>PVLA01000842.1:0-379437 GCA_004027455.1 Hydrochoerus hydrochaeris | reverse complement strand
GAGGAAGGAGTGGAGCATCCAGGGACACAGCCAGCAGGGTGACAGGACCTGGGCCTGCTGGACATGTGTATTGTCACTCTCTACAGAGGAACCAAAAATAATGCCAAGAGTGCACAGGGATCCCCAGCAAAGCAACAATGCTACCAGTGTATCAGTGGTTCAAACGCAGACCTGAGGACTAGTTTTATCCTTATTTCCATAAACTTTACCAAGGGACTGCGATGTAGCTTAATTGGGAAATCCCTGGTAGAGAAGACTCCATGGTAAGGACAGTGAGAAGTAATTTGTGTCTTACAAACTGCCAACACACTGGGATGTTTCAAATCCCAGTTCCTTTTTTGTCTTTCTAGTAAACTCCTATTCATCCTTCAAAGCACAGGTAAGAAAATCCCTCCTCTTGACAGCCTTTCCACAGCTACCCCACGAGTGCCTGTTACCTACCCCAGGCCTGTTCTCTCTAGATCTGAGTATGTAACTTCAACTTATTCATCTACTTACATACATTCCTGTGACTCTCAAACTTTTTGGTGTGATAACACCTTTGAACTCTCAAAAAAAAAGTCCACCAAAAAGCTTTTGTTTACATGTTTTATCTACCAAGATTTACCAGGTAGAAATAAAAATTGAGACATTTAAAAAACTCAAGAATATACACATCCCAGTATCTCCAGGGGGCTGGAGATACAGTTAGTCATAGAGCAGCTGACTAGCACAAGTGAGACCTGGTGCGTGACCCCTGGTTTGCGTGTGCACACGCGCACACACACACACAAAACCAGCCATGGGAGCAGTGGTATCACCACTGGCCATGTAGCTCTGGAACACACTACCGTCTATTTATGAGCGGAAGAGAGTAAAAAACAAAGTCTTAGGATTCTCTTGGGGAAGAACAAATGGTGACACTGCAGATGCCATGAAAGGACCTCAGGGTCAGCGGGGGGTCCAGAGGCACCATTGGAGAACCACTCTTCTGTCTGGTTCAGCCACTGTCATGAGCAGTTCTCTGGGCTCTGGGAGCAACTGTGGGCAGCATCTGTACCTTGCATATCCTGAGCCCCTGGTGCCCAAGCTGATGACCCACCTATAACTCCCTCTTTGAACCCTAAGGCCCAGAGACCCCACAGAACCACCTGCAGCTGCCTGTCACTGAGAACCACTGCAGACTCCAGCCACCAGCCAGGCCTGTGGAATGGGGCATAGCAGGTAAAGGGTGCTCCGGGGGCAGGGGGCAGGGGCTTGTGGGCACACAGGCCTCCCTGGAAAGACTTCTCTCCGAACTCAGGATATTTTCCAGGATTCAAAATCTCTTTGCTTTCCACAGCTCCCCTTAACAAGCCTCCAGGGAGGGACCAGGAGCTGGGTCCCCGTTCCCAGGTGACAGGAGAAGACTGAGACAGCCTGAGGACAGGAATTTTTCAGGCCATGCAACAAGTCTCCTGCATCCCTGGCCAGGCTAAGGACATCACAGCAGTTGGTCCTGACATGTCCTGTCCCAACCTCATCTGTCCCCTGCCTCCACCCGTGACAGCCACACAGAGGATTTCCCACTGGCACCCAGTATCTCATTGGCCTCTTGGCACACAGCTTGCAGCCTTAAAAAATGTTTATTTTAAATCAAAATTCAGAAAACACACCCACACATCTGGTTCACCAAGCATAAAGCCACTGCCCTCGCATGCTCTGCCTCTGCTCTAGAAGAAGGAAATGACATTTTACACAAGATGCGGCCTCTCTCGTAGCCTAGGAGGCCCCTACCTCTCTGTGTGTGTGTGTATGTGTGTGTGTGTGTGTGTGCGCGCACGCGCATGTGCGAAGCCTATTTGGAGATCACTATTTGAATATGCTTTCAGTTGGGAAAACAAGCCAATAGTTCAAGAGAATCCAAGGCAAACTCAATCTGACAGCCACAGCCCTGATGGCTGCCAAGTCTGATCGGCTGGTTGGATATATTTAGATTAGGGGTGGGGGATAAGGCACTGTTGGGCCTCCGCACTCCGCCACACTGTGCTAGTAATGACAGACAAGCAAATAAGCAGCCGACAGCCATTCAGCTCCATCAGCTGGCAGCCCGGGCACGGGATCCTCGGCTCCGTACACTACACGGCTCTCAGAAGCCACCCACGCCGCAGCACAGAAAAATAAATAAATAAGCAAAAAAGGCAACTGGGAAGGGTTCTGCTGCGGCATCTGTGTAATTATTCTTCAGAAATAAGCAAACAAATATGATCTGTTCCTCTGCCCCCAAACCCTCTGTATTCTCCTTCTAGGACAAACCAAGTACTGCTCAACGACAAGGTCAAGGGCCCTTGGTTAAGTCTGGACTCCGCGCTGTCGCCCACACACAGGTTTTGTTTTAAAGGTGGCCCTCTCCACGACTAACTAGTGCACGGTAGAATACAAGTGAGAGTTTTTTTCATTTTTTCTTTCTTTCAAGAGATGAAAACATCAGGTATGGTGGTGCACGACTGTAATCCTGATATTCCAGAGGCTGAGGTAGGAGCACTGAAAGGTTGTGCCCAGCCTGGGCCAACATATGAGACTAGGTCACAGAAAAAAAAAAAAAAAAAAGGAGGGGGGGGGGGGGGGGGGGGGGGGGGGAGGGGAGGGGAGGAAAGATTGGGGACATAACTCAGTGCAGACACCTAGGGTTCAACCTGCAGTGCAATGCACAAAACAAATAAATGCAACCTCTGTTGTGAGTTTCTCTGCTGGGTCCTCTACCTTACAGTGTCTCACACAGGACTGCAATGACGATACTGGCCAGAACTGCAGTTGCCCCAGAGTGGAGCCAGGACAGAATCCGCATCCAAACTCACCCTTGAGGTTAGAGGTTACTGGAAGATTTCATCCTTCAAAAATGTATAGAAACAGCTGGAGTGCTTGCCTAGCAAGGGTTTAAACCCAGTACTGCCCCCGCAAAGGGATGGTGAGCGGCATTCAGAAATGAAATAAGCAGTTGGACCAGCTGGGATGTATAAAGCTGGAGGCAATACTGGAGTAGAGTAAGTGCCCGCCACAAGTGAGCTTCCGCCACTGCCACACCTGTTTGCCCACCACCAGCTTCCCCCCATTTCCGCCCGCAAGGGAGGGCCTGTTCCTGGCTCTTTAGTACCGGGCTCAGCACACTATTTCCTCCTAATCCAACTCTGCTCATGCCGAGTCCTTCCTCCAATGCTGCCACCTCTTCACATCCTCTACACGTGCTCACGTTGTCCCCTCCCTCCTCCACGGCACTTGTCTCAAGTTGTACCCACTTGTGACACTGGCATAGTACCTGTCACCCACTTGTTCCTGTAGGCTCCATGTGGGCCAGGAGTAGGGTCTTCCTGCTGCCACCGCGCCTCCCCTAGCATTGAGGAAAGCTCCAGCAGCTGCTGCCACACACACACTGGGATGAACGCATGAAAACACCATGCACAGCAGGTATCCCTTGTGTGTTCAAAGGCCTCACCCTCAACTCCAGGAACCTGACTTCATGGAACCTGTTCTGACACCAGAAATATAAGCCACTGCCCCTCAAACTTCTCATCTACAAAATAAAATTCTGCTGAACATTCAAGATTTTTCTTTTAATCGAGCCTCAGTGCAGGATATATTTCTCCGAACACAGCTAGCTCTTTGGAGACAGCAAATATTTTCTTATGAAATAAAAGTAAGTTAGTTGGTATCAACTGGTGACAGACAGGAAGTGCTGCAGGGTCTGAAAAAGACTTTTGTTGTTTTTTATTTTAGAAAGAATAAACAAATTGAGACTTTTATTTTGGGCAAAAAATCCTGTGCCATGAGGATAAAAGCCAGCGATGCTAAAAAGGAAAAAAAAAAAAAAGAATAAATAAATATAGCCTAGGCAGATTGTGCAAAATATCCTGGTTAGCAGAGCAGAAAGGACACACAGGCCCAGAAAGCCCCACGGTTCTGCTTTTAGGACAAGGCTGTCTCAAACAGGGGCTCTGAGCGAAAATCTCTCACACCAACCTGAGGACCCAACGCAATGCCTTGGGGTGCTGTCTGGTAGAACAACGTGGCTTTTCCTTGCAGCGGTGAAGAAGCAGAAAAGAGGGGGCTTCACGCAAGCGATGGTTATTGTATGGGTGGAAATCGGGCTTAAATGCAAGCCCATTAGAGAAGCAGAACCTTAATTTATCAATTAGACGCCATCTGTGGATTGTGTTCCTTGAAATAATTGTTGAATTTGACAATGCACTGCAGCTTTACAAAGTTTCTGCCATCCTTGATGCCGTTTAATTAAATTTCTGCACTTAACTTTGATTGCACTGGAAGCGCTGATGCCTTCCACAGATTGAGTTCCTTGGCCACCTGCTGTGTCGGAGCCAAGCGTGTTTCTGGAGCACGAGAAAATATGTATTTTCTTTTATTTTTAAGCCTCGTCTTTTCTCAGCCTTCACCCAAAGGGAATCAAGTCCCCTGCTGTACAGAAGGGGGAACCATGTCTCCAAAGCTGGGCAGAAGGCCCCTTACCACCTACACAAGGTCTTTCTATTCTTTTATTGTGTCTCACGGAGAGAGTTAACAAAACAGAATCCCAGACGGTTACCAAATACAGAGAAGTGGCTTAAAATAGGACACAATAATTATCACGTAAAGCAACCAAGAACACAGGTTTCAGGTGGGAGCAGCTTCTGTCCCCCAAATGCCCACGTAGGAGGAAATGCAGAACAGCACAGGGAGGAGGCGGCCTAGGGCCTGGACCTCCGGGGCTGGTTCCACTTGACAGCCCGGCCTGGGCCACGTGGTTGTCGCACAGTAGACACAGGGAGGGCAGATTCTCACCAGCTGCTTCTGCAGAGCAACGACCCACCCAGGGATCCCCATGAGCCTTCACTGGTTATGCTTTTATTTTGGCAAAATATATATAACATTAAACCTTCACTCTACTTTCTGTTTCTGTGCTTTGACTTCTCTAGACATCTCATACAAGAATACCACAATATGTCTCCTCTTGAACCTGGCTTCTTTCACTTCACATAACGCCTTCAAGAGTCATCTCTGTTGTAGCACATGTCCAAACTTTCCTGCCTTATTGAGGCCCAATAACATAATAACAATAAAACATGGGTTATGATCCATATTTTGTTTAACCATTCATCTACTGGTGGATGTGTAAGTAGCTTCCATTTTTGGATTATCAAGAATAACGCTGCACAGAGCACTGGGGGACAGGTATCCATCTATTGAAGTCCCTGCCTTCAAATATTCTGTGTATTTAACCAGAAGTGGAGTTGCTGGATCATATGGCATCTATGTGCAACTTTCTGAGAATCCACCATACCATTTTCAACCCTGGCTGGACCATTCTACAGTCTCTCTAGCAATACAGCAACTTTCTGGGCTTTTTGTTGGTTTTGTTTTGTGGTACTGAGGACTGAACTCAGTGCCTTTGATAGAGCTATATCACCAGCCCTTTCCTTTCTTTCTTTCTTCCTCTTTTCTTTTTTTTTTTTGGGGGGGGGGTCCAGGTGAGGCTCAAACTTAACGATCCTCCTGCTTCAACCTCCCAAAGTGCTGAGATTACAGCTATGCACTACCATGCCCAGCTTGTTTTCGTTTTTAAATGGAAAATTCACAGCTATAATTCACACACTTAGGCTGAGCATGTGCTCTCAAAACTTCTTATAATACAAATTTACTGTGAATGTATTTCATGCAGACAAATGCTTTAAATATGGATTTATGTCAAGCAAAAAGTACCTGAGGGGTGGCAAATTACAAAAGAAAAGAGTAAGGGGAAAGCACAGTGAACACACATGAAAAACTAAACTGGCACTTCTTACCCCCCTGGAAACGCATGGCTCTTCCAACTCAAAGCCTCAAGTTCAGAAGATTTATGGACTAAAACTTCAGAACTATAAAATAAAACTCTCAGGAAATGTAGCTACAACAGTCAATGGATCATTACAGCAGCCACTTAGCAAGCCATAAACTCACTGGGCAAACAGAACTGGGTCAGATATTAATTTCCACGGTGGGCCGGGTGCCTAGAGACAAGCGACTCCACCCCTTCCCTCTGCAGATCATCCAGTGGGGGTTCCTGGCAAGCACGCTGCAGGACTCAGGAGTTTAGGGAATGAAACCTGCTGTTCCTCCCAAATGCAAGCGCTGTAAACACTTCCCATGCCCAACACTATTCCTAAAAAAGATTTTAAATAGAAATTTACATTAATTTAAATGACAGAGCCCGGCTCTGCTTCTCTAAACTGCAGCTTGGTGTCCATATATACTCGGACAAGTGGAAGGCAACCTAATTTTGCCCCTAAAGATTTGCTTCAGCTTGGTTCCCAGAGTGGTTCCCTGGGCAGACTCCACAGTTCTGGCCCAGGCAGAGCTAAGAGGCTCCATTTCCAGAAGGAAAAGTCAAGATCACAGATGGCCACAGCAGACCCCTTTCCTGATGGTCACCTATCCCAAAGCCAGAGAGAGATAAATTCTGGCTGCTGGCAGAGAGCTCGGTTTTATGTATTTTCAAAAATTCTTGCCAAACATAATTCACAAAATGTACAAGAAAATGAAATTTCACTCTTCTACCTTTGGAAGGCTGACCACATGCACATATAAATTAACCCAGGAGAAAGATCTTATATTAGGCCATGGATTGGAATATGGGGTTCACTTGGGGTGTAGGCTCAGTGGTAGACTGCTTGCCTGACCTGCTGGAGGCGCTGGATAGAATCTCCAGTGCTGCAAAAATAAACAACTCTGAATTTGGGTTCAGAACGTATATTAACTGTTGTTCACAATACACGCCCCCACTGGGTTCAGCCCAGATCTCTCTGGAGGGGGAGCAGACAGAGACGGCCATACCTCCCCCACACTCTGAGGTAATATTCCCCTCATTGCAATCCATGGCAAATTTTATGGACAAGTTAGAACCGTCAGAATGAGACAGATCACCCAGAACTCTGCATCCGCCGCTTGCCCATGTGGCACCCACACACCCTGCAATTAGTCTCTCCTGATGAATATTAAGCCGGATGGAAGCGCGAAGGTCAATCATATCACCAAATGAGGAAAGAAGAAGACACTTGCCTTGGCCTCTGGTTCTGTCTTCAATTAACTTTTACTATTGATCAAAATGCTATATTCACTTTTTCCATTTTCTAAAATTTTTCTTTTATGGAAGCAGTAAGATATTTTTAAAAATTTTACAGAAGCAAGAAACCGGAGAAGATTCATTCCAGGAGCATCTATGCTGTTTCTAACATTTTCTTTTTGTGGGTTTGCACGAACATTCAGAAACAGCAGCTACCTTGGTGCTACCAGCTCCAATGTGCTAGAATCCTGGGGCCCCCAAAGGCCAGGATTGCATTTGGGGACAAGGGTGCCAGCACTGAAGCCAGGAAGTGGTACCAGAGCCCCTGATCAGCTACTGCTCTCTTGTCCCCAAGCCACCTGCTTCTGCTCTACCTGTCATTCTCCAAACTCAGCAAGTGAGGTCCAAATTCAGCAGGTGAGGCCCTAAACCACTGCTGTGCAAGAAAAGGCAAAGCTGTAGAACAGTTTCAGCTGCTATACCCGCAGTCTTCTGTAAGGCAGAGCAGAAATTCCACCGATGTAACAAACTAAGAGCAAACAAGCTGGCATGAGACAGCAGCCTTGCTCTTTCCCTAAACCTTAAACCTCATTCCAGGAAGTCTGTGGGGTAGCTTCTGAAGGCCCAACCCAACACAGCAAAGGTCCAACCTTGGGGCCTTGCCCTTTGTTTCAGGCAGCCGCCTCCTACCAAGTTCAAAGGCAAAGACCTTTCTAGAAAACAAGATCCACAGCACCTCTCCCATGCAGAGCCCCAGGACATCTGTGGGGCTTTCCTAAAGTGGTCAAGTGGTGGCCAGGCTCTGAGGTGCCTGTAAGGAGTTTCCCAGAACACAAGTCACAGATAAAGATGCTTAGCAACCTCACATGGAACAGGGAGCTCTGCTACAGCAGCGTGAACAGAACACTCATAAGGAAATTAAAAGCTGTATTGTTGTATTCTGCAAAAGAAGGCAGAGGTGAGAATCCTGCCGTGAATGATACTGGTGCTCAGGCTGAGCCTCTACACCAGGGACTTCCCAGAGCAGGCAGGATACATGCACAGTGACCAGGGCTCTGCAGCTTGGGTGCCAGCTGCAGACCACAGCCACTGGATGGCAGATTCGATTCCCCACCCCTGACTGGGCACACACCCTGCCGTCCAACACTATGGACAGTGCCACTCGCAGCTTTCCTTGAGAGCTCACTCACACAGCTCAGGAAGTCCATTTTACGGAAGAAAAGCCAGGATGGGGCAGGCAAAATTGCTGAGCCCTGGAGCTCGATTTGGAACCCTGTTTTTCTATTAAGGACCCTGTGCTTATTGTAACATAAATGAGGAATGTGTTGAAAGAAGGATATACACGCTGGGGATGGTAGTGCACACATATAATCCTCACACTCTGGAGGAAGAGGCAGGAGGATTGCCAGGTTGAATTATGTAGTAAGACTGTCTCAAAAAACAAAACAAGATAAACAAAAAATGAGAAAATATGCACAGTTAAGGACCCTGTGCTTAACTGTTAAGCCTTCTATTTCCTCCTTGCTGCTGCATCCTAAGAAGATTAAAATACCCAAGGGGGGCAAAACAAAGTGTACCACGGTGGGGACCCAAATCCCTAGGTTTTCCCCTCTGCCCTACACCAAGCAGTAGGATCCGAAGGGTCCAGGAACTAGAGAAGAGGAAATAAGATACAAAAATATTTCTCCAGGAATACCTGGAAAAAATGAAGAGCAATCCCCGCTGGGATGGCAGAACACCCTGTTACCCCAGTCTGAAGCGTCACCCCTATTTTCCTGCCCTTCTGATGGGCGGAGGCATGGAGACTTTGTAGGTAGATGCAGCTGCCCTCCAACACTAACCTTAAACTCTTGGAAACACCCCTGAAGGGCCCTAGCAAGGAATCACCGTTGATTTTACCTATATCCTTCTTGAGCATATTTTCTCATTTTTGTTTATTTTGTTTTGTTTTTTGAGACAGTCTTACTACATAATTCAGCCTGGCAATCCTCCTGCCTCTTCCTCCAGAGTGTGAGGATTACATGTGTGCACTACCATCCCCAGTGTGTATATCCTTCTTTCAACACATTCCTCATTTATGGTACAATAACGTTCATACAGCTGTTAGAGGGCCATGAAAATCAGCGCTTTTATTTGTCCTAAAATTATCTCCCTCAAGACTTGCATTTCTGCTGTTCACAGAATGGCTGAGTGACCTTTCATGCTCTAACCTCTCTGGGCCCATTCATTTGCACAATGACAGCTTTGAGCTAAGAAATCTCCAAAGTTTCCTCCAGCCTCGAGTGACTAGGATCCCGTGTCCCGTATCCCATTTCCATCTTCCTAACATGTCACTCTGATACTCAGCCCTCTCCAATCTCACCTCTCTGAGATCGCTGTGCTAAGATTAGCTGATGGTTTCTTGGGCTGACCACTGACCCCCGAGGTGCCTGTGTGAGATATGATGCTCCTTGTTCAGATGGCCGCAGCCTCACCTACCTCAGTGACAACCAGCTCCTGCTACAGACCTGAGAGGGTGACTGTGTAACCTACTGACCCTGAGCCTAAACCATCACTGTAGTCCTCAGAAAGCCAAGGAGGGCCTATGACGGGACGAGCCTGGGAAGGATGCCTGGGGGAGTCATTCTGGTTGTACAGGTACAAAAGGCTATTGAGACAACAACACACAAAGAAAACCCCACAGAGACCTTTCTCTTCCTCCCTTTGCCCTCATGGATGCTTTTCTTCAGGGACCAGCAGTTGCCAAGGTCTGTAACAGGAGCTTTTGTGCCCCCTTTTGAAGCCATGCCTGGAGGTCCCCCAAGCAGCAGTGCCATTAGGTATCTCTGGGTTTGCAGTGCCATTCAAGACAGAAGTAGGAAGCAAGAGTGTGACCTGCTGACCCTAAATGGGACCCACAGAAATCCTGGCTCTGTTATCAACTCCACTAAGGTCAAAGGTGAGGCCCAACAAAAACTCAGTCTGGAGCAACAGTAAAGCACCTTTGGCTCAGTGCAAAAACAAAAGGAGGGAAAAACCCAAAAAGATTAATTTATTAATCTGAACAGCAAGCATTTCTCCCCTAAGCATTTTCCCTTCATATTTACAGATGCAATCTCTGAATGAAAGCACAATCCTCTTACTAGGGAAAGAAACACACATATACAAAAGCCCCTTGACTGAAAAAGCAAGTCCGGCAGGTTGTGATTTCACCTTTAAGTGAACAGGATGTGGCCACAAAGGCCTGGAAAGGGAGGTGGTGGCACAGCTCCCACTGACGTCATCGTTAATAAGTAAGCGGCAGCGGCCTGTGTAAATCGCTCCTTGCCCTGGCAAGCCAGGGACCCGGGCTGAGCAAGCGCGACCCAGCGGAGGCAGTAAAGTACAAGCTCAGCTGCGGGGTGAGAGAGGGGGCCTGCAGGTCTCGGCGCTGCCCCAGTGAGACAGGAGCAGCTACATCCAGCTCTGAGGCCCTCACCCTGGCTGCCCTTCCTCTTCCATCCACTCCCTTCCTCCTGCTCTTTTCCGCGCCAGTGGCAGACCCCAACTACTCAGGACTTAGGGGTCCCGGAGCTGAAAGCCTTCCAGAGCTTGTCGCTGATGAAGCCAGAGCTGAGAATTCAGAAGAGGGGGCAGGAGCTGCAGCCACCACACTCTGAGCTTCTTGGCCAACCAGAGCAGCAGTCCTCCGCTGGCCAGAGTGAAGAGGGGTCTTTGTGGCAATGAAAAAGGCTGTCCTTGGAAGGAATGGGGCCAGGCCTGCTTTGTGTTGCAGGGAGGCCTGAATCATTAGGGAGAGCCGGCCAGCAACCAGTCGGCACAGAGAACTGGGGAAGGGTCCCCTGAATGGGCCCGGGCAGCTGCCCGGGAGGTGCGACAGGCTGGCTTGTCTCCACCCGTCCAAAATAACCACATCAATTTGCACACGAATAAGCAAACACAAAACCCCCTGAGCAGAGCATTCAGAACCGAAAAGCAGCTGCTAATCACCTGGTTTAATTTTTTTTTTCTTAAATTAGCTGCAACTAAGAATTTTCAAACTCTCAAGTACAATACACAGCTTAACATTTTCATACACCTGTAAAACCACTAAGTTAAATCCCATTACAAAAGACTCCAACTTATAAAGGAGCAGTTCAAATACAGTTCTTATCAAATACAAACAATGGAAAATGATTTAGGCAGAGAACATCAGCCACTGGAAATTAACATTTGAAAAAAATTTTTTACATAAGGACCATCTGCGTATTGAGATGGTGCACTTGGCTAAACCACAGGCCTAATTAGGGAACCAGAAACCAAAGCATTACATAGTAACGCATTAAGTTTTGTGTTTTCTGCTTTCTTTTGCTTTTCTTGTCTCTCTTTTTTCTTTTTTGAGTCTTGCTGAAATCTTATCAATACGGAACGTGTTGTCCTTTCTTCCCTGTAAATCTGCAATAATGTCTATGTCAAATTGCTAAGAGCACTGCAACTGACAGACAAAACACAACTTGTCTTAATCTAGGGTTCTTCTGCCAGAGCAGCATCCCTAACCAAGGGGTTCTTCTTCAGCAGAAGACCCAACCAGGGCATGAAAGTAGCAAGATGGTAAAAATGAAGAAACATGCTCCTCTCCAGAAAGAAGTTATGCAAAGCAAAGAGAGAGGCTACGTACAGGTAATAAAGTCTAAATTAAACTGTAAAATCTTTCTGTTTTCTGAGCAAAAGATTTTTTAAAAGACCAATTAGCAGCTATCACATAAATGGTACTTCACATCTTCCAAAGTATTTGGTGGATATCTTAGTCCATGTACCCAGCAACACAAGGAACTAAGTCTCAGAGAGGGTAAGTGGTATAATGAAGGTCAGAGAGCAAGTTACGAACTTAGCAAGGCCCTGCTTGCCCTAATTCTTCTACAAACAGCACTGCAAGGACAGGTGGGGTTTACCCCAGCCCTCAAAGCAAAAAAAAAATCATGCGGGCTGCACAAGGTTAAGCAGGACTTGGTGTGTGACTGTGCTTCTTCAAGACATGGTTTCACCTGAGTGTTGGCAGAATCCCCAAATGGAAGGTGCCAAGCAGAGGAAGAGAAAAAAATGAAAAGAGACCAACAAAAACAGGTCTCTTGGCACTGTTCTGCCAGCTCAGCAATGCTGCCTTGGGGCACCAATGCAGTTTTACCTGGGCTGCCAAAGGACAATGGTGGAAAGGCTGGGTCTGTGACATCCACAGGGCTAATCAGTGACCCTGGAAGGAATATGCAGATAGATGCAGGAAAAAAGCAGTAATACTGTGACCGGTGCTCTCAGCCTCAGACGTGAATCTAGGATCTTGAGAGCCATCTTCATCTTCTCCAGCATGGACAACATTGACATCTAAAAGGAACAAAAGAGGCCAACCCACAGAGAGGAGGGGCAGCAAGAGAGTCAGGATGACATCATTTGAACCCCTGGTATCAGCTGCTGACAAAACCAAGAAAACCTTTGGGCTCAGCAGCTCCCTGGCCAATACAGTTCCCTTCTCCTTGAGGGCTTTTGAATGGGTCATTTGTAACAAAAGGATCCCGACTTTGCATGATCCAGGAGACATCCGAAACATACATTGACCACTGATGCCACATTTTTCTGACAATCTCTGTTTTGACAACACTCAGTTTTGTGGCCCCATAAAACTACTTCCACTTCTTGACTTCTCAAGTCTACTCCCTGCCCAGCAGCTCAAGCGAGCTTCTTCAACAGTGAGTCTCATCACGTCAGTCTCTGACTGCAAGCCTATGACCATGTCCCATCACAGGCATCTCTGCACGAGCCTCAGGCTTCCTCATATCTGGCCCCTTCCCCTTCTTAATTCATCCCCCACACTGCCCCATCCTACCTTGCCCATCGCACCCCCTCTGCCCCTGCCACTGTCTTCTTGGTCGCTCACATCATGAAGCCTGTGCCTGCCTGTGTGAAGACATCCATTTGCTGCTGGCCCACCCAAGGCTCTGGTGGTGCACTCGCTCCCTTAATTCCGGCTTCTATCTAAATGTCATCTCCATCTTATCTATTTGCTGAGATCTGACCATTTATAAACAAGAGAAGCTTACATGGGGTTCATAGTTTGGGGAGCTGGGAAGCCCAAGAACATGGTGCTGGTTTCTGATAAGAGCCTTCTTGCTGCATTACAACATGGCAGAGAGCATTGCAGAGCACATGTACTAGCTCCAATTTCTCTTCCTCTTCTTACAAAGCCACTAATGCTACTATAAGGATCACAGTCTTACGACTTCATCTAACCCTCATTCCCTCCCAAAGTCCCCATCCCCAAATGCCCCATGAGTTTGGTTTCCAACATACGAGTTTTTGGGAACACATTCAAGCCACCAAATCCTCCTGGAAAGGTACCTGTTCCTTAACCACTTCTCCCAGCATCATTTCTATGCCTGCATCTCACTTTTTCACTGGCACTCACCACTACCCAGAATCATAGTTTATATTCACTTATCTCTCCACCCAGAATGTAAGCTCTCCCAGGGCAATGATCTTGACCTTCTTGTTCATTTCTGTGAACACCTAAACACTCTCTGCCACTATTTGCTGAGTGGAACAAAATTCCAGGATTATGGCATCCAAATTACACCTCCTAGCCACTCAACCAAGGCACAGCACAGAATCCTGGGCCACTGCCCAATAGGAGGTTTTCCACCCAAAACTGAGACCACCAGACTTATATTGCTGACCACGGGCTGGCAAGTTGCAGCCTGCAGGTCAACTCTGGCCTGCTGCTATTGGATGACCTGCAAACTAAGAATGTGTTTTAAAGAAGAACATCTGTAATTGATTTGATAACAGAAAATGATCACTGAACATCAATTCAGCAAGCCATTATCTTCCCCCAAAATAATATCCATTCTTATGACCAGCAAATCTGTATTACAAAATCAATTGTACTCAATTATTATTACATGTCAAATTTTATCAGTGAAAAACCTGTGTAAATTTGTTTTTTCTCTTGTTATGATGTAAGTACTTACATAATATTGCTTCTTGGCCTGCAAAGCCTAAAACACTATCTGGCCCCTTTACAAAAAGAAAATGAATATCCAACCCTTACTATTCATCATGTTGGAAAAGAAGACTTTATTAAGGAAGTCTCCAGTGCAAACCTAGCTAGCACCATCCACGACCAATTGTCAATGAGGAAACAACAGGACCAGGTCATAAGTTACACTTACTGTCCTGGGACCCAGGGAGAAAAATAATCAGATCAAGTCTTCAATCTACTGAGAGCTTAGAGATAAAACTCAGTAGAGGAAATAGACATTTTGACTCAGCAAATACCCCTAACAGGTGAAATGACATCATTAGCACCAGCCTTCATCACCACCCACCTCCTAAGTGTGTAATGAAGGGAATGACTGCCCACGGTTTACCTTGGTTGAAGGCTGTTGGTTTGGTTTTGTTGTTTTGTTGTTGTTGTTGTTGTTTTGTGTTTTTTTTGTACCAGGGATTAAACTCGGGACCTTGTGCTTACCAGGCAAGCACTTGTGCCACTGAGCTATATCCCCAGCTCTGCACATTGTCCTTTACAATCTCTGAAAGGCTCCTCTGTGTATTTGTAACTGAACATGTATCAGTGCACCAAGCCTTTCATTAGCCACATAGTCGAAGGTCCTCCAGGGTATATGGGTCCTTAACCCCAAGAAAATCCTTGCAGCACTTTGGAGTTCATCAAACGTATCCACAGGCCGCCACCCAATGTGAGAGGCACCACTACCCCTGCTCCAACTCTACCAGGCTCAAAGATGATTTGAAAGGAAGCTGCAGGCCAAGGCTGACCCCCCCACACCAACCTCAGCCACCAAAAGTCCAGTAATGGCCTGGGAAACATGAGAGCCCAGACTACTTGAGCTGCCCGGACATTAAAGGAACGAAACACTCCCTTCTCAAAGACAGCACATTTTTGGGAGCTGTTTGGGGAAGGATAGGCCACTGGGCTGTTGATACTCAAATCATCATTAAATGACTAAACTTGCCAGAAATAAAAGGTGTCACAGTGGGAAATTCTCCATCCTGACTTTTTCTTTTTGGCTTCAGCAGGATAAAGCTGCAGAGCAGAGAACCAATTAATTTTTAAGCATTTCTTTTAAACTTGCAAGAGTCATCCTCACCCAGTCTAGTCATTATTAATTTCCTGCTTTCCACACCCTGATCCTCAGCACCACCCTGTGAAATGGCTGAGTGTCCAGGAGGGCTGATGCAGCCTAGGACAGCCTAGAAGGAGCCCCACCTACCAGAGCAAATGGTGGACTCCATGCACAGTAAATCCACACAGACCAGGAAGCCATCCAGAAGCCCCAGCTCAGGAAAACAACTTCTTCAAGTCTGACAACCCGGGCCAGCTTTGCAAAGAGCAGTCATTCAGAAAGCCACTGATGTTTATTCCCATGCCTTGTCCTCTGTCACTCATTTAGTGTCCCTCAGTCTCTCCTCTTTGAATCACAGATCCATGTGGGCTTAGAAGAGGCACCGTGGTACCAGGCAGGCAAGGCCAACCAAGAGTCCCACCCTCCACCATCTAGGGGCTCCCCTTCCTGGGCTTCCCTTCTCTTCTACAGAAGTCTGTAAAGTGCTATTTTCCCCACCTGCTCTTCTCTAAAATAAGAGAAGCAGACACAGACTTCTAAACTCCTGAAATCAAAAGAATACAGCCAGATATGGTACCTGTAATCCTAGCACTCAGGAGGCTGAAGCAGGAGGTCTATAAATTCAAGGCCAGCCTACACTACACAGAGAAACTGTCTGAAAACAACAACAAAGCATACAGTTGTCCTCTCTTATCTGTGTTTCAGTGTCTCTGGTTTCAGTTACTCACAGTCTATCACGGTCAAAAATAATACATGGAAAATTCCAGAAATAAATAATTCATAAGTTGTAAATAACTTTTATTACAGTACATTGTTAAAATCGTTCCATTTTGTTATTAATCTTTTACTATGCCTAATTTATAAATTATATTTTATTGTAGGTGTATAGTCATAGGAAAAAACACAGTACCTATATCCCCAGTGGATAAGGGGGAACTGTTCTACATAGCACTGGCAGTCACAGATTTCTCTCCCTGGGAAGAACACCAAGTGGCCTATACCACAAAAGAGATGGCAGCAATGGCAAATCTGAGCCTGTTAAGGAAGAAACTATCCAGGTTCGTGACTTAACATCTAGATTTATTCTCTTGACAAATAGTTGATGAGTGCCTACTAGGTGCAGGCATCGTGCCTAGAATACAACATATATTACACAAACCTGATGAGAAATTTCTACACCTTTCTGGGACTCATTTCTGGGAAACAAGAAGACACACTCGTGTACTTACTTGTTCTTGGCTTCTTCACACAACGTGCCTTTTCATTCATGGGTTGTCTCAATCATTCATTCCATCACCACAAACCCTGGATCAGGCACCAGGCCGGCTCCATTGAGGATCCAGAGCATACATACAGAAAAGGTTCGGAAACAGCCCACTCTCCAGCAGGAAGGGGCAGACAGCTAGAGACTGATCATGAAGCTACACAAGCACTCCATCTTAGCCTAGATGGTGCAGTGATTTGTGACAGCCAGGGATATGGATGGAGACCAAGCAGGGGGCAAACCCCATCCCAGCAACCCTCTGGGGGAACCAGAGAATACAAAGTGAGCAAGACATGGCTGATGCCCTACTGAGAGTCCTCTTCCTCAGAGGACAATGTGGGGGTGCTGTTTACTCCGCTGGACCCACCTTCTTCCTCACTGCTCTGCACCATGCAAGACTAACCAACAGAGCATAGCTCCAGGGATCCTACTCTAGCCTGCTGGTGGGTTTGGCCAATGGAAGCCAGTGTCAGAAGGTGGGAGGGAGTGGAAGATGGGCAGCAGGGCCCAGCCAGTTCCTGCTTGCTGAACCACCCACAGCTCCCCACTGTTGAGTTCCAGCAACTACTTCCGCCCATGGCCCCTGCACACCTAGAGGTGATAACTGCTTAGCCCAGTGCTCATCACTGCCTGTTGACTCTTCACCTCTGTTTATGCCTCTGTATTACCCCTTTCTAGATGATCTGTTCTCTGCAGGCACCCTGGCCAACAGGAGAGTGGGTCAACAGAATCTAGCAAGTGCTATGGGTACTGACAGAGAGAAGTAGAGCAAAGCAGACCAGGAAAAGAGGACAGAAGGGATCAGGAGGGCTCATGGGCCAGGGGATGCATAGCCAAGCAAGCAAGATGCAGGGGGTGCATCCCAGGCCAGGAAGTCCCACCACAGAGGCATCAACAGCCAGCAGAAGCAGGACCACCTAAGTGCAGAATGAGGGTGTATGAGAAGTAGTAGGCCAAGAGAGATGGGGACCATGTAATGACAGCTTCATGAGCAATGCTAAGGCATCTGGACTTAATGGGCAGTCACCAAAGGCCCATCACACAGTGATTCCACCCAGTGCTCTGTGTGCTTCCAGACACAGCCCTTCCTTGGACAAACTGGAAATTGGCATAGGCTTAGGACAAATAAGCAGAATCCCTGAAATGGCTATTCCAGAGCACGGTGTTTGAAATCTAAGGCAAAAAAATAAAAGCTATTAGACCATGAAATACAGCTCATAGTAATAATCTATGAACGCACGCACGCATGTGCGCGCACACACACACACACAGGCATGCACACCCCCACCTCGGACACTGTTACCAACAGGCACTGGAACATTAACAACCTCAGGTGAAAACACACTAGTCATTACCACGAGATTTTGAGGCGATTACAACCTAAATAACTATCACTGGAACACATAAGTGTTAAGTAAGTTATTTAATATAAAGTGGTTCCATATGGTTCATTTATAATTCACACAGCACTAGGCAGCAAGAACCCATAGGGCCAACACCTCACAAATGCACTTTAATTCTCAGAGAAGGGCAGGAAAAGAGATGTTCGGGTATATTTGGATTCTAGAATCTTCTTGGATTGAAGAATTAAATTCTTGATCTTGTCTACTTCCTTTGGGTTTTGATATATTTACGTTCCTTAAAAGGCCTCCATGTAAAGTAATTTCTGAAGTTCATCTGCTTGACAAGCTCATCATAACCAGTGCTATCTGCCTTTTTTGTTGTCCCGGTTGTGAGCAGACAGCGGCAAGAACACAAGCACGCACGTGAAGCATCCCAGGGACGGCAGCAGAACTGATAAAAGGTGATGCGCGCGTCTAAGTGCTCACAGCTGCTCACTCCACGGCGCCCTAGACACAAACGTACACAACTCGCCCTTCTAAAGCCCATCGCTGCAGCGTTTCATTTTCCCTCATCTTTCTTACTCCCTCAGCATACATAACAGACACATATGTCAAGAGCTTTCCCGTACTTCTTTAATCACTGTCAGGATCACTCATAAATGTTAATTAAGAAGAAGATTTAAATGTTACTCCCCGACTGCGCCAAATGGAGAGCCTCTGAGTTTCCTGTGCTCTTCCTATGAGTTGCCAATCTCCAGGGCTGTTCCCAAACCCCTTCCAAAGAGTGCAGGAGCTCACACGTGCACATATACTCATGCCCTTTGCAAGGCTGCTGAGTCAGGAGTCAGGCTGCACTGATCACCAAAAGGGAGAGGCAGGCGGGCAAAGGTGGACCCCAATAGGCCATCTAGGAACTGCAAGCTCAAGAAATCTCTTATTTAGAAACTTCAAGAAGACTTCTCTGCACTCCCAAATACCTCCTTGTGGTGCTACCAGGGCTTAAAGCCTTTAAACCAGAGACAAAGCTCTTCAGTCCATAATTTGAGATAGAAGGCCTACATATAGCACCTCAGCAAGTTCCCATAAAGTATAAACAGTATGAGATCTTTCTAATCAAAAGACCAGCAGAAACCTGAGGAGCTAGAATACTGAGGGGGGATGTGACCTGGGGAGAAAAGGTCACCATTTAAGAATGCTGTCATTACCTCTTAGGCTATGACCTGAACATTGGCATTCCTGAGTTTGTGAGCCACTGTCGCTTGTCCCAGCAAGTAACCCAGGCATGTGTCACTATCTGCCCACTTCTTGTGACAAGTATCTCAGCCCCCTGTTCTAACAGTCCTCAGACCTGGTATGTCCACACAGTTGTGATACATATTGAATATTTGCTTTTCAATTACAGGACACAATACCCAACACCCACAGCTAGAAGGAGGAGAGGTTGAACGGGGCTCATGTTTTAGGAAACTCAGTCCTTAGTCAGCTGGCTCCAAGGTAGAAGAGGTTTAACGGGGCTCATGTTTTAGGAGACTCAGTCCTTAGTCAGCTGGCTCCAAGGTAGAAACATCACAGCAGAAGGGCATGGAGGACCAAGGCTGCTTAGCTGACAGTGGTCAGGATGCAGAGCAAGAGAACAGTGCCAGAGAAGAAGGGACCAGCAACCACACACAGTACCCAATATCACACCTCCGTGACCCAGCCAGACATGTCCAGAAGTATGCTGGATCCCAAAGTCAATCAAACTGACACAATCAAGTTTAACTATCATACACTGCAGGTGACCTGTACCCCTACAAAGTACCAAAGCAGGCAAACAAGTCAGGATTTAACTAGGTAGAGCAGGTTTTAAATTCCTTCTACAGCGGTGTCCTTTTCTTTCCTTTCTGCAACATACACATCTGTAAGCAAGAAAAGGCTGAGCACGTGGCAAAGCACAGGGAACTGTGCACACACGTGTGACGGACACTGGAGCCCCTGGAAGACAGGAGTCAAGCACACTTAGCTTGCTCACTGATGTGCCCCGACAGCCAGCGGGAACCTAGCAAAGGTCACAGCGTACAAGTGTTGGTTCAGTAAATGAAAGCAGGAAGGGACAGTCACATAACAGAAAATGTCATTAGAGGGCATCTAGACAAGTGGAAACCCTACGTCCTAAAAAAGTCAAGGATGCCTAAAATTCCGGAAGGACTGACAACATCAACTCCAGGTACCTCCATCGAGCAGGGAAACTATAGGGAACTATAGGGAAACTAGAGGAATACATACTCTCCCAGAGAGAAACTCCAGGACAAAACTCCACCCCCGACTTCAGGGAGTGCCTCGGGTAGAAACTCCAAGAAGTGACTTCACACCTCCTGTCACCATCCTGAAGACAGAACAAACTCAACGAAAGAGCCATAGGTTCCAAGGCTGAATGGGGAAAGCAAGCAGAAGAGCCTGCCTGTGCCCTGCGCCACCGGCCACACACAGGACTTGGTGATACCCGCCAACAGGCAGGATGGCGAGTGTAACGGTCCCTTCCTTTGCTTATATTCAAGAAGTCTCACTATGGTGTTGCATTCATTATTCTAAAGAACAGTGACGATTATTTTTAAAGAGCAGTTTCGGAATACAGGTCTCATAATTTAAATTTGGCTAAGACGATACACTGTGGGATACTCAGATAATTCTCACTTCTCTTTTTAGAACCCTAGTCCGGAACACGCCACATCCTTATTACCCACGACAGTGTAAGAACAAGCAGAAAGGACCACAAGCGCCACAATCCACTTCCAGAAACAGCAGTGAACAGGACGTTGTCTACTAGCTGTTTGATCGAGAAGTTGGCCACAGGAAGGCGGGAGGATGTTTTCCACACAGACCCCACGGCAGAGGCATAACTGTCTGATATAGCTAAGGTATGGTCTGGATCCTTAAGGCATTATCTTAACGATATACTGAATAGATTTAAGGCACATGAGCACATGCGCTTCTGTACCATTCTTTTTTTTTTTTTCCCCCCCTGTCTTTTTGAGACAGGGTCTCACTATGCAGTTCAGGCTGGCCTTGAGCTCACTTTGTAGCCCAGGATGGTCTCAAACTCACAACAATCCTCCTACCTCAGCCTCCTGAGTGCTGGGGTTACAGGCATATGCCACCATACTTGGCTACCATTCTTTATATTAATTTTTTTAATAAATAGGAAACTTTGTAAAATGCCTGATTAGTGATTTAAACAATAGCTGGGCCAACAGCTATTCACAGTTTTTATCTTATTCCTCTGTAACACACAGCTCTTTCTCAAATCCCGAGAGCCCCAGCCCCATTATCGTACATATTAGATCAATGGGTCAGATCAATGAACGCAATGGGTTTACATCTTCATTAAGAAACAAACCAGACCTCGTGAAATATGTGTTATTATTTACATGTTCAAGACCTGTTTTGAAAAAAATAAATGTTAAAGGACTGTGTAGACAGAGCTCAGTGATAGAGCACTTGCCTTGCATGTGTGAGGCCCTGGATTCTATCCCCTGCAACAACACAGAAAGATGACAGAAAGACAGAAAGATTCATTTACTTTACAGTTAAAAGCTTTAAACTTCAAAAGGCTGCAATTTTTTATGCAACTCTCCAGAAATACAAGTAGATAACTGGTGATGCTTTCTCATTTGTAACAGCGATGTGAATTTTTCTTTAAAAATGTTCTTATGGTGAGTTCAAGGCCAGTCTGAACTGCACAGTGAAACTCTGTCTCAAAAAAAAAAGTTCTTACAGCCAAAAGTGGTGGCACACACCTGTAATCTCAATTAAACTCAAGAGGCTGAGGCAGGAGGTTTCAAAGTTTGAGGCCAGCCTGTGTAACTTAGCAAGACTACATCTAAAAATAAAAAAATAAAAAGAGCTGGGATGTAGCTCAGTGGTGGAGTGCCCCAGGTTTGGTCCCCAGTATGGTAAATAAATAAATAAATACATAAAATGTTAAGTAACGATAATACATGTCACTGGAGTGAACAGTAAAAATCCAAACACTAACATTTAGGAGATACAAACCTAGTATTTTTCATCTCTTACCTTTCACCTTCCTCGTCTCCTCTTCATCCACACATCATCTATTTATTTCAAACAGTAAGATGCCTGTTATCCTAGCGCTCGGGAGGAAGGAAGATGATGAGTTTGAGGCCAGCCTGGGCTATAGAGCAAAATCTTGTCTCAAACAAAAGTGACGCAGCCATCATAACTAAGGCAGCCCACAAAGACAGCTACTCAGTGTAACATGTGCCCTGGGTGGTTTCTGACACTGGAAAGAAGACAGTAAAGAAAATTTGAGCAAACAGGAGTAGATATGGACTTTAGCTCATTTTTAAAAATAATAAGGTGCTACCTTTCTGTATAAAATAGACATGTGCCTGTTTATTTTTGCAGAAAGAAATGCAAGAAAAACAAACCAGAAAACACTGAACTCGGGGAGCAGAGTGGGAGGGATGCAAGAGGCAGCAGCAACACTTGCCTTAGACTTTTAAACAAGTGTTCGTGTGGTAGTAAATAAGATTACACTAACAAAGATGGGGAACCCGCCTCCTCCCACCTGAAGGAGGATGGCTGGGGCGGAAGGAGCTGAGCCTGGAGCTCATAACCACAGCCCCCAGCTCTGCCCCTGTATCTAGCTGGTGGGTGGAGGTTGGATGGGTGGGGAAGCAAACTGCAAACAAGCCCTCTGCCCTTGGCAATGGTTTACTCTTTCACAGTCGTCTGGAAAGGCCAGCCTGGCTCTAAGTTAGATGTGTTGTAGGATTGTGCAAACTGGTAAACTGCTCCTGGTGAAGTAGCGTGCTCACTACAGAAAACACCCAGACACAGAAGGGGAGGCTGGAAAGGACGCTGTGCAGAACTGCAGCTGGAGATTTGGCATGAATTCGTGACTTTGAAAATGCACCTATGTTTCACACACGGAGATGTATCCAAGTATGTATGGACATTTGTGTGCATGTGCGAGCGTGTGTGGTTGGGGGGCCTCATTCCTACAAAGCAAGGTCCTATCAGCCCAGTTGACGTGCACACTATGTATTGTCTACACCTCTTCTCTGAAATGGCCTAGAAGCAAAGACACCCCAGTGACAACTCACAAAGATGCTCTAGGAACAATCCTTTCTTGGCCTATAAATCCATCGTCCACTAAAAGGCCAGCTCCTTGGAGAAACGAGCAACTCCAGGTCTGAGGCAAGGCAGATAGATACAAGATGAACTGGAAACATCTTGTTATGCCAGAATAAAGAAACCCTTTAAAAATGTTAGGGAGAATCAGAAAGATCTCCCATTGGCCAAATGCAGGATAATTTGAGCACCAAAATTATAAACTATAGTGATGACTACAAGCTACTGAAATAATAAGACTCTCTACACATCCATATCTATAATAAGTGGATTTTAAAATTAACAACAAAGCAGGAATGGCTCTTGCTTGCAGAATACTGTAATGCTAGGTACCAACTAGAAAACACAGAGGGTGGGCAGGAGTTGGAAAATCATTCTGAAACCACCATAGTAAAGATAAGATCCAACAAGAATCATTGGTGAATGCTAACACCAGCGGAAATTTTGACAAGGAGCATGATCTTACAGTGTCTCCCCAAAGACTGCTTATTAGCTGCAAGAGAAAATGTAATAACCATAGAGCCGAGAAATAAAACAACACCTTGACCAGGCGGATAGGCTTAAGCCCGACCTGGGCAATTTAGCAAGATCCTGTCTCAAAATTTAAAAGAGTACGAGGGATATTGCTGGAGGTGTAGCTCAGTGTGAAGGATCTCACACACACACACACACAAAGAGACAGATAGTTATCAAGTACCTTCAGATGTCACAAGCCTGAGAAGGACATAAAAACACGCTGTATCCTGGCTAGGAATGTACAACTTGAATTGAATCCTGAGGAAATATTAGACGAGAACATTCTAACGGGAAAAGGGAGAGGCATATTCTTTATACCTGGCAATGCCAACAAGGCAAAGAAATGTAGAAATAGTCCAGAATAAAGCAAACTAGCTGGGGATTTAGCTCAGTGGCATAAGCGCCTGCCTTGCAAGTACATGGTCGTGAGTTCAATCCTTGGTACCAAAAAAAAAAAAAAAAAAAATCAGAATAAAGCAGACTAAAGAGACATTAAAAAACTGCATGTCATACCTGCTCTTCCATTGTATTCTGTACCGGAGAGGGAAAGAATCTTATAAAGCACATCTGGATCAACTGATAAAACTGGAATACAGATAACAGATGACCAAAATGTACTGTTGGCGACATTACATTTCTTAAGTTTGCTCTGTCATTAGGTAAGCCCTGCTCTTAGGAATACAGTGAGGGAAAGATATTGAAACGGGTGTACTTATGCTTAAAGGCATTCATGTAAGGTTTAAGTTATTTTCAAACACAAACTAGAAGGCAGGAGGGGTAGGAGATAAAAGTTGGGTGCCACACCTACTGCCCTGTATTGTGCTCACCTGGCTCACTCCCACCTTCTAAGCTTGGTGCCAACTCCCCATTGTAAAATGGATCAGAAAAGTCACAAATATTCAAAGACAGTAAAATTGATTTCAACCACCAGATGTAACCCATGCTATATCTCCTATCTCTGGTATCAGACTTTGCAAGATAAAGAATTTTGAGAGATCTCAAAAAAAAAAAAAAAAGTCAGAGAACTCTGAAGCTAGTATTAAAAAATATTTGCTTAAAAACAAGCCTCTAAATTATCGATGTATTGTAGGATCATTTCAAAATGTGTGTGTGTGCATGTGTGTGTGTGTAGGCAAGAATTATAATGACAAAAAACTTGGGGTAATACACTAAAATTAAAAATGATTGTCACTTAGTGATGAGAACTCATTTTATGAACATTTTTCTAAGTTTATACCCTAGTATTTTCCTTTCTAATTTGTAAAAGGTAGTTTTGCGGTCACTAAAACTTTCCTAAAAGTTGACAAAAATTCATTTTAATTTCAGAAAACTTTATCACACCACCAGATGCTGGAAAACGCCAGAAGGAAGTGAATGTAAGTGTGAGCACTAATATAAGTATGTGAGTTGAATAAGTGATCTATAAATGAGGAGTGGACAATCCGGAGGCTTTCAACAGATACTATGCCAATTTCCTAGTGTGAATTCAGACCTTCTTTCTCTGTCCAAGAGGAAAATAATGTTCAACTTCATGTCCTTGCTGAAACACCACAAAGCAATGACTACACATAACTACACTACAAGTCCTACAATCAGCCACCAACACTTGTACTGAACTCAGCCCTCCGAGTCTCCCTAGGACAATGCCCAAGCCTTCCTTCAGAACAGCAGACCAAGCTGAAGACTGGAGTGTGACCAAAATCTCAGGGTGGCCATCAGTACATCCTACTTGGAAATAAACAGTTTCTCTACAGCCCCATACTCCAATGACGGAGGGACAGAACGCCCAGGTCCCAAGGAGGTGTTCTGCCAATATCCCTCAGATCCACATCAAATGTAATATTCATACCAATTAGCTCGGGCAGCAGCCTAAGCAAAGCAGTGTCTCCCCGTTCTCATTGCGAGGGGCCAACCTGTTCAATTCCTAATAAGGGGAGAGGCAAAGGCAGTCCGGCAATAGGGTCTCCTTCAAAAATTCTTTTTCTTTTAGAAAACAGATCCTCTTTTGTTCTGGTTAAACACCAATTACTCTGCTCTCTCTAACATGCAAATCAGCTGAAAATAGGGCAATATATAGCTCACTCTGGTGCCACTGCAAGTTTGAATGAAGAAAAGAGAAAAAGAGGACAGAGAGGGAGAGGGTGTAAAGAAAGGGGAGAAGAAAAAAAGAGGGAGAAGAGAGAGGAGAGATGAGCGATAGAGGCAAATCCCTGGGGGTCTTCAATTCCGAGTACTTTGTGCTCAGATAAAGCTCTTTTGAAAGAGCTTTTTTGTATTATCTGTGCCGGTGCCCACAAGCGGTGATTTTGCCATTATCCAAAAAAATAAAGCAAGAAAAGAAAAAGCACATTAAAGTATACAATACAAGCAAGAAAAGCAAAAGTGGCCAACAAAGCTATTTACCCACAGCTCCCACTGGCTACAAACACTCTCCCAAAAAGTAATGTTCCTGGCACAAACGCACCAGGGAAGAAGGAAGGAGGAAGAAGGAAGGCTCTCCCTGGCAGAGATGACAGTGGTACCAGATTCCACGCCTCACGAACCTAGTGGTATACAAGTGCCACCAGCCCTCACCAGCACAGGGTCCCCAAGCCAAGTGGCAGAGTAAGGACCACCTCAAGAAGCACTGGGCTCCACCCCGGGCTCAGGCACCCAGGCCAGGACCCTCATTTTTCTCCTCACTTTGAGGGAAATGAGTTAGGCTTTCCTCATTTCCATCATCTACATACATGCTAACTTTTTTTTTTTTTCCCAATGCAAGCAGGCACATAGAAGGCCATAACCAAAGGAAGGAAAAGACAGCATCCCAGCACTCTCTGTGCACCTGCCACATGGGGACGCTAGAGAAGAGACAGGTCTCTGCCTGTTGATGCCACAAAGAGCCCAACAGCTCTCTCACCCCAGGTTTGGATGGTCACACTGTGCCCAAGCACCTCTTGAGTCTCTGTCTACAGTGTGCCCACCTGAGCACATCTGGAGTCCAGAGGTGACTCTGTACTTCTGCTGAGGACAACAGCCCAAGGCTTCAAGCCAAGGAGGGACAGCCAAGATGGGGCAATGACCAAAGCCAAGACTTCTCTGCCAGTGAGGCCCAACATCAAGGGGACCCAGCACATGACAAACCTCAATAGGATGCACAGCTCAGCCTGCCATTAGGATGAGTTCTCAACCGCCACTCCAATCAGGACTCAAGCATCTACCCTGCAACACCTCCCAACAAACAGCCTTCTCTGGGAAGCAGTTTCTGCCACTCACCTGTGCCCCAGAACTGTAGACTTCGCTGGAAAGCCTCCTGGCGTGAAATGATCCTGCCACAATGAGGGGGATCCCCCAACGCTTTCACTTTCAGGTCCTGACCTCCTTATATCAAGGCTGCCAAATAGGGCATGAATGTCCCTGTTTCTCCTGTCCTACCCCCCATTAATGGGGAAGAGAATAAAGAAAATGCATTTGTGGGGTTGCTAGTATATGCTAAGGCCTGATCCACTACATTTCATCTCATTTAGGGCTCCAGTGAGTCCCGCAGGGTGGACACAATACCTGCATTGGCAGGAGGGGATAGGGGACTCCAAAAGGATGAATGTCTGGTAGCACCGGCTGCAGCATGGAGGTGAAGGCGGCAGTGCAGTGGCTGGCAGCAGTCTGGTGGCCAGCTCCACTGTCTACGTAATGGCCCATCACTTGCCATCTGCACAACATTGAGTCCCTTGAAACCTTCTGAAATGGGATGAAAATGACCCCTTTCTCAAAGGGTTGTTGTGAGGACTGAGACATCACAGAGGTAAGATGAGCCAGCCCTTGCAATCAGTCAAGAGATGGTAGCCATTATCTCTCAACGTCAACAAGTGAGGAGGGGCTGGAATCCACACTTGAGCCTGGGCAGGCAGGCAAGGCACCAGCACCTTGTGGCCCAGCCTGGGACAAGCTCACCGTGACTAAAGCAAATGCTTCCCGTGCAGTGAAGATTCTTGGAGGATCACCATACCGGGGGCCTGAGGAGTCAACCCAGCTGGTAAAAAGGTTTTCTAGAAAACCAAAGCCCAGAGCCCACACAGCCTAGGCCATGGGAAGCTGGGAGTGTTCCCAGGAATCACAGGTCCAAGGGGTCTCGAGTGGTGATGGAAAGACACTGTGGACAGAAGCAGTGCAGCTCGCTGCTCCCAGCTCCCTCCACATGCGCGCACACTCATCAACCACCTTCATCATGGACCACCATCCCCAAGAGCACAGCAACTCCAAACCTGCAGCAAACCCTAAGAAAAGAGGCATGGGGAGGAGGAGCAGAGCACACCAAACCTGCCTGTCTTCAAACTAGGAGTCGCACACGTGGAGATGGAAAAACCCTGGGCTGGTCAAATGGCAGAAAACAGAAATGGAAATGGCCTTCATTTTCTAAGCGTGCATGCAAGATGAGACACATGGAAAACTGGCTGTCTGTTAGGAGGATCCTGAGTCAATCCAGGAGACAATGACCTAAATATGCCGACCCCCTGGAGACCGCCCAAGAGCGAAGCCACTGCCTGGAAGAACAGGCTGGCGCTTGGCTTGCCTCGTGCTTTCCCAGGAGCCCACGGGTGACAGACAGTTCTAAGGAATACCCTATAATCTGCGTTTATGCCATTTGTCTCTTTGATACATCAAATACAGATATTTGCATCATTTATTTTAACGCACATGATTTTCTTCTGAAAGCCACAAAGAGAAAAGCCTGATCTCCCTCATCCCCCCGCCCCACTTTTCTTTAGAAGTCTGAAAACTTAAGCCTGGCACCCCTGACAAGCCAAATTGATCTGGAAAGATCTTTAGAGGCCAGTTGCATTAAGGAACAAATGAAGGACTCTTCTGGCAAAGGAGACGAGGAAAACAAAGGGGAGCTAAGGGGCTGGTCTCTCTCACCATCTCCTCAGCCCCTGGAGATGAAGGCAGGGAGGATGGGCAGGAGGGAGGACAGTCGCCCCAGGAACTCTGGGCCCACATTATCTATCCGCTTTGTGTGAAACCCAGTAAGCACCCAACAATGCAAGCTTGACAAAAAGCCTGAGCAGGGGCCCAAATAAGGAAGCGCAGTTTCAGCACCAATAAGGCTTGTTATGCAGCCTTGAGGGTCCCCAAGCTACTGTATGTGACAAGTCTGTGCAGGGCCAGCCAAGCTACTCATTCTTTGATTTATGCTCCCCTAGACACCTGAATAGAAATACGGGCACAGGATGGCCATGTGCCCCGTTTTTCCTTGGACTCCAAAGGTGCAGCTCCTCAGCCTTAGCCACCAGCACCTCAGTTTGCCAAACGACAGTGGCTCCCAGGATGGCTGCCTGCTGTGTTCTGTGCACCAGATCTCAGGGATAGCACACTGCACATCCCTTCTCCCCAGGTCCCCTGCCCTGAAGAGCGCCATCCACACTTGTTAGGGGGGCAAAATGGCCCAGTGGCACAGCTGGGAGGTAGGGGCCGGAACCTTTTTTGTTCCTTGAGCAATTGCCTTGAATCACCTCGGGCCTGGCTAGTCATTTTTGTTTCCTGTCACTAGGTCCCTGCTCATTTATTGAGCACCTCCTATATGCCACATAACATACTGAATGCTGAGAAAAGGAGGCAAGGTGGCTAAGAGGATCAAAGTAAACAAAACCAGCTGGCTGCCACATCTCCCAGGGGGTGGCCTCTACCCTGCCCATCTCTCTCTTAACTCACTAGGTTCACATCGCCTCTATGGCTCCTCCTAGAGAAGCCCCAGCCTGGGTCAGTGGCAGTGCACAGCTGCAGGACACCTCTCCTCACAGGATGCACCCGACCCACGCACATTCGCCAGCTGCAAGTCACCAAGTCCTCATAGCAAAGTCGCCCCCGATCTAGGTCCTGTTCTCTTCCCGCCACAGATGTGTCCGGGAAGCCCATGCTCCAGCAGATGATCCACAGGGCCCACAGTACCCCCAGATGCTGGCCAGAGAAAGTTTAGCCAGGCCCTGGCACACCCACACCACAGTGATACCCAAGTCTGCCCCCTGTACCTGCCTCCTTCACCATCAGAACTTCCTCTTGTCTAGCTTTCCTAAGGAACAGCCATCCAATCTAACTAGAAAACATGCAAATGTCACCTCCGGAAGACACAGAGCCAGGGTCGTCAACAAAAATCACTGACTCTGCAATTTACAGATTGGGAGAGGCATGGTCTCATCAACCCTCGCAACTGTACAGCACCGTGCACACGCTACAGATAAATGACAAAACTAGGGCTTGAATCCTTGCCCTGCAACATTAAGATGAACCCTCTCTCCTCTCCACCCTGTGCTATCCGTGTGGTGTCAAATTAAATCCTTACACATCCTTAAGCCAGGCGTGGTGGTGCACATCCTTCATCCCAGCACTCGGGAGGATCACTGCAAGTTCAAAGCCAGCCTGGGCTACACAGTGAATTCAAGGGCAGCCTGAAGTAAGTAGTGAGACATTGTTTCAAAAAACCAAGAGAAAGAAAGAAAGAGAGAGAGAAAGAAAGAAAGGGAGAGAGAGAAAGAAAGAAAAAAAAACAGGGGCAATTAAACCTTTCTACATCTCGTCCTTGGCAGGGAGGTATATTTAAAATATACCTATATTTTGTATGGAGATGAGGAGATGTTACACAGCAATTAAAAATCATGTTACAACCAAGTAATCACATGAAAATTATTATAAAGTACTGTTAATTAATGAAGAATCTGAGTACATATACACACACACAAATATAATAGCCATTCCAACTCCAGTCTTTTCCATTTCTGTTTTTAAATATCTATACACATACACACAAAAATGATAATACACCAACACACTAATTATCCCATACTTTCCCATGTGTTTTGAATCTTGTTAAGAAGCAAGCATTCCTTTTCTAATTTAGAAAAAAATATTAATAACCTTTACTTCTGAAAACAAAGAACTGCTGTCCTGGTTTGGCAACAAACCAATGCACAACGTGAAACAGGGTCCCCGACCCAAGCCACAGCCTGGCCAAGGACACAGCCGTGGTGTTGACGCCAGCCGCTCACTGCCAAGGTGGTAAATACAACAGCAACGTTCACCAGGGACCCTTGTGGTCCTGAGCCCCAGGGCCACCAAGACAGAGGCAAGGCTTTCCCAGAGGAGAATCCCAGCCTTGTGGCCATAGAAGCTGGTGAAGGGAAGCAAAGTAAGACCTAGAAGTGAGTCTCAGAGACAATGGTCTGATTTAAACTGTGATTACACCCACACCATGGGAAGGTTAAGTGAAACATTACTGATCCCAAAGGGGGTCAGTCCCAGATCAGAGCATTAGAAAAACATAACCAACACTTTTTCCCATCTCACCCCTGGCTTCTGTGTAACTGTGAATGAGTTAACTAAGCTCCCTGAGCCTCAGTTTCCTCACCTAGAGATCTAGGTTAGAAGTCTTGCAGGGAATCTTAAGAGCAGAAAAATTAGGAGTTGTTAAGTTCCAGGGAAGTCAGCTGCAGTAAAGATAGGCCACAGCCTATAGGGAGAGGTCCTTGTAGAGAGGACCCAGCAGCCTCAGAGCTCAGAGGCCCATCAGGCCTTTGGGTGACTGCCACCCAGAACCCCTGCCTGAGACCCTGGGCCAGGGCTCCTGTTACAGTAATAAGGCCTCTCCAGGCTCCTGTCCTTCAGACAGTATGTAAGATAACAAATTCTTGCTATTTAATTTGCTAAGTTCTAGGGAAATTTGTTATGCAGCAGTAGATAACAAATACAGATTCTGGTTCCTGGTACGTAAGAGCTCAGTACATGGTTCCTATCAGATTTCTTCACCTTCTGTATGTGAAAACTACCACATTTCCCTAAAAAGAAGTCCTAACCAGGAAATAATCAGCCTTGAAAAACTAGAGATGAAAAATGCCAGCCCCAATCAGCCTATCCTAGCCTTGTTTGCTTTCCAGAGTAGCCACCAAGTAAGAAAATAGTGATGGCAGGTTCGATTTGAATATCACACAATGTATATTTACTCTGAAACGTCACATGCTACCCTAACTATAGACAATCTGATGTTTCTATGTATCACTTTTAAATTTTTAATTAAAAAATAGGAGCAAGAAATATGTCTCTGAACAGAGGAAATGTATTTACCTATATGGTGTTTTCTGATAGTGCAATGCAAGTTTAGTTCAGGCTCCTGACCTAACACAGGTTAACTGACTACTGTAGCATCACCTGCATGTCCCAAAGACAAGGCATAAAAGTGGAGTAAACTCCTCTCTCCCCAGGGAAATGAGTAGGGGGGAAGACAGTTGGAAAAAGAAACCCTCAAACACTGACTTTTGCCCCCACAACTGTCCCTTCCAGGCCTCCCATCGGAAGAAAAGGGATTCTAGCTAGTGAGGTGGTAAACCCCAGCCTTATTCTTGATTCTCCCTTCTCCACACTTTCACATTCTGGTCTGCACCAAATCCAAGAGGCTGGATCTTCAAGACACAGCTGTAATCCAATAACCTCTTCCCACCTCTCTCATGGCCACCGGGCCTTGGACAAGCAAACACAGCAGCTTCTAATCGCCCCTGACAACAGGGGTCCTTCTAGGATGGGCGTCCTCTCTCACTGTCCTGGGCTGCCCCTTGCACACAGAATGAATGTCAGGTGCTCGCCAGGCTGGATGTGATTTGGTGCTCCGCCCTTCCCAACTCGGCTCCTTCCATGAACCCCTACGTCAATCCACACAGATCTCCTTACTACTGCTCATCTGGCCTGCATGCGGAGGGAGCGCTTTCCTCAGTGAGCGCCATAAGGGCCTGGCTTGCCCATCCTAAGAGCACGCTCTCCACACCCGTCCAGTCTCCCTGCCCTGATGGTTCTGTTGCCAGCTGTTTCACAGCACTTCTCATTTATTGACATGTCACACACATGTCTGTTCATGTTCCACTGGCAAAGCTCTGGCCAGCTTACCTGGACATCCCCAGTGCCTAAAACACCAGGACCCTGCAGGCTCACCAGCAGTCAGCATACTTCTTACACAGGGCCAGTCAGAAAGGCTCAGGCTGCATCCCTCACAATCTGTCACAACCACTCAGCTTGCTGTTGGATGCAACCATGTCACCAGAAACCACACAGAGACATGAGTGGCTGGGTTCCAGTAAGACTTTGTGGAAACAGGTGGTGACCAGATCTGGCCTGTGGACCCTAACGAATATATATATAATGTAAAAATATATATGGTGCCTCTCAAGATGCCGTAAGATAAACACAGGAATCGATATATGTTTCCTATCTTCAAGAAAACTAAATAGAAGAGGGCTCCATAAGAAGTGCCTCTCTGAGGGCTCCAGGGAGAGTTCAGTGAGTGCTTCTCTTGTGGGGAAGTAGCTGATGAAAACCCAGTGGACCCCAGTCCACTCCATGGGAGGCTGGGCACTTCTGGCACACAGGAGACATCCTCCTCAATATAGGGGCGGGCTGGTGGAGGGGCAGGCAGCAGGCCAACTCTCTTCCAAGCCAGTCCTGAGGACTACAAGACAGGGGTGGATGCAGGATGCCAGGGTATCCCACCATGGCTACAAAGACATCACTCAGTTGCTACACTGTACATGTCAGAGAAAAATCTAGGCATTGACACTTGCTGACTTCCAGAAAGAAAGTGGCTGAGGGAGAAGGCATAGCAAAACCAAAAGATGCCCACAAAGACATCCTGGCACTGATGAATTTCTGTGCAATGCAGAAGGTTAGTCATGAAAACGAATATGAGCAACTCTGGCCCAGCAGTCAGCTCATAGAAAAAAACTATACTTATTTTAAATTATCTACCAAGAACAAAGGGTAACTACAGGGCACTATTTTAAAAAATCTACTTGCCCAAGTCTTTGCTTAATTGCTGCTAAATCTTCCTACCAGCCTTAGCTTGCTTCTCTGCCTGAACTGTTGCTTGGCTCAGTCTACCGGGGTAAGCACTTGAACAGGATCTTGGGGAGCAATGCTTCAAGTCCTGCATTCCCTAGCTGCCCACCTGGCCTCAGTCGACCCCAGGGTTGAGCCCCCTGCATGTCACCTTCAGTGACCACTGAGACAGCTCACCAGAGAAGCAAACCTCCAGTTTCATCACAACTGTGCCTCTATCAAAGACTACGAAATAAAGAGGTATCAAAATCTTCCCATTTCAGGGAACTTTTAACTTTCTAAACCTACGCTCGCTTTGGTTATCTTATTTCCAACACAGGAAAAAGGCACAAGACAACTGAGGAGAGGCTCAAGTTTGCATCCACTTGGGGAAGGTGGGGCAGGCCTCTGCATCCTGCGAGTGACAGTGGCATAGAACAGGTCCTCAAGGTACTGCAGGCAAACTGAGGCACCAAAAAGTGCCCTGGACTACCAAAGTGACACGCTAGGGTGCAGCTCCCACCAACAAGCCACACAGATCACGTGGTGGCTGGAGACAGAAGAAAGGTCTTCATCTTTCCCTTGATCTTCAGGGAACATATGCCAGGCCCAGAGGGCAAAGCTTTTTTCTTCCCTATTAAAATTTTTTTTTTAAGTTACAGACTGCACCTTGCCTAATTAGACCAGGAAAAAGCTGGCCTAGTAGATCAAGAAGTCTGTAAAGAAATCACAACTGGAAGAAAGGGACAAAAGAGCTCAAATATTACTGTGAGATTTCCAGAGTCGAATAAATAATGCCATAAAATAATCTACTAGTCATAGGTAGACCTTACAGGCTACGTATATGAGCAGGAGACATTTTTTACTGTCTTATGTATGAACCCCCTTAATCCTCACAGCAGTCCTTTGAAGGAGATCTTCCCATTTTACATATGTGCAAAATGAGAAACAGAGAGTTCAAATAACATGCCCAGATCACACAGCTAATAAATTGATGGAGCCAGGGTTTCAGCCTCAGCAGTCCAGCTCCTGGATGCAAACTTAAATAGTATGCTCATAAGTTCCTCGGTCTCAAGCTCAGAAAGTTTTTCCAATCTAAAGCTTCCCTAACTGCATGAAATACTTGTGCTTTTTCTTTTGTTTACTGTACATTTGTGTTTTAAGTATTCTTTACCCACTTCTTTGAACAAAGACAAATGCTTTGAGATGACAAGTGAGACATACAACCAACAGTACAACTAAACTTTTTAAAATTATGTTTTGGAAAAGAGATACAACAGTAACAAGACCAAGAGACTTGCTGTAACTCTTCTCCACACTGGATTCTAAGCTTCCTGGCAGCCCAAGTATAAAAGGCAACATGATCAACTAAAAATTTTCTGTACCAAAAAGAAAAAAAAAGTTTATCAGTCTTTGAGAACCAAATGTTTCAAGTTCCTAAATCTCTATGTAAGAAAAGGATACAAAATGGTGATGGACAAATCCGTTTTTAGCATAATTTTAAAATCAAGGCTATAGCCTTAAAATTGCCTCAAGAGACAGCAGCTTCATAAAGAGGAGGCAGTGGTGTCTACGCAAACAGCCTTCCAGTGAGTTGCTATTTTGTGGTGTAAGGTTGCAAAATGGACAGAATTACAAAAGCGTGTTCTCCAGGCCCCTGGGATGGCTGACAGGACTCTGCTGCTCTAGGATGGCCCTTGAGCACCCTAGAGCACTGACACTGGGGAGCACACAGGAAAGTCATACACCAGGTGCCTGCCGGTCACAAGATGGGAGTTCTTGCTACCATAGACAGCTGCACTGCACATGCCTCTCTCAAGAGCTCCCAAGTGTCGCTGACAAGTGGCAGCAGAAGTCCTCCTGTACAACCCCCAAGGGGTTTTCCCAGGCCAGGTTTCCTTGGCAACCCCAAGGTGACAGTCCCGTGCAGCTCCCATACTCCCTCTGTCTTAGCAACCCAACTCCCCTCCATTACTTGGCATCCCAAGAAGCAACTAGAAACCCAAGATGCCACCCTTCAGCCTCCTCTGGCTCAGACAACTCCGAGAAGAGGTCTGTGAAGGACTGCGGGTAGGCAGGGACCACATGAAAACACTGAAGAGAAAACAGCAGAGCGCGCCCTGGTCAGCTCTTTCTACTTTGAGCTGCCCTGGAACACCAGGGAACAAAACTTCTTTGGGCAGAGCAAGGAATCCAATCTAATCCCTCACTTGACCAAAAACAAAAACCCAAGTCTAGCTCAAGGTCAGAGGCAATGGAAACTTGAACTCCAGGGCCTGCCCTGGCCAACATTCCTACTGCTACACTAGGATGTGCCCCGAACCAAACAGAAAGAAACCAGAGTGCGTTTTGGAAACTATCCACCCTCCAGCCCTGCCAGGCTTTCAACAAGGAACACCTGAGAGACTGGAGGCCTAACAGGACCTGAAGCAGGCAGGGATCTTTTACCTGTTTACAGGTTAGCAAGTCATCAGAGGCTCTGGGGTGCCAGTGGGGAGGACAAGGACAGACAGACAACATCGTGTTTATCATTCACTAAGCCCGGAGCCACAGTAAACAGTGGCCGCAGCCCCAGTGCTGGGCCGCATAGTTACCCTGTGGACAGGACGTCTTCTGTCCAGTTTGCTGACTGAAAGAAGTTGGAAACCCTACCATCCGCCCTCTCGAGTCATTATTCAACAACAAACAGGAGCTATATTTAGCATTGTTTCCATGAAGGCGCCATAGGCAAAAGGCCACCAACCTCTGAGACGAAGAAAGGTTAAATGAGGCTATCAAACCACCCCTCCGCATCGACTTTAATGGACCAGTTCCGTTTAGCATTCATCTGTTCAACACAGCTTCTAATTTTATAAATGGACCTTAAAATTAACAGGAGGACAGACAGTTTCTCCCAGGAGCCTCTGTGTCCGTTCTGCAAAATTACGTAACCCAGAAAATGAGGGTTCTGATTTGATTACGCTTTCAACAGCCTGAGACCATTCATTGTGCACAGGGCTCCTCTTCGCCAGGCACTCAAACACAGGAGGGAAGGGGGAGGCAGGACAAACCCTTTTTCACCAGCTCATGTAAATAAGGCTTTGAGAAAGAAGGCTCTTTACATCCTCAGTGATTCCCTCCGCGCCCCCAGCCAAACCCCACTACTGGTTGCTGGCCCACCCAGATGGGTGAGAAATTACACAGTTCAGAGTTCGGGCTTACCAGGTTGTTTGCCCATAATGGAAGTTTATACAGGCCTCCCACACAAGGGTATTGTTAGAAGAAATCAAATAATGTACTGTTGAACACTCTGAGTTTAAAGGACAGAACACACTCTTGGGAATGCAAAATATTACAATTTACCTTTTTGCAAAAAAAAAAAAAAATTATTTGCTTGTCTTTTACAGTCAAGCCAAAGGAAATATAGCTTTTTTTGAAATGCAGTCAGAGGTGCTGAAAACCTCTTCTAATAATCCTATTTCTGCAAAATGTAGAGCTGTGTTGCAGAAGAAATTGAAAAAAAAGCCTGGTTCGTGTTCTTGGGAGGTGAAGTTAACCCGCATTCTCAGTGTCCTGCAGGAACGTGGTCACTGAGTGCCACCCACAGCACGATCCCAGGGTGCACCCCAGCTGAGGCTCCCCTCCCCTCAGCCCACAGGACATCTAATGCATCATTCACAAAGATCTTACTGACAGTGAATTTACAGCCCTGTGGAGGGAGGGGGAGTCCAAGAGATAATGATGGAGGAATCAAGGAGACAACTGAAAGTCAGCTTTGTAATCTGGCAAGAAAGTATCAACAGCTCTGTTCTCCATCCTCCCACTCTCCAAAAACCAAACAGAAACTGTGACCCTGCAATTCCATACTAAGAGGCAGCATACCAAGTACTAGCATATTCAAGGAGTAATAATCGAACAAGTGGGGTTTTCTTAAGGGCTATTCAAAGACATTTATATGGGCAAAGCTGAGACAGGGAGCTGTCCGACCACTGAAGATTTCTCAGATGAAGTTATATGCCTACAGTGAGGTGTTGTGCAGCCCATGGAGAGTTGCTGCAGAGGTGGGTTCGCTAGTTGAAACAGCAAGGGCAAAAGCTAGAGGGCTATGTGTTTCCCATGATATGATCTACTTATATGTGGTCTAAATGTACAATGAGATTCAAGTTTTTAAAACAGAGAAATATATACAGTTATATCTAAATGCATTGTAAAAGCCCAAATGAGTGGATGAGATGGATGGATAAATGGATGGAAGGATACATGGATGGATGGATGGATGGATGGATGGATGGATGGATACCAATACTGGCATTTCAAAAGGCATTATTATCAAGTAGTAATTTTATTACTTTTGAGCCAGTGTATTTTCCTTTTAGAGCATGAACTTTCTGAGAAAAGCACAAATTTAAAGAAATTAATAAAAAGAACAAAAATCTGTGCCCCTGTAATTGAACTGACTTCCAAGGGGTGGAGAGGAGACAATGAACCCCCTCACTGGGAAAAGTAGATTCCAGCTACAGAGGTAAGAAGGATCAGCTTAGACTGGATCTACACGCCTGGCACAAACTCCCACATTCATGAGTACCATGGTCAAAGAAAAATGTCTCGTTCTGAACAGAAAGATGAGCCTGCACTACCAGTGCCTCATACCCCACACTCACTAACCTGGGCCTCCCAAGCCCAGTCTCACCAACAAATAACCCACTGTGTTTGACGGGATTGTAAAACCAGCCACCACTCTAATGGTGAAAAAGATACAAACCATCAGTTTGCCTACTTATAGCTCAGAACAGAAGCAAAGGATGGGTCCCCCAATCCACACTATCCCTCAGTGCCACCAAGAAGACACATGCTGCATAAACCATTTCTGGAGCCAGACTGCAAATCACGAGTTGGGTGGTCAACCAGCAAGCTCACAAGCCAGGGCTTGAGTTGCCACAGCTATGAGCTGAAAACCACAGATCTACTTTGCCCTCATTCCAGTCACCTCTCTGAAGCAAGAGAGAAGTCGCCACAGAGGAGTATGAGATTTGGGTCTCTGGCTGTGTGACTTTAGGCAAGTCAGCATATTTCTCTGGGTCTCAGGGTTGTCAAGATTTGAGCTGCTGGGCCCGATGAGCACGAAGACAACCATTACTTCCATTGGATGGCCTATTTCTCTAAGTGCAGAGCTCCAGCTAGCACTCCATGGAACATTCAATAACCACCGAACAGTTCTTTTTTAATTCCCACATCTGATCAGTTTATCACTCTACTGGAAACACTCTCTAATGAGCTGCACTCTTCCAACTCTGTGACAGCAGAAATGCACAGACTGCAGTGGGCCAAGGGACAGTCTTTCCGGTCACTTCCACACCGTCCTTCAGCCACTCAGTACAACACTCTCACTCCTTCTCTGGGACAGCATGGTCCTCCGTTAAAACTTGGGCTTCCTGAATTCACATCTCACCTCTCCATTTCTCTGCCATGTGACTCTGGGAAAGTTACTTAAGTACAGGCACCTTGATTTTTCAAATCATCTACAAGCCAGGGATAAAACAGGACTGTAAGAAGAGTCAATGAGAGAAAACAAAGCTTTCAGAATAGAGCGTGCCCCATAGTGAGCATTTAGTAAATGATAACAAATTCATCCAATAAGTGTTTTCTAGGTAGGTATTTATTCTCCCAGTGCCAGTAACTCTTGAAGACTAAGGAAATACAAAATATTGCCTAAGGATACAGTCCAAGCCCTCACTGTTCAATAGAAAAGCTCAGCTTGAACTGATAAATCCAAGCCCAAATTCCCTCGGCCAAAATGCTCTGGCCACACAGACTTGGATTTAGAGGCTTCCGGTTTCCACAGACAACAGGTGCATTTATCATGCAGAACGGCATCTATCTCCCCACCCTGCCCTGGGCCTGGGCAGCACCTGCAATCCAACTGTTGGCATTTTCCCTGGAAAATCCATCAACAGTCACACTAAGTAGGACCAAAAACCACTGCAGAATCTCAAGATAGTTTGGGTCAAATCTTGCATAAAGTGAGGTCTCAAAATCTTTTGGTTTTTAGAACTTTCTGGGCATCAGAATTGCAGATAAGGGTCTGCAGTCTTGTAGGCACGGTAACAAGGTGGGATGGAACTACAAAAGCAGCACAGGGAAACAAAGACATGGGGGTTTCACATAAAAGGCACAACTGAGTGGACATCTGAAGGAGAAACCGAAGCCTCCTTAACCAGGCAGGTGAACAACTCAGGCACTGAGTTCACCAGATGCAAAATCCTGGATGCAGGAACCAGGAGGGAATGTTCTGGAACAACCACCCAACTGAGACATGTACATGAGAGCCAGGCAAGAGTGGAGCTGACAGCTGAGGCCAGTGTCAGAGACATTCAGCAAAATGGAGAAACTTTACAGAAGAACACCCACCTGGCAGCCAAAGGCACCGCGAGCTGTGAAAAATGAAATGGAACTGGTGGAAATATGAGCAGACTCCTGGACGTACTGGGCAGCCACCTGGTAAATAAACAGGAAGAAGCAGAGAGGGAAGAGATGTCCAGGTGGGAGACCACCCCAATGTCAGGGAAGAGAGGATGGTGGCGCCAGCCCAAGTAGCACAGGGGTAGAAATAAGGGACAGCCACCAAATGTCAGTGTGCTGCAGAGACGCACCCTGGTAAAGGAGCACTCGGTGCCAGAAGACAGCCCCTGAGCAGTGCAGGGCTCATCAAGGCCACCTCTCTAGATCCCGAAAGACAATGATTATTTTAACAGCATTCAAAACTGAGCTCCTTCCTCCAGGTCACAAGTGGGTTGGCAAAGGACACTGGTCAGGTGTCTGTAGCCCGAGTCAGTCTCAGCTCCAGCTCAAAACAAGCAAATCTGAGGCCAAGCAATGAATCAGTCACAGAGGTAGGGACAGCACCTGTTACAAACCCTTCTTGGCCACAGGTCACCCAAGAAGGGTAACTGGAGGAACAGGGTGGGTAGGGGGCACAGGATGGGATTTGGCTGGAACCCCAGCCATCCATTTCTAAATAGCCATGAGCTCCCCATGAAAGCACACAGCCAAACTGAAACAAAACATTTGCCTTGAGCCAGGAAGAAGAGAAGTTTCAGGTGACAAGACAAAGCCAACAGTCCACCGCCATGAGCAGCAGCCACTTGGGAGACGATAGGAGCAGCTCCCCGCAACATAGCTCCCCAGTAAGCCAAGAGCTAAGAAGGACGACTGGACAAACATACAACAGGGACAGAGGTGACCATAACTGACCCGAGCAGAGCACACCTACTAAGACCATTTGGTGACTCAAAGACTCCAGTGGCCACCTCTGCACCCAGGCCTCTGACTCCTCCCATCATCCTTAAGGACAGTGACTGCCTACTCCTCCTCCTAACATCATCTAAAAAACTTCAAACAAAACAGCTGCAAAAATAATTACCTGGTAAACTGAGCCATCACCAAAAAGAAAACATCATCTCACAAGAACTTGTGGGAAGAATGCTTCTCACAAAGCAGGAATGATCGAGGGCAAGTAAATGATCAATTCCTACAAGGATGCAAAACCTATAAGGCTTTTCTTACTAGCGAACACCATGTTACAAACAGCCACACCGTGGTCCAATGAAAAGGCCTCTCCAGAGCCTTTGGGTAGATGGCTGTGTTTCTATCCCCTCTTGTCCCGCCCGCCCTGGTAACTCCTGCTGAGGTCACAGGGCACTGGCTTAGGCCACTGTCCCTCCAATTGGCAGGTCGTGCAGCTCACAGTCAGCAGGTATCACAACCCCACTTAAAAGGGGGGGGGCGCTCATCGCAAGGAGGGGGCAGCCATGTGGAGGTTGCGGGGCCAGCAGCAAAGACTCCCAAGGGGAACTGAGACCCCAGGAAGTGCCAGTCAAGAGTCTAGCTGGCCTCCAATGTCCCTGGTCCCACACTGAGGTCAGCTATACTTGAATATAGGGAAAACCCAAAATGTGCTCAGACTGGGATCTCTAGAAACCCATACGAAAAGTAATGCTCTCCATCAAAAGGCTGAAAAAGCTCAGTCTCACCTTTTTCTCCTCCAATTTCCTGCAGGATTCAAGACCTGGAATGCTGCAGAAGCAGTGTATGGGGAAGGGACTGGAGAGCAAGACCACACTTCATACGAGGAGTAACACAAGGTGTGTCCTGGGGTCACCTGCTTCTTTTATTTTCTGATTTTTTTTTAGCAAACGTTCATCCAATTAATGAGATGAAGCTCTTGTACACATTACCAGCCAGCAGTCCATCTTCTTGCGTTTAAATCTTCCCCCTCTACCCACTGGATTAATATGATTTTTAGCTGATTTTTCCCCTTCAACCAACACACAGGGGAGCACACAACCTGCCAACAGCAGCCTTTGGTCATGGGCAGCCAAGCTCGCATGCTCCCGGACACCCACAGGTGTTACTCAAAGACCTACAACAATCACAACCAGGTTTTCCAGCTGGAAACGGTGCGCGGGGAAGGAGGGAAGACACGAATGGATAACCTGGTGGAAAAGTGCTCGGAGACATCGTCTGCTATCATCAACAAGGACTTTTTTAAACTAAAGGGCTGGGGATTGAATGTAGGGCCTCTGTGCTCCACCACTGAGCTACATCTTTGTTTCTGGGAGCTTCTTGTTTCATTTTGTTTTGTTTTTGAGACAGAGTGTTGCTAAATTTCCCAAGCTAGTGGGGAGCTTTCAATCCTCCTGCCTCAGACTCCCAAGTAGCTGAAATTAGAGGTCACACCCAACCCTTCCCCTGGAGTAGCAGAGTCCCCCTGCACAGGACCTTGCTCCAACAGCCAAGCACAAACCCAGCAGCTCACAGCAGAGCCACAGCTTCGGCAAGGAAGGGTGCACCGTTTGTTTATATGTGATTAAAGGCTGGTTTATGTTTCCTCAGGGAGTTTTTATTTCTATGTTGTTATTTCACCCCTAAAATTTACAGTGTCTGAATTCTTCCACCCTGTTTGAATCAACCTAACCCCTCCTCTCTCTAGTGCGAGAATGGCCAGAAATAGTTTCCATTGTCATTGACTTAAATTTGCACTTTGATGATGGGAACAAATATTTTTCTTGCTCTTTCCTGAAACAGGAATAAATTTTTCCATTCAGGTCCTAATAGGACTCTAAGGGCCAAAGTCTGATCCTGGCTTGTATGGAGGACACCAAGTCGACAGGACAGGGGACAGCTGCCTCCCACCCTTGTAGCCGTGGCAACAGCGCACAGGCTGCCTTCTCTGGGCAGGTCTTCACTGAAGCTCCCTGAGCCTGCTCTCAGCTGCGGGCAAAGTCAGAGCAGACCCCGCCCTTCTTGCGTGGAGCCTAAATCCACACACAGCATGAAGCGAAGCTGCCCAGCCCAGTGCAGAGGATTTCTTTGGAGGAATTTCCAGGATAAAAATAAGAACACCAGCAGTACAACCCTTGTTCATCAGACCACATCAGACCACAGCTCACCTTCTCTAGGTACCTCTGTTTTTCTGTTTGTTTATATTTTTGTTGTTGCTGTTGTTGCTGTTACTGTTTTGAGACAAGGTCTCACTGTGTTAATTCAGGCTGCCCCTGAGCTCACTACATAGCCCGGGCTGGCCTTTAACTACAGGTGATCCTCCTGCCTCAGCCTCCCGAGTGCTGGGATTAGAGGTACGTGTCACCATATCTGGCTCTCTGTGTATCTCTTGAGAACAAACATGGCAGCTGCTTAGGTAAGTAAGCAAAGTCCTGGTGAGCAGAGGCCAGTCTGAGGATCCAGGGCAGGGAGAGAACTCTCCAGCTTCGTCCAGGAGAAAGTCTGGCCCAGGTTCTGGTATAACGGAGGTCTCTGGAGAGGCTGGGGTACTAGAAACAATGTTTAGATGAACGCGGCATGGCTGGGGCATAGGGGGAGGCTGGGGTGGGGGCTTCTTGGGGTGATTTTATTTTTCTCCTACTCTAATCCTCATCTCAGGTTCCTTTATTATTTGTTCTAGGTTTACCTTATGTAATGACAGCAGAATACATAAAGGATTTTCATTATTTCCTGGAAATGTGAACGCATAATTTTATTACTTTTAGCCTCTAATTTAGTATCAATAATATTCTCATTAACCAAAAGAAAATGTCTAAAGGGCCATGTAAGAATGTAAATGCGACTAAACATAACTGAAGGGCGTAAAAGAAAAAACATGATAGAAGCCACTTCTGAGCCCAATGCCTGGAGTTGTAGTGACGCTACCCACAAAAATAAAAACGACTTGAGGGTGTGTTTCTTTTCTTAATTTTATTGTGGTACATGTTTGCAGGGCATAATGCTGACATTCCATGGAGCTGATACAGGTACATAGCACATCTTAATTCCTTTTTTCATCCCTTTTCCCTCCCTTCCTTTCCCCCTCCTCCACCTGTTGATCTCTTTCCATCTGAGAAAGATCTAGCTCCCTACTTCCTATTATCTATCTTTTACTTTGATCTTTGTAATTTGAGTCTCTCACGTAAGAGAAGCCTTGTGACATTTAAGCTTGTGGGTCTGATTTATTTCACTCAGCACTATGGTCCCAAGATGCACCCATTTCCCTACAAATGATATAAGTTCATCCTTCTTCACGGCAGAGCAGGGCTCCACTGTGTCTAAGTACCCCATTCTCAGGTTCTGAGTCACCTTGAATGGTGGCTGCCAAGATCTCTGACTGAGGAAAGTGGGAGGCGCAGCAGGAACCAAGCAGCCTCAGAAGCTGGATGGAGAGGCACCTAGTCACTGTGGGGTCCTCAGAGTCCACAGGAAGGTGACAGAGCACCAAGACCCCAAACTCACAGATTCCCGTGATGGCCCAGAGTAAGAGAATCAACGGGGCGTCCTGACCCCTTCCTCACCTCCATCCCACTGGGCACTGGGAGGCAGCAGGGAGTGAGGAGGGACCAGAAGAAAGGGGTGGGGGCAGGAAGCAGGGGACAAGGAGGCTCAGCCATCTATTCCTATCACTAGGAAACGGCTGAGCCCCAGTCCCTCCCCTCTTATTATGGTTGATACACTGTGTCAACTTGAGAAGTTCAGAAGTTTAACACAGAGACCCAGCAGGGAGCAGGGTTCTTACTTTGTAAATATCCTCATCCTGTGCACAGGAGGGCGGGTGGATTTGGTGAGCGACACTCTACGGTGGGGGAGGTGGCCTAGTATAGTACAAGGCAGGAGAAGAGGCTTGTTCTGCTGTCTTTGCTCCAGCTGCTGCCTTGAAGTGCTGCCCCAGTGCTGTGCCACCCTGCCTTGGAGCCAGCTGATGATGGACTGAAACCTCCACAACAGGGAGCTAAATAAACCTTTCCTTCCTTCATTTTGGGTGTTGGTTATTTTGTCCCAGCAACAAGAAAAAAGTGACCAAGACACCTCTCCTTTTAACCCCAAGACACTCCCTTGTCTGTCACTCTCCGTCTCTCTACCCTTCCGTCAGGAGCTAACGACATCCGTCAGGCAGCCTCCAACTCCAACGAGAAGGCAAAGGCAGCAGAGAGGAGTCAGACTTTTGCAACAATTCTCCATCCCTTTGGGCGTCACTCACCTCTCTGAGGAAATGTCAAGGCTGGAAACCCCTGACCTTCCGACCGTCTTAGAATATTACCCAGAGCGCTGTGCGACCCAGCAGTAAGAGCTGCATGCGCCACCCTCAGGTCTTCTCCCGGAGAGTCCCCGAACAGCACCATGCAGCCCCCCAAACCAGCCTCCCTATTCTCCTGCTACAAACTAGCTGGCACTGGAAGGAGGCCACACCTTACCTCTGCCCCAATTAAGTCCCCATGTGAAAGTCTAAATAGAAATACCTCTCCTTCCCTCCCCAAGAGAGGTAAAACACAGATCGTTCCAATGCCAGCCACAGCGCCAACCAGCACATAGACAGATGGCAGTCCTCTGCTCAAGACGCCTTTCCAACCCTCTCAGAGACACTCCAGGCAAGTACTGAAGAAGGCAGACTGCAAGTGTTCACGATTGCCCTCCAGCCGCACAGAGTAATTGTGTTGCTTTCGATCGGATCACAGTTCAGCACCAAGTGTCCAGAAAACTCGTGGGCGGCAGCCTGGTGACCACTCAAAGGAAGACGTACTGTCGTTCCAGAGAAGCCCAGAGTGACAGGGAGGCGGCAGGAAGGACCTGGCAGGGAGGGGCGGGAGGACTCACAAGCCAGCTCCTTGGAGGTTGACTACCAGCTCCAATCCCTAGGTGCCTGAGCTACAGCACACCTGTGTCCCTGGGAAAGAAAGAGCTGGGAAGAGCAGGAGTAGAGGCTGGAAGCTGGGGGTGAGCACGGTTTCCCATCACTCGTGGACGTTCACAAACCTTCCACTCAATAGGATTTTACTTTGTCTGGGATTAAACTGAGCAAATGTATTCAAAGGAATCTGCACAAAACCAGATAGAAAGCAAGCTATCAACACTCCACCATATGTGAGTGATCCAAGGCCTTGTGGACTGCAAGTTCACCACTGTGACCTAGTGTCACCCATTTGTAGCAGGCTTCCTGATTTTCAAATGCAAATGTGAACAAGATGCATCTCGAATTGAGAAAAGATTGCATTTCCAGTGGCAACTGGGACATCCATGCTGCTGTCCTGACTGCAACCAAACCACCTGTGTGATCATGAGAGGGTCATTTTGCTTCTCAGTCTCAGTGCCCCCAGCACCAAGCGAAGGGGCAGACTTGAACCATTCAGCACTGGAACATGCTAACAAGGGACCCCAATCACCAGGGTCAGCACAGTCTCCCCTCCCCTGTTATTTCTACTCTTTCACTGCCCCCTGGGCAACTGTCTCAGCCCACCGAGGGGCAGAAAGTCCTGCCCGACACCACCATCTGCTGCCCCCACCCCACCTCCATCAAGGAGAGGCCAAGGCCACAGCTCCTTAGGTCCTTTTGGGGCTCATGTACCCCACACAGTGGAGAGGCAGCGTGGGCCCAGAGAGGCAGTTTGGGCTGGAGCCACCCATACCACTATTACACTGCACAGAGAGCACTGTCTCCTCAGCCAGCCTCCTGCTTTTCTCTCCTGCAACAGCCACTTGATAACCTACATTAGGAACCTCACATCTAACAAATCAGCCACAGCATCCTGAGGAGCACAGGTGCACCCAACAGGTAAGACAACACCAGAAAGCAGGAAAGCGGAAACTTGGGAATCCATTTACTCTAGGACTGGCATCCAGGAGCTCCCCAACATCAGGACCTTTGCAGGCCATGTTTCAGACAGGAGGCCCCCACACTCTCTCCCTCCAAACGTCTGTGAACAGCAGGGAAGCCTCAACCCGAAACAGCCTGCCACATCTCTGGCCCACCCTGTCCTCCATTATAAGGGTAAACTGGAGCAATCCCCAAGACAGAGCCTGGAGCGGCCTTAGGAATCAGGAGGGCAAGAGCCCCAGCTGATTCCTCCATGGCATGAGGACGACTTTCCAAAAATCAGGGGAGAATCTGAAAAGGGGAAATTCTAATAAAAAGACTCCAAGGAGATGACCAACCAGCAGCAGTGAGAAACTTCACTGCGCCCCGATTCATCTCAAAGATCCTCTTCTCCCAAAACAAACATGCTTCCCTTTACTTGCCTTTCTACCTGCTTTATTTATTAGGGGGGTACTGGGAATTGAACTCAGGCCCTTGTGCTTTCCAGGCAGGTGCCATGCTGCTAAGACATATCTGTGGCCTACCTACCTGCTTTAAATCCCTCTTCACAGCAGCTTTCCTGAGAGGCAGACCTGAGTCCAAGCTTCCCTGACGCCAAATGCCCACTGCCCAGGGCTCATCAATTACATGGTCTCAAGAAATGAGTCCCTCTCTGTCTTAACTTCTTTACCTGCCACCTCAGTTCATTTCTGTGCTATCTACTCTGCATGCCAAACTAAAATGGGATGGAGTGGACAGGGTAGTTACTACGAAATTATGCTAACAAAGCTAATTGAGAAAGTTGGGACTCTTTAAGACATTAAGCCATCTTTGTGCATACATTTATCTGCCTTATCTGATAGAACTATAATTTTCCCAAGGACAGAGGTTCTGTCTCTTTTTTTATCAGAATGTCTGAAATAGGATTCTTCACACATCATCATCATCTCAGTTGGTGGTGTAGGCTGAAGAGATGGAGACAGGGAGCAAAACATGCCTCCACTCTCCTCCCCTGCCTTGACAGACATGGCTAATCGAGTGCACACTCCCACCCACTGATTAGCAGTCTTCCAGGAGGCAAAGACATGTGCAACGGATGAGAGATGGCTAGAGGAGAAAACGGCTTTCCCCACCCCAGGCTAGACCTCATGCCTGGTCTCTGACAGATGCAGGTCCTAACTCCTGACAGGTCCTCTGAAAACACCACCCACCTGCACAGTTGGCCTCTGAGCATTCCTGTGAGTAGTGGAGACAGTCTGATTCTGCCTCCTTAGGTCCTTCCTCTTGCTGCCTCAAAGCCTTCTGAAAAGATCAGCAGGATGTAAATTATTAAATTACGAGTCTTGGTGTCATATCATTAACATGCAATCTATAATCTCTGACACTGGAGAAGAGGAAGGAAGGAAGGATGGATGCTCCTTGAGCTGCGTGATCACACTCACCACCTCACCCTTCAGTTCCCTCTATAGACCTGGGGGGTGAAAGGACCAAGTATATAGGGGGAAATAAAGAAAAGAGTATCCCAAACTCCAAAGAAGAACCCATGAGTCCCCAGCTTCCTGGGATTTTAAATGAAGCCTGGCTGAGACAGCTCCAAAGGTCCCTTTGCTACTCCAAGAGATTTTGGAATCATGAATTTACTGCCCTGCACTCAGCTCTGTCCCCTCTCCAGACCTTTTCCTCCACTTTAATGCTATAGCCCTGGGTTGACAATACAGCAGGCTGCGGGGCTGGGTTTCAAGAGGAAGGTAACAAGACAACCCTCTCTGAGGAGCATCTCTCTGCACCCGGTGGGACCTCAGATATTCCATAATAATGACGGTGATGACAAGTGGAGATTTCAAAGCTCTCTCCTGTTTACTGTCTAACGGCCTCTCAATGCCTGGCATGAGCCTATACTCAGGCATCCTGTGCACACCCTCTGCTATAGCAAAGACCTAATTTAGACAGAGGCAAATTAGCTCTGTGGGGTGAAATGCATTAACCAAGTCTCCCAAACAGCACAAATCTAATTAACTGAAAATCAAAATTGCAAAGCTGCCGAAAAAGATTTCCACGGAAGAAGTCTCCCAAGGATTGAAGAAAAGTTGTGGGCCACGTGACCTGCCTAATCCAAGTCTCAGCGCTAAAATGGGATAAACGCTGTTTGGGTGTTTGGGTTTGTTTGCCTTTTCACTGATGTTTGTTTTCTCTAGATCACCTTTATCACCAGTGGGCTTTAGAGAGCTTATCTGGTGCATGCAACAGCTATGAAAAGCATCCTTCCCAAGGAGGTGGCACAGCCTTCAAGAACCTTCAGGACCTTGGGAAATAAGAATATTGCTTCCAGAAAACCTGGCTGGGAAAGGCTTTACTACTCCTGCAATCTGTCTCCCAACCCCAAATTCACCTCCACCCAACCCTCATCACCCCAAGCCATGCTGCTAGCATGGGGTCAAATGTCCCCCACCAGGGGCTTTGAGATGTCAGAGACACTATCAAACCAAAAAAGTTCCACCATAATAGGACAGGTCTCCTGGTTTGTCCTTCTGGCCTCTAACCTGCTCTAGGCAAAAGACAAAAAGAAAGTCACAAAGGCTGGGGGAGGGCTGCTTTTGGTTCCAAAGTCACTCCTGGTAAAGAGAAGACAAGAAAAAATTTCCGTATCTTCCACCCCACTCTGCAGCCTTGTTTCAAACTCTTCCCCTTACCACTGGCTCACAGAGAGGCTCTTTTAAATGTGTGTGTGTGTTTTGCTAGTGATTGTATCCAAGGCCTCATGCATGTTAGGCAAATGCCGTACCAGAGCTACATTCCAGCCCTTCTTTTTATTTTGAGACATGTTCTTGCATTGCTCTGTGTAAACTGACTTGACTTCATGAGTAGCTGGGATTATAGGTGTGTACCACCACTTCACGCCAGACAACAGTTCTTAACCCTGCATGTGAGAAGTAGCTGGGGTCACTCAAGCCCTCCCAGAGCCCCACCTACACACTGATCAAGGAAGCTTCAACTTCAGAGACATAAGCATTCTTCCCCAGAGGATGCCAAGCAGCCTGCAGTCCAGGCTGGGAATTAGGGCTCCCAGGGCAGCTTTCCAGGCCAGCACAGGTCCAGTTCACTAGAGGATCCTGTTAAAAATACAGGTGCTGGCTAAGCAGGCCTGAGGCAGGGCCTGAGATTCTGCATCTCATCTGGCTAGAATGCCAGGCTGATGTGGTGGACTCCAGACCACAGCTGAAACTGAGTCAAAGGCTCTCAAGGCAAATGCAATCTATAGTCCCCTTTTCCATCTCTTGCCACCACCCAACTCGTACATGGCACAGTAGATGCAGCTCCCTAACTTACAATGCTATTTCTCTCCTTAGTGGCTGTGCCAGGCTATTCCCTTCGGTGCAAAGCCCTCCTACAATCACTCCGTCTCCTCTGGAAACTCCCACCAACTATTACGGGCTGAACTATGCACCCTACTAAAATTCTTCTATGGAATTCCTAACCTCCAGGAGGTAGAAATGTGACCATATTTAAAGACAGAGTTTTTGCAGATGTAATTAAGTTAAAATGGGGTCAGTAAGGTGGACCCTGGTCCTGCGTGATGGATATCCTCACTGGAAGAGGCAATGTGAACACGAACACACGTTCGCACGATGCTTCCGCATGTGCAGAGTAGAGATCATGTACACACATGGAGAAAAGAACCACCTCAAGCCAACGAGAGAGGTCTGGATCAGATCCTTCGTTCCTGGCTCTTAGGAGTCAGCCCTACTGAAACCCTGTCCTTGGGCTTCCTGGTCTCCACAGCTTAAGACCGTGTATTCTTACTGTGTTGCTGCAACCTGGGAAACACAGGCCCCATTTTTAAGACCTAATCTAGGTTCTAGATTACACCATGTCTGGGGAGTCATCCTGATCCATGCATGTGGGACTATCTCCTACCAGCATCCTTGGGGCTCTGGGGTCCCCTGGCCTGCTCCCCCGTCTCTCCAGTATTTGGAGTTCCTCAGGTCCGACCTGTGTCCGGCACCTCCCATAAAACAGACATAGGTGGCGATCAAGGTGAACCTCATGTGAACAGGGCTAGAACTAAAAGGAAACAGTTCTGGCCTCCCCAGCCAGAGGTAATTTCCCAGCAAGGCACCCTCCCCTACCCCTGTTTCCTTCTAGGCAGCCAAGAGAGATCACTGTTGTGAGCTGGGTTTTGTTTTTATTGTGTGTGTGTTTTAAGCCACCATATTGAAATGCAAACTGCCAGGTGTTAAAAACACTGCCCCCAGCCATAAGGGGCAGCTGGTTTCCACAGACTAGCATTTATCACATTTGCAGTAAATACACAAAAGGTCTTCCTTTCAGAATCAGGAAGAGAACTTAATTCTTTTGTCAAAAAGCAGCAGTAACTAAAGGCTGGGTTGGGAGGGAAAGCAGATCTGGACTGTGGCTTTCTGTCCAGGGTGCGGGCAAATAGTTACCCTAGAAGAGGAGCCCAAAGTGACACAGATCCCAGTTATCTGATGGACACTCCATGGCCAAGACTTGCATGGCCACCAAGTTCAAGGAGGTCGGGGGTGGACAGGAGGAGGAGGCTGAAGGAGAGGAACGTCCACCTTCACAAACGGAAATCCTAACTCCCTTCGGACCTAAGACAGTACCCCGGGAACCTGTGTTTAGAGAATAAGGATCCAAAGCAGGTCCATTAATTCCTACGAACATAAAATAGCAAAACCCTCATGTTCACAGAGCAGAGAGAAGAGAGAGAACGAAGTTAAAAGTTAAGGTGCCCTCGGAACCAAGAAAGAACAGCCCAGGCATCTTTGCACAATATTTTTTCCTTTTTCACACAGAACCAGAAATATGAAAGGGTCACTTCTTCTTTGGGGTTGACTTAGACTCTGAGACTGCACGGTCTGTTCTTTTGAAGGTTATGAAGCTGGCCGGCCTTGAAACTCAGCAGAGCCTTTTATCTCTCATCAGGCCCCTCCCTGGGGATCCCTCCCCACCTGCCTGGCCTTGGGAGCCCCTCCCACGGCTTCTGGGGCAGTGTAGAAGGTGGAAGGAGACTGGCACAGCCCCGCGGGCTGCTGACTTCGTTTTCCTCTGCCCACTCCGGCAAAGTTGCCTTGAGGCACCAAGGAGCCTAGAGCAGCACAGTTCTCCCAAGGCTTTTCCCTGTCTCTGGCAGCCCAGTCCCCTACCAGCAGCTGCCCCTACCAGGGCCGGAGGATTGATGGCCGGACAGCAACACTGTCAGGCCCTGCTGCATGTGAACACAGTGGCTTGTCCCTGGAGAAGGCAGGTGTCAAAGACCCCACCATGGCTTTCCTTCTGCTTCCAGCTCCCCACCTCCCTCAAACCAAAGGGACCACAGCACCAAGCCTTACAGCACTTGGGATCCCTTTGGAGGGTTCCCAAGACCCTCTTGGAGTAGCAGCAGGTCTCTTACTGCACGCAAGGCTGCTGCCATTTCTTTTACCCCTTACCTCTGGAAAGCGAATTTCAAAAGTGGATTTCAAAGCCCAGTAACCCTGTTGCTGGTAAAGAAATACACCTGTCCACCCCAAGCTGTTTTTTTTTTTTAAAAAAAGACCTAATACCTTTTTATCATCTGCCGAGAGCTCAGTTAGGACCTGCTCTGGACCCTTTGCACACTCCTAGACTGGCCCCATAGTGGAAAGCCTCCTGCAATCTGCCTGGAGTTCAGAACCCGCAGGCACAGCCACCAGCGAGACCAGCTGAAAAGCTCTATAGGAACTGCCTGTTGAGCATCTATTTGTTCTGGCTGCTACAGGAATTTGATCCCTGTTTCACAGAACCCTCAAAACAATGCTGTCAAGCAGCTATTATCACTCCATTCAAAGCCTTTCCTATTCCTTTTACACTGATGAGAAAACTTGAGGCTGAGAAAGAACAAGCAACTAGCCCAAGGCCCCCAAATGGTTAAGAGGCAGGAAAGCATGTGAGCTCCAAGCTCTGTTCCAGAGGAGCTCCTCATTCCAGGCTCCTGGTTTCTCCCTGTCCAGCCTCCATCCCCACTTCTGGGTGGGGAAGCGGGACAGGAGTGCACTCATTAGTGTCACCACTGCGTGGGGGTGGGGGAAACAAAGGCCCAAGGGAGAACAAGTGCCTCGCCCCCTCACCTGGGAGGAGCGCCAAGTTCCTCTTGGTGTTTGGAATACAAGAGACTGTGGTCTTCAGAGAGCCCACCTCCCCCCAGCACTGCTCTCAGGCCTTGTGTTGTCCCCAGGCTTCCTGCCTCAGCACATCCTGGACCAGCAGCACCTCAGCATCAGTGCCTTGGGAAGCAGCACGTTGATTCTGAGCCCAGGATGCAGAAGATGGTAGTGGGATCCAGGAGGTAGGAAACAGCACCAGGAAGAGCCCACCTCGCCCTCTCCCATCCTGACTTCTAGGCCAGCAAGGTCTGAAGGGAGACAAATGATTGCTCACACTCATGAAAGCGCAAACCCTCCACACCCCCACACTTCATAACCCCAACATCACCTCTGCCAGGCAGAAGCCCAGCGCACAGTGCCCACCACGGCCCATGTCTCACAGCAGGCCTGGGCTGCTTCCAAATCTGCTGACTATTAATAGCTCTTCTTCGGGTCTCGAGAACCCTCCTGAGTCATGGCTCCTCTCTCCTTTGGCTGGTATCCATCGAGACTCCCAAGCCCTGTCTCCTCTTCTCCAGCTGCTCTGGAACTGCCAAGTAACCATCTGGAATTCCCCTCAAGGACAACCAAGTCACAAAGATAGAATCCATGCTTATTTGGGCAAACACTCCCTAATATTCACAGTGTGCACCTTACTCTGCACCTCACTGTCCTAACTCAACAGGTGTACCATGTACGAATCCCCTACACAAATGCACATTTTATTACCCACCATTCCCCCGTGGTGGGGCTCTAAAACAAGTGGCCAGTGGAGCTTTAAGGCCACTTCACTCTGCAAGCCCATTCTATAAGCTGACTGGTGGCCAAAGGATAACATGAGCTGTCGCAAAGCCCAAAGCAATTTCAGAATAAAACTGGCACCAGGGAGCATGATCCAAGGAGCAAAGAGAATGCGCTCTCAACACAGCTTCCGGCTCATAGATAAGACAGAAGCTCACAGGTAAGACAGAAAGTTTCTTAGCTCCAATCTTGAGACTAAAATTCCCTATTGTGATTAAGCCTGGGAGAAGCAATGGTCTACACAGAATTGTTTATGCACAGAGTCTGTGCAGTGTGTTTCTGATTTATTAAAGAGTATTAACATCTCTTTTCAGAGGTGTTCTTCAGTACACAGAAAACCTGTCTTGACATTCCCAGAGTTGATCCAGCTTGCAGTCTCTCACAGGCTCACTGGGGAGGGAGGCAGCATCCCCAGTGCTGATCAAAACCCAGCCAACTGTCACCTGGGAAACCAGCAGGGAGTGGCTCGGTGACCCTGGACATGAAGCTGTACTCTAGGCTTCAGGCTCCCCACGAGTACCGCGAGACAAAGAAAACAGCCCCGCAGTACGGCAGGACCCTGCCTGTCACCACTGAAACTTCCTCTTCTTGGAGCCTTCAGTGATTCATACTAAAACACACCAAAATCAAAAGGCTCACTCTCTAGGCTATGCGGAGTTGGGAGGTAGGCGCTGCACCCTCCTCTGGATCCAGTATTAGGGAAGATCTCAGGGCTGTGCACTCTACAGAAGACAAGGAGGGGCTCGTCCAGAGTGCAAGCCTCCAGAATCTCCTGAACTTGATGCCTATCTTTGCCCCATCTGACCGGGCCAAAGCCACCTGCATGCGGCTGCTTTTCCTTCCCTCGCCAGTCACCCCACCATCCACCTCTCACCCAGTCACACCAGCTGGAGCGGCCCAGCTCCAAATTCACACAGCTCAACATTTCAGGCAAACTAAGCCCTCAAAAGAACTGTCTTCTTCCAGCTTCTCAGGGGGCCCTGAGAACGGAAGCACCGTGTTTAATATTGTTTCTACAGGAATGGTCAGTTTCACCTCATAACAACCAACTTATTTTACCTTTTGGAAAAAGAATCTATTTCACAATTTAAAGAAGACTGAAAAACCATCTGAACTCCTATGGGGTGGGGGGAAGTGCACATCTACCCACACCACACAAAAGTCAGGGTACTGCAAGGACAGGTAAGGGGGAAACCAAGTCACACAGGCCTCCGGAAGCAAGTGTTGCAGAGGAAACAGGACAGGAACTGGAGCTGGCCAACATGGTCCACATCTCAGCTGCGAAGCAGGCACACAATGGAAACATGCCTGTTGCATTTTGGGTAAGCCACTTAGCTCCCAGCTTCGTTTCCATCGGTAACACAAAGCAATTAAAACCGCTTCATAGGATTTAAACAGAAATTAAGTGAAAATATACATACAGAAAGAGCTCGGTACCTAGATGGGAACTAGCACTTAAAATGCCCCATTAGCTGCTAGAAGTGCTCTATTCCTTACCTCATTTCATCCTTGAAATGACCTGGAAAATGATGGTTAGTATAGTACAGGTTGGGTATCCTTCTTCTGAAATGCTTGCAAACAGAAATGGTTCAGAGTTCAATTTTTTCAGTTTGGGAAGATTTGTATATACACAATGAGATACTTAAGGGATAGGACCCCAAGTCTAAACACGAAATTTATTTATGCTTCAAATGTCACTCATACACATACCCTGAAGGTAATTTGCAATAGGACTGCAACCTATCACTTGAGGTCTGATGAGGAACTTTTCATGTGTGATATCCTGTTGGTTGCTTTAAAGTTTTGAATTTTGGAGCATTTTGGATTTTGGATTTTCAGATGGGGACACTCACATGCTACACGATGGACACATCACCTCACTTCATCCTTAGAATCAACTGCGATAAAGGCAGCCTTCTTCCGATTCTAACAATGAGGTTTGTGGTTAAACAGCCAGTGGAGCCGGGGCTCTACTCAAGTCAGCCTGACCATGAAAAAGAAAAGCTCACTGCCTCTCGGTGAATACAGAGGCCTTCATTCACTTCTCACCTATTACCAAGCAGCCTCTGTGCATCCAGCATCCTGTTCTCACAGGTTATGGTCCAACGAGGAGAAAAAGCAAACAGGTGCTGTGATAAAGGTAGAGTCTCCAAGAAATAGAACCAACAGGGAAGAGACAGATTGGTGACTGATTGATTGATTGATTGATTGACTTTAAGGAACTGGCTTGCAACTGTGAAAGCTGGCAAGTCTGAAATTTCTAGGACAGGCCAGCAGGCAGGAAATTCAGGTAAGAGTTAACGCTGGCTGCAACTTTAAGTCTCAAGTCTTTGGGGCACACCAGCAATCGGAGAACTCAGGGAGGGTCCCTATGATGGAGTCCAGAGGCAAAACTGATCATTCCTTCGGAAAAACTCCAACTTGGCTCTTAAAGCCTTCAACTGATGTGCTGAGTCTCACCCCAGATTACAGAGGGTAACCTGCTTTACTTAAAATCAACAGACTGTGAGCGTTAAAAACATCTACAAAGGCCTTCACAGCAATACCCAGGCCACAACCTATACCAAACAACTGGGCATCAAAAGCCAAGCCAGGCTGATAAATTAACTATCATCAGGGCTGTATGGAATCTCAAGGAAAAAGAAGAGTAGGGGGCAGGAGAAAACCTCAGGATTTGGAAAATGTTGGAAGGCCCAAGGGATAAACAGGCATCAGAAGCTCTAAACATTCTCAAAATGTGCCAATGTGTTTAGGAGAGACCGAGTCCGTCCTCATGTAAATGTGCTGGGGGCTTCCTGGATGAAGGAACCGCAGTGAATCATTTTGAGAACCAAATAATTCCTTGGCTTTTGCCAAGTTTGCTTTCTGATTTTTGGTACAACACGGTATTCTCACATCACATTTTGCAAAGTGAGACAAAGCTGTGTACATTAAAGAGTATCAAAATTATTGGCAGGGGACATGCGTACTGATGAGGAAAAAAAAAAGTGTGCACATTTCTAACCATACGGCCCAGTTCCTAGAACAGAAGGGGTCAAGAAAACCTTCCTGCCCTCCATTTAGGACAAACGGCAGCTAGTTCCCTTGGCTCTCAATCGCATTCTCATTTTAAGACAGTTCTAAAACTTGCACCAAAACTCCAGGTTCTACAGCTGGGAAGAGACTGGGGCACTGGGCTGGAGGAGGTATCCACAGGGAAGACCACACAGAGAGCTGGACAGGACTGATTTGTTACTCAGTCATTGTAAGATTATGTGTTTGGTGAAACAAGATGACTAACTCTTTTTTTTTTTTTTTGGACTAACTTTTTGATAAGCAGATCTCAGTAGAAATCTTCTCTTCTCTCTCTCTCTCCTTCCCTCCCTCTCTCCCTTTCTCTCTTTCTCTCTCATTAATAGGCGGGAAGGATTCTTCTCTATAGGCCACAGTGATCTCCAAGCCCCAGAAGGGCGGCAGGCGGCAAGGGACAGGCAAGGGAACACAAGAGGCAGCCAGATTAAGCACCTCTCGTCAGCCAGAGGGTCACATAGGGCCTAATCCAGGGTCTCCAGGGGCCAATGTTGCCTCTCCAGACCCTAGGGTGGCAGCAGCCAGGTTTCTCTCTACCCTGAACTGATGATAAGAAGGAGACCCGACTTGGTCAGGGGTCCTTGTCAGTTTCATTCCCTGACATGTCCCAGGCATGTACAGCAGGAGTCCAACAAATTCTTGTTCAACTAAGAAGTGTGCCTAGCCCCTAATATGATGTCAGCATCACGTCATCTTTAAATAGAGACTGCTTTCCACTTGAATAAGTGACAGTGTACACAGGCCTCACACACTACCCAGTGGGTCCTGCAACCAGTATAAGCAGTGGGAAGGAAGGGATTGACAGAAAGCCAATGAAATGGTAGAGGAGAAACAAAAATTGCAAATCCACAAATGTTCATTCAGAACAGAAAAGAACCGTGCATCTCATGCACCCTTTGTGTCACATATGCATCTGTGAAATGGGAGCATATTCTTGAGGCATGTGACGAGGACTCCCCTGGACACACTCCAGCCTCCTTCCCCTTCCCCACAGTGAGGAGGGCCTGATGGCCAGGGCACGGTGCTGGCTGATCGAATCCCATCAGCAATGACACACGTGATCAACTCTTATGTTGCCACGACTCTAGCCCCGGCTACTGAAGGCCTCCCTGATGCTATGGCAGATTATTTTCCCAGAAGATTAACTTATTACTCTTCCTGAAAGCTGTTTGCTTGCCAAAAAGCACGCACAAGGGACTCCAGGTGAGCCAGTGTTGCTAGGGGAAAAGGCCCGGTAAAGCAATGCTGAAGCTGCAGGATGCTGGCCCTCTCTAGCCCCCTGGGGAGCCATGTCACCCAATGTGGGTCTGACAGGTCCTGCTAGGTCCCCAACAGGCACCCACTGTGCCATTCTGCACCCCACATACCCCAGCCCAGTGCCTGACAGATGGACCCTTTCCCAGGGCGATGGCTGCTGACTGTGTCCATCCCAAGCACTCTGCCTCTGAACTACACCTGCTTCCTTCGCGTCTGTCCTTTGCCTGTGACTCTAAGTCCTTTGAAACTGTATGCAAAACCCTCTTGATGTGGGGCCTCTTGATGTCCGTGTGTGTGTGTGTGTGTGTGTGTGTGTGTGTGTGTGTGTGATAATATTGCAGACTGAACCCTGGGCTTTCCCACTGAGCTATATCCTCAGTACTTTTTTATTTACTTTTTTATGTTTTATCTTAAGACAGGTTCTTGCGAAGCTGCTAAGTCACCCAGACAGGTTCAAACTTGCAATGCTCCTGCCTCAGCTTCCCAAAGTGCTGAGGTGACAGGGATGGGTCATCAGACCTGGTGACCATCTTTCTAAAGAAGACTTTCATAGAGGGCCTCACCAGAAACGCCCTGAGACTCCTGACAGACTGTGAGCACTCAGGCAGGAATTCTAGGTGAATGCTCAGTAGTCCCCCTGAATTCTGACCATCAGTGTGCTTCAGACAGCCCCCTTTCCAGCCTCTTCCCTCTGGATAAAACTCTACCCTCCATTCTCCCATTTATTCGGTCTGTCCCATGTTTCTGGATGCCCTCAAGGCCACCCCCAAGGAGTCCTCCAGAAAGCATCCAGTCAGAGAGAGCCTGCCCTCCTGTCACCTTCCTCTGGCACCTAACCAGGTCCCCCTAAAGGATACCTCTAGCTCTCTGAGTGTTTACCTTCCAGCAGTACGTAACAGAGTATAAGCTTCCTGAAGGCAGGGACTCGAGTCTTTTTCACCAAAGTACCCCGCAGGCTAGGCAGGCAGTAAGTGTGCTAACAGGCTTTCAGAATGGTCTAATGAATATCAGGCTACCCAGTCCAGGCTTACTTTAGAACCAACTTTTTCTTGTGCAATAATAATAAGGGATTTTTAAACGCCCACTATCCACCATATGAACAAAATCAATTATTATTATTCTCCCCCGTTCCCTCCTGGACTTTCTCCATCTGTACAGGTAATGCTTTTATAACTGTATTCCTAATATAAACATAAGGTCAGCCTCTGATATTTCCACCCTTAACACTGCACTTCTGAGCGTGCTTTTGCATGGGCCTGCAAGCCTGGTTCTGCAATCCTCCTCGTGGGGTTACTACAATGACCAGCCCGGCACACACAGTGCACAATTCCTTTCTATCCTAAAAGAACACTTTTCTTCCCGTAGGCAGCTTCTCTTCTCCAGGTGTTAAAGCAGATTTCCCTTCTCATTTTCCAGCATATCAAAGGTCTACTTTCACATAAAGGCACTCAACTGAACACGCAGGCACAGACTACCCTCTCCCCAAAGCAGCAGCCACGGCAGGGCACTGCCTGCCCAGCAAGTTCCTGTCCAGAGTCAGGAACCACCTGAAAACTGCCCAACAGAACGCTGCGCTCCCGCGATCCTGCACTATGCCCCTCAGCCTCCGACTGCCTATGCGGTCCCCATCGGTTTCTCCATCTATCCAATCTCCCCACACACACCGCTGGCAGCCAGTCACCACCCTGGTGCCCATGTGTCCCCGAAACTATCCCCAGTGTCTCCTCAAAGCCACCCCCTGGGCCAGGATCTGCCACCACCAAACCCTGGGGACCCTGCCTGAACTCTCATTTATCTGCCAGTGTATATTAAGAACAACAACATGCTCCCCAGAACGAAGCCAGCTTGCTGTCCACCCAGGACTACTATAGAACAAAGGCTCAGCAGGAACAGGGCATCAGTGAGGTTCTCAAAGCATAACATGGAGAACTCAGAAAAGAAGCTGCCAAGCTAACAATCTCAACGTTCTCACAATAAGGAAAGAAATCATCTGATTCAGTTCCAAGGCAAGATAGCAGCACTGGGGAGGACATGTCCTACCAAAGCAGCCACTTTTCAGTCACTGAATGAGAGTCATAGTGTCTGGGCTCCTTTCCCTAAAAAATAAGCATGATTTCAACCTCATTCACGATTTGAGAAATGCAAACTAAAACCACAACAACATTCCACAAGATGGGCAAAATGTAAGTCTCAAAATCTCAATTATTGCTGAGGAAATGAACAACGGAAACGATGTACTACTCAAGATGCAGCCACTGTGAGAAAGACGTCTTCAGAATGCAATTTCCAGGTGACGTCAAGTGGGACCTGCCTGTGACTCAGCAATTCCGCTCCTAGAGCTATATTCTGATATGCACTGAAGAGTCTAGGAGTTACCTACAAGGACAGTCACTGCAGCTCTGTTGGGGTGAACCAAAAATACAAAACCTACAATTCGAATGCCCATTAAAAGGAGAAAAGGCAACCAAAGGCCTGTTCATACAGTGACCATGACACAGCACCAAAGCGGCACAGCACACACGCGTCGATATGAGTGGGCACTGGACACCATGCCCAGTGAGCAGTACTATTCTCATTTAAAGAGCGGGACGCAGCAGGCTCAGCGAGGGAGGGTACCGTAAGGGGGGGACCAGCTGATTGCATGAAGCGTGACTCAAAATACAAGGAAGGTGGGGGGGGTCCTTGGTTTATGTTTTTGTTTTTAATTACAGTAGCAGACACACTGCCATTAACTCGCCTCAAAAATACACTCCCTCGCTTCCAACCCCCTTATCCTCTGGTTCCCGCCACTTTCTGTGGCAGTTGTAAACGTCTTCTTTCGTGAGTTGCTGTTGTGGCTGCTTCAGTGCCCTTTATCAATTCACAGCATTATTTATCATGGTCATTCTGACTTTAAGAAAGAGCCAAAAGTCACAGTGCACCACATTCAATGGAAAAAGTAGATGAGGGCACACTGTAATGTTCTTATTTGACAGAAATTGCCACATACACTGTGAACTAATCAGGACACTGAGGCAGCCACATAAAAAAGAACTTCCAGTACTGCTTCAGAAAGGTGCAAGGGCCAGGTGTGGTGGGGCACGCCTGCAGTCCCAATACTCAGGTAGCTGAGGCAGGAGGATCTCTGTGAGTTCAAGCCCACCCTGAACTACAAAGTGAAACCCTGTCTCAAAAAACAAATGGGGGGTGAGGGGGAACGACACTGAGAATGAGACTGAGAATGTTGGGTTATGTGTGTTCATAGTGAGTGAAAATATTTTGAAGATTGAATATATATATATATATATATATATCTGTTACTATATCTGTTACTATATCTGTTACTATAATTTTTAATTTAAATATTCACTGTATTTTGTTATCACACAGTACATCTTATGACACAAAATATTATACATGTGTAATACTTTATAGTTGTGGAAGAAACACTAAAGTCACACTCTTCTCTTCTCAGGACCATTATTCTTCCTCGGGGACCTCTTATCCTCTCAAGAAATTCATTTGTTAAGGGCTCTCAATACTTACCACCACCTTTCTCCCTTGAGTCAAATCAAACTTCTATCAAGAAGATGCAAAACTAAAAGGGAAATGAATCTATTCACATCACAAAGCAAGAACAACTGTAGAAAAATCTCTGTACCCACACTCACCTTGCTCACCGGGGTTGTAACCACACAGATAATACTTCTGGGACATTTTTCCCCACACTGCCATGTCTTTCTCGGAGAAGCAATGGGGGCTTCCAGTGGCTTTCTAGGATCAAACAAGTTAGAGACAGACCACCCCCACCCCAGGAGCCTATCTGCTCCCCGGAAGTGCTCCGTGGGATCCCGGTCTCTCCCTCTTTCTCTACTTTTTGTTTGTTTGTTCTGTTTCCTTGTTGTAGGTGAGCAGTTAGGCTCTCTGCTCTACTATACCAACATGGCTGCCTCACCACAGGCACAAGCCATGAGGCCAGTGGTCAGGGACTGAAACCTCCAAAACCGTAAGCTCAAATAAACCCCTTCTCCTTATAATGTGGTTATCTCAGGTGTTTTGTTACAGTGATAGAAAGATGACTATCAAAGTTTTTTTTTCAAGAAAATCTTCAAAGTGCTTCACCTAATACACTCCCAGTCCTGTCTACTCAACACAAAATGACACTGTATCATTTTCCCCTTCACTCCAGAAAGCCCTAAAAGCTATTGGTGGCCAAGTGATGTCCAACTCCTGCTGAAAGTGTTCCCCCGTATGCTGCTCCAACTCCCTTCCCTTTACCTATGTGGTTTAACTTATCCATACTGCACCTAGAGACACCCCAGACCTTAATCATCTTGCGCTCCCAAGAAACATTTTTTACGCTCCCATCCGTTTCCATTCAAGTCAAGCTATTTGGGATTCTGCTTCCACCCTTTCCTCTCCCAACTCTGTCACCAAGTAGACAACGCTACCCCAGATGTTTTAATACTGCACCTGTTCCAGGAAGTTGACAGCAGACATTCAGCGGATAAAGATGCCTCCTTCCCTCCCAAAGCTGCGGCACAAACCATCCCTGCATCTTTCTGTATTTTCTCTCCTTTTCCAAGCACATGTGAATTGGATGTGTTCGGCACCAAGCCACCTGACCTTATATAATGATACAAACAGTAACAATGATACTACGCACCTGCTGCAAGTTTACAGAGCACCCAGCCAGCGCAGCTCAACATGGGGGCAAAAAAAGAGAAACAGTGTCCACAGGCAGAGCTGTGCAAAGGTATTTTGCAAGCTGGAAAGAGCATATTGCAAAATGATATATATAACAGGATCTCATATCTGTAAATCATAATATATACATCTATTTGCCAAAAATTCTCTAATGTTTTATTTATGAATGACATTGTTTATGAAGTAGAGCTTTTTCTTTTAAATAAATGAGCAAGACAAAATTCGATTTTCAGGAAGCTTCCAATCTGACTGCTAAAGTTGTTTTCACACATACAGAAACTGAATAAGGTAACAGTAAAAAAGTCAAGTTAGCTAGTCCTTACAGGAGAATCAAAGTATATCACAAATGAGTAGCTGTGCATCACTGGTATTGGATACCAGTGGCATCAGAAGATGCTATACACCTATAACCCCAGCACTCAGGAGGCTGAGGCAGAAGGATTGCTGTGAGTTTGAGGCTAGCATGGGCTACACAGTAAGCTCAAGGCCAGCCCAAACTATGTGGTGAGACCCTGTCTCAAAACAGAGCAAGAGAGAGACAGAGAGACAAATCAGCTGGCTAACACCAGTTTTCAGAAGTGAGTAAAGGCTGAGAGAGACCTGCCAGGGAGCCGTGGGCACTAGATGAGTCCCTGCACTCCATATAGGCCTTTCTTCCCCAGTGTCCAGAGCAGGAACAAGACAATCTGTCCTCTTCACAGGTAGGTCATTTTGAAAGTACACAAACCAAGTAAGTTCAACCAAGCCAAAACAAATCCCCCAAACATACCATTTGTTTAAATAATTCTGCTCCGATGTAATCTGAGGCTAATGGGAGAAAGGCAAAGATTAACAGAGGCCCTCATCATGCCTCTCACTCAGTTTCCCCTAATCAAACAGACATTAAGTGGCTGGGGACTTAGCTCAGTGGCACAAGTGCCTGCCTGGCAAGCACGAGGTCATGAGTTCGATCCCCAGTTTCCAAAAAAAAAAAAAAATTAACAATGGCTCCATGCTATTAACTTAAGACTTTTTTTGGATATTTCCATTTTGTCCACTGATATTCTTTTCCCAATCCAGAATACAACTGAACAAAACTGGCTTTTAAATATGCAAATATTTTGATTTTTCTTCCTTGCTAAGAAAATGTCCTGGAACTCAGGGCAAAGGTTTAAACCTTCTCCTCGCCATCAAAGAAGACAATCTTTGACATGCTCTGCGGCCTCTGAGGGAACAGAATTTGATCTACAGGGAGATAAAAATGCAGACAATGACCAAACCTCTTAACCCTCCATAAGCAGCCACAGCTCTGGCCTCTCTGCACAGCACCGAACTGGCATTTAAAAGTAATTTATGTTAATTGCAATTGGGGCATATAGGAACACTCACTACAAAGCAAGCTGGCTCCAAACAAAAAGGCTCAAGCGAAGAGCCTAACAAAAAATTAATTTTGTAATAGACCTATTTCTACTCCAACTTGTTTTTAAATATATGTTCTGAGTCACACACCATTAACCACCTCGATTTATTAATAATCTCAGGGCAACTGACCATCTCAGATCATGCAATGCTGAAATCTTGCATAAAAAAAGAAAATGAAATATCTGCACGCAAACATTAAGCAGGTAGTCAGCTGTGATGACCAGAGCAGATTATGAAAATTTTTTTTTAACCAGAACACGCTCTAGAGCAAACAAGAGGAAGGTTTGCATGAACTGGTAACTAACTTTGTAAAGCAGATCTTTCTCTACTGAGCATGAGATTATTTTACAAATGAGTGGTTCAAAGAAAAGTTCTTTTCAATCCCTTCTCCTCTCCACCCCCAACAACAAAGGTTTGCAATGGGAGGTGAAGGCCCCCATTTTCTCAAAGACCCTGGTCTTAGCCGAGGAAATGACGGTGCTGTTACGGCATTTTAAAGCAAGAACCAATACTTTGGCTATAAAATCCACTTTGTAGATTGAATCAGCAAGACAGCTGTTTACACAGAAACCTTTTCCTCTCTCCTGCCAAGCCCCTCAGCGATTCATATCAGTAATAAAACACTGGCTAGAACAAAGAAAGATGGAGGTTAATGACCAGGGACAGGCGGCGGCAGCACATCCCACCGCTGAACACCACCTCTGCCTGTTTCTCCCAGTGACCCCTCTCAACCTACACCACTCATAAGAGAAAGGGGAAAACAATCCTGTCCCAAAAGCTGTAAGACTTCTGTTGGAGTCCCAGAAAGTGAGTTCTTTGATAGGCCCTAGGCTCTGCGTCTACCCTTTTCTAGCCTGAGAGCTCACCAGCACCCTTCTCTCTCACTTCCTTGCCAACTGTGAGCTGTCTGCCAAGCTGGCAGAAAGTGTGTTCCCTGTCCTGAGTGACGGAGGCTTTGAGAAGGAACGGGAGTGGGGGTCACGAAGACACATGACCCTCCATCTCAGGAAGCAAAGAGAACCCTGGCTGCCCTGGGGGAAGAACACATCACCCTCTCTCACTCTGATTCCTTCCTATTCACTCTCCAGGGCCCAAGTCAAACGTCACTTCCACCATGACTTCAGCCTCAGCTCTCCCCAACACTGACCCCCCCACTGTCCTTCCCACCTTCTGCACCTTTTTTACCTGTTGACTTCACCCCTAACCCTATTGATTACCAGCCTTGCCAAACAGACAGCACTTTTAAAGGCAAATGCGGTCCTGTCCCCATCTCAGTAACCCTAGTGCGCCCCTGCACCCAGCCCAGAGCAGCAGATCAACAAATGTTTGTTCAATGAATGAGCACAACTCTACTACCCCCAGAAACCACATTACCAAATGCTAATCACCACTGGCTGCATGAATAATGAATGAAGATGGGCACTAACAAATGCCTCCTTGTGAGCCCAGTTGCCAAGCTCTCCCGGAGCACAAAGAAGGGATCAACTGACTTGTGGCTGTGGCAGGATGGTTCAAAGACTAGACGACTCATCTTGAAGGATTTGTGTAAGACAGGGAGGGAAGGCAGAACCACACGGTCGGCAGTGGCCTGGGGTGTCACCTATCAGCTTCTGGACAACTGGCGTCACTTTGTCACCACTCCTACAAGCAATGGCCCAGAGCTGATCTGTGTGCAGCACACTCGGAGTAGACAACAGCATGCAAAGAGGTGCCCGAGGGCAAACTCAACTCCGCCAGCTCCCCACACCCACCCCGACAGTGCCACATCTCCACCAGCTCATCTGCAATGGCCCAGGGAGGTGCCTGGCCCTGCACCTGCCAGCACTTAAAACCAAAACCAGATGCTCAACCAGCGCCCACTTCAGTGCTGCACCAGGCAAACAAGCAGGCAAGATTGATGATAAAGGAGGCACCGGATGGATCTCTTCCCACTCACTGGGATAAAAAGGTCAAACGAATATTCAATTTGCTGCTGGTCCAAGCTGGGTACTCCCTCTACCTAGGATTCATTCTCTCTGTCAAAAATAACAAGTCCCCCTCTGGAAGGCTTCCGTAAGATTATCTGCAGGGTCGCCTCCAACCCTTCACCCCAGAATCCCACTCCTCTGGGAAGAGAAAGACTACAGAGATGCACAAACATGTTTGAAGCAGACCCAGGAACGTTTTTAGATTTCCTGGATAAGCCTCAGGAAAAGTAAACAAGCATCATCTATCTATTTCCACATCTAACAAACTATATTCCTAATAGAGGGGGGAAACAGCCCTGACTAGATACTGAGAAAATGTCGTATATATCCAGAAATACATTCTGATCAGATACGTGAGCTTTTCTAACTGTGCAGATCAGCAAGTTGTGTCCGATTGCACTTGGGTTCCACCAGCCCCACGGGCCAGGAGCTCCTCTGCTCCTTCGAGCAGCACACACTTTGTCTCTAAGTATGAAACAGGATGTGTCATGTGCAGTCTCTTTCACCAGTAAGGACCTGAGGGTGTCTCTGTGACCTCACCCGTGGCTGGACTCACCCTGAAAGGGGCCTGAAAGCCACAGCACTCAATGCTGTGGACCAAGCAGACTCACAATTGTTTTTAACCTCATTGAGCATAAACAATGTGTTCTTGGACTGTCCCGGTTTCTCTAGATCAGAAGGACTCTACGAGAAAATGATAGCTTATCTTTTTCTTTCAAAAGATCGGTTCACAGTTGAAAAGGATCTTATTCTAGAAACTGTGAGAATGCAAATTCTTTTTCCATGACCCACCTGGCTCCACATGTCGGTTTTCTCTAGTGGGTTTTCTTAAAGTGGGGCATGAGTGGGCAGGTCCATTTCTTGGCAGGCTGCTGTATACTGTACTGCCTTGAACACCTGAAGTCTTACGCCCCTACACCCCAGGGAGGCTACAGGGACTCTTCTGTCCATGCCAGCCCCCGACCAGCTCACCCCCTTCTCTTTTACCTCTGTGAAATAACCCACTTGCTACCAGGGAATCCTAGGACCACTTCCCCACATGAGACAGAGGCATATAGCTTAGGGTCCCCTGGGAATGTGATTACAGTACGGCCCCCTGAGCACTTCAACTAGAGATCCTAGGGTGAGGGACCCCACCCTCATTTCTAACAAGCACCCCAGAGCAGGTTCTTACACCAGTCCTGGCTGGGCACTATCTCTCTAGATGCCCCGCCCACCCTCCTGGAGTCAGCAAGTCTGAGACACATGAGATCTTAACTTTCAGCCCCTGCCTTTCATAGTCACTGTGTCCCTGGCTCCCTGTCCAAACTCCATTTTCTCTCAATCCAAGACCTAAACACTGCAGAGTTTTCTTTCTCAAACATAAACTCAATCCTGCTCTTGCTCACCAGTATCCATGATTCCATAATCTCCAAGCAAAATCCCTGTATCTCAGTCTTGAAATGCAGAACTTTTCCAGCCCCGTATCACCTGTCTGGTCTCCTGCTTCCCCCAACCCTTCCTCCACACTGCTATCCCCCTACTTTGTCCTGTCCTGTTCCCCAAAGGCCAGCTCAGTCTCCAGCGCAATGGACTCTCAGTCATTCTCAGAGATGCACTTTCTCTGCGATTTTATCCCCACCTCCCTTCTCTGTCTCCCCCTCAATGACATTTGCCACTGGTTTCTGGACTCGTGAGCTTACACACTGGCCTTGTGCACTAGCTGCAGAGGATGGGGACTGTTATTCTGATTCCTTTCATCCCTGTCTCCATCTCCAGATGCGCAGAGAGCCCCTGGTCTGATGGTCTATCAGTAAGCCTATTCTGTAAAAGAAGCATTAGAATGGGCTGCCAGCGAGGCCGGAAGCTTGAGTTCCAAACCGCCTTGGCCCTCTCACCTGGCACTCTGAAGAGGCCTGTTCAATGGCCAGCCACTTGACTGCTGGTCACAAGAGGGACAAGGCCAGAGTACACAGACTGCTTGACACAATCCCATCTCGCTGTAGGGAAAACAACTTAAGTGTGGGCCAGCGACAATGGGTCAGGTGTGTCATTCCATACATGCGAAACACAGCAGAGCATGTCCGTCTTTCAGCATCCTCTAATAGTACTAAGCAGCATGTTTAGCTGTTATTTCAATAAGCCTTATTAAGACCCAATTTTCTTGGGTCTTCTTTCAGATTCTGCAGCATTAAAAGCCTCGCTGCTTAATTACATTAGGAGCACCTGTATATATTATGTGCAATAAATCAACTTTAATTTACCACCACACAAGACTATTCATCTTCCCTGGGTTATTTATTGCTCAGTATTATTGGTGCTGAATTGTATCCTCTCCACTGTAAGAAAGAACAGTTGGGGTAAGAAAAGTCAAAGCTGTATTTCAGAATGCTCCGGGATTCTGATCACACATGTACAAAGCAAAAAGAAAAAGAAACATATAAGCAAGTCTTGGCAATCTGCTCCGCGCTATTTTCCTAAAACACTCCCCAAACATTTTGATATTTTCTTTCACATGCATGTACACACATACCACTTTACTCACGGAAACACTGCAACCTGCACAACAGGCCCCCAGCTCTTGCCTGCAAAGTGAGAACTGGGTGTGGGACACAGGCTTAGCCAGGAAACAGCACATTATGCAGGTCAGAGGAGACAATTCCTCCCCAGCCTGGCAGTTTCCACAGTCCTACCAGGACACAATCAGAACTTGACCAAGTGCTAGTGGATGTGGCTTGCAGCCACCCAAATCCGAGACCAGAAATGTGCAGAGTGGTCTCCCAAGTTATCTGAGGTGGAGAAGGACATCTGTCCTTCCGAGGACACTGGTATGCTCATTCTTAGAGAATGTGGAAAATGCTGACTGAAGGAGTCCTCGAGTCAGACCTTGTGCCCCCCAAAGCCACTTGAGACACTAAATGCACTTCCAGGCCCACCAGAGAGACTCTGATTTCAACAGGGATTTTTCTGCAAGGTGAATTCCAACAATCACTGTCATTAAACCTCAGAAGCAAAGCCAGCCATCCACTACAGAAGAATACCACCGACAGTAACATGACTTAAGAGGGATTTCCTCAACCCTGCCAGGCTGAAGGCTCAGCCCTTGGGCTTCTATTAACTCCTTACAACCACTCAAAGTACTTACTATTTCTCTTATCCCCATTTTACAGACAGAAAACAGAGACAGAGAAATTAAACCACTGGCCCAGCATCCCATCATACTAAGTAGCTGGGCAGTGCAGTCCTTGCATCTGTGCTCTCAAACCACTAGGCCATCCTATCTGTGCAAGACTATACTCCCTACTCCCATCCTTTCCAGCAGAACAAACCTTTTATGCTAAATAAAAACAAGAAGTAAGCAATGGGACATCATGGCCTCCCCTACCTGTCCTTGTACCCATCTGGTTCCCCCAACTTCAGTGTCCGAAGCTATTGCATGCCAACTTACTGGTGCGTCGGTCCTGTCCGAGCTTCCCACCCATCGACCCCATTCACGAGCTCCTGCTTTCTTGCTTACCAAAAGCTGGGGAACAAGGACATACGGGGTCCACTGGGCTGTGGCTGCGTCCTGCAGCAGGGGAGCCAAGTCACTGGGAACAAAAGGAACACCACTGGGTATTTCTCAGCCCTCCTCCTCCAGGCTAAGGGAGCTGTGATGGATTTCATGGCACACAACTGACTTTTTTACAAGCACAGCAGCCACATTCAACTTTCATTGGGTTATTTACCTTTAATCGGGGCCTAGGAAAATCCCTGGCCAACCAACCCCAGCAGACAGCTCACTCCGTCAAGGTTCATCTGACAGCCGATGGGCGGGAGGAAAAGGGAGGAGAAAGCCCTGGCAAGCAAAACTTTTTTTTTTTTAATGAATTCATTTCAAATAAAAGTCCATTCAGGGCATACAGAAAAGCCAGTTCCTCTGAGTGACGAATCCATGTGTGCCGAGGATGAGAGGACAGATCACACTTGTGAGCTTATAACCAACTCCTGGAGGCCCAAACACAGAACTGCCCAGAGTCCCTGAGTACAGAATCACCCTGCTCAAAGAAGTCCCCAGCCTGAAAGGCTCCACAGAGACGCTGCTCCCTCCTTGGCCTTTTACTGAACCAACAGAGAGGACGGTAGGGCCAGGGGCATAAACCCAGAGCACAGCTGGGGCGGGAGGAGGTCCTGGATTCCATGCACACTTCACGTCTGGGTGCCAGCCCCCATGGGATAGAACCTCAGAACACACCTTTCTCTTTCTCCACCACAAGCCACTTGCAGGCTACAGCGATGATTCCCAACCAGGGGTGACTTGGTCCCCCAGGAGGCTCTCTAGCTGTCACAATCAGGACAGACTACTACTGGCCTCTGGGGGTAAGAGGCTGGGGATGCTGCTAAGCATCCTACAGTGTGCACCCCAAAGTACCTCCTACCTCCCTCCACCACACACATGTGTGCACATCTGGCCCCAATGTCAACAGTGGCAAGGCTGAGAAACCCTGGATCCAACATTCCTCCCATGGCCTCTGTTCCGCCTTCCGAACTAAATCAAGGAAGAGTCAAAATCCACACCTACGCAATCCACAGTCTGGACAGAGACCCACACCCAGCTAGCAACTAAGGGTCTGCCCCGCTCACTGCCAACAGCACTCCATCTCTGGTGAACAGAGCTCTCAGGGCCTGAGAAAAAGAGCGTAACTCAGGGCAAACTCAAACCCTTGAACTCAGCAAAGACTGAGGACATGGGTTCTGCAGACAGGAGAGGCGTACAGAACCAACCTTGCAGGGCTTTGCAGCCTCTGATGCCATACTGTGGCCACCCCGCCCAATCAGCAAAAGTAACAGCCTGGCTTAAGCCCTGGTAGCTCTACAGTCTCCCTCCCTGTCCCAACATGAGCTTGGGTCCAGACTGGCTGCACAGTCAGTGCTAAGCATCACTGGACGCTAGGCATCATGTTCGGTGCTCTATCGAGCATCCTATCAAGGCCCGCAGCCACCAGGCAAGTCGGGTTTCCACAGTAACCCTGCAAGCAGGTGTCCTGGGCTCCTCGAGAGGCCCTCAGGTAGGGTCTCAGAATGAAGGGTAAGCAAAAAAGGGAGGAAAAAGAAAGGAGCTTTGTGAGATGACTTAATTTGCAGAATATACAAATATGGAGTAAAAAGAGATACTTTTCATATCCAAGAGAAATGGCACTAAAAGTCTCTCTGCTGGGAAGCTGTTTCTACACAGGTCAGCCCCTCTGTGTTGTCCTGGATCTGGGCTGTTCTCTGACCTGCAGGGACTGCACTTTGTAACAAGCCTAACCCAACATGCACATTTTACTGAAGCTGGGCCTCCCCAAGCCTTCTGCTCCCCTACAAGGACACACCTCCCCTTCTGTTTGTTCACTTTAAAAAAAAAATCAAGGAGGGGAGCAGGTTTGCTGGGAGGTCATTCTGCCTCAGGAAAGGAACAAATTAAACTGAGGCCCACAGAGGACTAGCAAATACACTCTCCACTGCACCCGTGACCTTGGGCACTTTGGTTGTAGGAGGGAAAGGTCACCGGCTTGGCAGCCCCTTCTTTACTGAGACCAGAAACCAATGACTACCAGTGACGTGGTAGCCTCTGAGGAGCACAATTAGCAACACTGGCTCACCTAACTCTTTTATTGGTTACCACTTAAACACTCCAGCAATCTGTCCAATTCCTAGCAGAAGGGCAGAAAACAAAAGGGATCTCAGCAGGAGGGGGAAGTCAGGCCTGGCATACGGGCAATTAGTGAATCAATGATTCTCCCAGACACTGATTTAGACCCGCGGTTCTTATTAGAGACGCTCAACAAAAACACAAGGACATACAGCTTCAAAAAAAAAAAAAAAAACTTACCACAAAATACACTTAAAAAATAATAATAATGTGTGATCAGTCTGAACATTTTTAAAATCTCTTTGCAAGTTGTTTGGTTAGTGCCAAAAAAACAAGTGAAATTATAGCTCCCACGTGTGATTATTCTCTCGGATCACAGGAACAGAAGGAATTAGGAATGGAAGGGGAGGACAGGGGGAAGGGGAGGAAAAGGGGGGAAAGGGAGGGAAGGAGAGCAAAACAAGGGATAAAGAGTGTCTAATCTGAACAGCACAACCCTTCTCGGGCCCTCAGCAGAAAGGCGGGAATACAAAACAGACCAGGTCCCCGCTCCTACTCCAGGGTGGATGAAAAGTACCGATTCATGTGACAAGAAGTCACCATCAGTATTTTTTTTTTTTTAATATAACCCTTCGGCCACCCAAACACCTGTTCAGGAAATCAGACCTGCATGATAAAAAGTGTTTAGGAGCCTTCTAATGGACGGATGGGTGATGAGAAAGCATTTCTAAAAATATAATGATGCTTGCTGGGAAGCCACGGTTCCAGGGACATGGGACTTCACAGGAAGACACCTTTAAACATTCAGTTCTAGACCATAGAATTGAAAACGGCTACTGAGAACACAGAGGCTTCCCAGACACAGCTGTGGGTGCCAGAGCTCCCACAAACTTTATTTAAAGGCTGCCAATTACACCAAGCTGTGCATACTTTCCTTCTGCTTCCCTGCAAACAGCACCTCCTCACCACCAGCACCTTTCCCTCCCCATCAAGTCCAGAGACAAACACAGATAACATGGTTGGATGGGAAAATGTTAACTAAATGCATGACAGCGCCAGCCTCCCAAACGACGACGCCTTGTCCCCTTGTCCCCGGCTACTGCAAGCTTCTCTTGTGGGGGGCCTGGCTTGATCTGGCCAGGTGCCTGATCCATTTGCTCTAAATGGTTGAAAAGATGATGGCAAAAGAAAACCAGAGGTGGGATGGGGATTTAGCTCAGTGGCATAAATGCCTGCCTGGCAAGCGTGAGGTCATGAGTTCAATCCCCGGTACTGAAAAAAAAAAAAGAAAACCAGAGGAAAGGCTTTCTCTAGGGAGGCAGATAAACATGGGTAACCTTGAACCTCGCCCCCGCCGCCGTGATCCTCTGGCAAGGATGGTGCCATCTCATCTTGAAAACCCTGCACCCCTCTCTCTCTGGGCGCCCACTCCTCCAGGCCGAAGCGACCATGTGAATGAACCCTTAGCTGCAAAGGCAAGTCTGAGCAGAAGGGCGCAGACAACTTTTTTCCGAAGGTGGAAAACAAACTTCTGAAAAACTAAAGCCAATCTGTGCACAGAAAGCTTCTCCCTTTTCCTCTTAGGAAGAAGCTTCCAGAAAAAGGAGGGTCTGAAGAAAAGAGTAAATCTAAAAACTGATTACTGCTAGCCTCAGGAAATTGTTACCAACTTGCTTTCCCAAAGCAAAAAAGACAGAGCTCGCCCTAGCAGAGGGACACAGGGTAAACCTTTGGCCAACCTGAACTTCGGTTTCCCCACTAGCACAGATTGGAAGGAGTTCAAAAGTGAGGAGAAACAGCAACACCCCCCACACCAGAGACAAAGAGATGATATCACTAAGCACCAAGCTTCTCATCTCCATGACAACTCAAAAAAAAAAAAAAAAACACTCCTATACTAGGAAAAAACAAACCCTATCAACTTAAAACTTTCTTTTCTCTCTTTCTTTTTTGGTACTAGGGATAGAACTCACGACTTTACGCTTGCCAGGCAGGTGCTTGTGCCCCTGAGCTAAATCCTCAACCCAAAAACTTTCTTCTTCTAAATACCTGTCTCTTAGTTGGGCATGGTGGCATACAGCTATAATCCCAACATTCAGGAGGCTGAGGCAGAAGGATTGGCACAAGTTTGAGACCAGCTTAAGCTACAAAGTGAGGTCAAGGCCAATCTGAACTGCATAGCAAGACCATCTCAATTATCCTAATTGGTTTTGGTTTTGATTTTAGTACTGGGAATTAAATTCACTACCTTGTGCTTGCCAGGCAGGCACTTGTGCCACTGAGCTACATCCCTGAAGACCCTGTCTCAGACAAAAAACAAACAAAAAAACCCTCATCTCTTACAATATTTCATGAAACTTTTAAAATGAAGTTTTACACACCAAATCCTACTTCTCCATCTCCTCCTACTTACCCCAGTCACTTAAAATGAATATATTTTTCAGATTTCAAAGCAACCTATAATTGCACAGCTGTAGAGCACAAACTTGTCAAGGAAAAAGAAAAAAACACACATATGCACTTCTACAATACATACATAGAGCACAGAAGTTTATTTTTTGTTTGGGGTGAGGCACACATCGGTTAGGAGCAGGTTCTGGGCCAGCAGCTGCACTGCCAACGCCAGAAGGGGTGGGACAAACACAGGCATGAGCCTCAAGGACAGCTGAACAAGGGCCACCTTGGAAACTCCACAGCCAGGCGTCACCCGGACAGCCTCGGCAGCGGGTGGAGGCCCCGAACGGCCAAGTAGGATGACTCCCAGGACAGAAGGGAAAAAATTCCTCCTGGATGAAAAGAAACCAAGACTTGGACACAGCGCAGCTCAGCTCAGCGGGCCCCTTTATAGAATTAAAGAGGAAAATAAATCTTGAGCCTGGCCAAGCTGACCTGGAAAGTTAGAGCAATGGGCTTCCCCATTGAGAGCCTCATCTTCCATCCTACACACTTTATTTGCCTGAAGTTGGCTATTTTTGTTGGCACTCACTCCCTTTAAAGACATCTACAGATATCTACAGATCAATAGTTCCCAACACGGGGGTCTCCGGATAGGAATGCAGCCCCTGATGGGTACAGGACAAGGCCCCCTGTGCAACTCCCCAATCTGCCATCCTCCACTGGAAGCCCGGGAACACACCTGCCCTGGGTGCCAGGGAGGCACCACCCGAAGATGCCACTTCAGGAAAGGGCACCATGTCCTTTGCCCTCCCAACCTCCTTGGTGGGCAGTTCCTCCCACATGAAGACCAACTTGGCTGGGATCTCTTCCCAGGGTCTTTTCGGGTCCTGAAATGAGTTTGTGTTGTGCGTTCCTTCTGATTTGTGAACTCGGGAGAGGCTATTTCTTCTTCCCACTTTCCCTCTTTCTCTCCTTCCTTTGTATCTAAATATATTTCCACATGATCTTCTTTGTCTTCATGTGATCTTTACGTGGTTTCTAGGCTTGGCATTCATCTTAGACACATCTATAATGGATCAGGAGCCCAAAATCTGTTTCTGATTACAAGAGACAAATCAAGGCCCCCGAAGTGGAGGCAGGGGGAGCAGGGAGGAAAAGTTACGGGCTCTTTAAAAGGTCTGCCATACAAACCAACTTCTGGGTTCTACCCTCAAAGGAAGCACTTCAGCCCCAGGGGTTGACACTACTGACTGACCCCGAGCAGCCTCTGCTTATAAACTTCCCAACCACTCACTCTGGGAGTTTATAGGATGGGATTCCGTCCCTGGCCTAATAGCGCTTTCTAGAAGTGTTGGTGAGTTAGAAAAGGGAAAAAAGGGAAGTGGGGTGGGGGTCCGAGAGCCCCCCTCACCGAAGACAAGCCCTCACACAGAGAACACAGCTGCGCAAAGATTTAAAACGTTTTATTGTTTAAAGAGTAACCAAGGGTTGCTGGACATGGCCAATTTAAAATTAAATACAACTCCTGTCACAGCCGTTTGTAGTTAAAGGTGAACATGCTATTTGCAAAGCAGGAGTACCCTGGCCAGAAAAACTGCCAGACTCAGGACACAGATGCCTCCCTAATTGCTGAAGTAGTTAGCTGGCCACCCAACTGCTCCGGAACAATGGGTCCAAGCCCCAGACACCCTCCCTAGGGGAAAGAAGTCTGGCCCCACCTCTCCCGGTTAAGTAAAATAAACGCCAAGGAAGTGACTAATGCCTTGTCACTGAATGGATTCTCTACCTATGTGACAGAGACTTACACAAACCCAAAGAGAAAGTAAAATATTCCCCCCTCTCTCCACCCTCTGCTTCCTCCTACCCTTACAAAACAGAGTGGGAGAGTGAGGAAGCAGGAAAATGTGGGAGATGCTGTCATAAAAAAATCAATTCTGAGACCCGGACACTTATCTGACATAAAGCAACATCCCACAGTCCTGAGAGACAAGCTGGCCACACACGCTTCTTTATGGTCTCGGCAAGAATTATGGCTCAGGAGGCGCGCACTAATTTTAGTATCGGATTTATTATGCAACAGGGGGTAGGAACCCTCCAGGCCTGTCCCACCTCCATGTGCAGGACTACACCGCCCTCTGCGCTGCTCCTCCAAGGGGCAGAAGGGGGCTAACACACAGACACTGCCAGACTCTCAGTACCCCACAGCCACGCTCGGAAAACACAACACTGGCTTCCAGGCTGTTTTCCATGGACCTTTTCTCTCCTTCCTTCCCCACTTCCTTCCTGCCCTCCTCCATCCCCCTTCTTTCTCTTTTGTGGTACTGGGGATTGAATCCAGGGCCTTCGCACTGAGCTCCATCTCCAACCCTTTTACTTTTTATTTTGTGACAGGGTCTCTAGAAGTCACTAAATTGCCCAGATTGGGTTTGAACAGCACTCCTGCCTCAGCCTCCCAGAGTGCTAGGATAACAGGCATCTACCACCTTGCCCAGTTTCCAAGGCCTTTCAAAGCCCTCTCTGGATGCTTCTGCCTATGAGCTCTGTCTGACTGTAAGTCCACAACACACACTTCACTTTTTGTTTGAAATGGACCCATCACCCCGGTACCCCTGTGGTGGTGGTACATTCCTATAATCCCAGAACTTGGGGGACTGAGGCCAGGAGGGTCACTTCGAGTTGAGGTCAGCCTGGACTACACAGTGAGTTCAAGGCCAGGCTGAACTACATAGTGAGACCCTGTCTCAACAAAACAAAACAAGTGAAACCCCAAGGTCCAAAGCAAAGGCTCACCACAGTACTTGGGGACCACACCTGAGAGTAACAACTTCTAGTTTCCCTCAAGGAAACAGGCAAGGAAGCCAAAGAAGGGACAAATGTTCACTGTCGTCCTCAGTAAGGCACTTCAACCCGAGAAGAGACGGAAGACACGCTTTCAGCTGCTTTACTACACCCCAGGTTCTCTTCCTCCAGTGTCTAGACGTCGCTTTGCCTGTGCTTGCCCCTGATTTTTCTCCAAGTTACCCCGCAGAGGAGGACTGTCACCAGCCAGCTGTGGCATTTGTCCTGACTTTAGTGCATGACTTCTTTACTACAGAAGGCCTCTTTCACACAGCAGGCCTGACAGATGCCACCACCACCTTGGATGTCCTCACCTCTCCTGTGTAGAAGCAGCTCATGTGCCCACAGAGCACTGCTCCCCATGGAAAGACTGAGATGCAATGTGTGGAAACAAGGCCCTGGAAAGCCCCCTGCAGAAATCTGCGTCCTCGCTCAGGCTCTGCTCAAAGGAAGAGCGAGACAAGGTCCATGAGGATGGACTCAGCCTCCCAGAACCCAAGGACAGAGTGAGGACAGCAGTAGCAATCTGCTCAAGCAAATTAAAGGAACACAGGGACTGCAAAGATGGACACGGTTAACTGTGTGTCCTGCCCAGACCCACAATAGTCTTTGGAGGCCAGTAGACAAGTAGTATCATCAACCCGCTGGACAAAGGGAAAGGTGGGTGGCTCAGGAGGGCTCAGAATTGCGGGGGCTGGGGCACTGCAGAGAGCACAGGTGTGAAGAGCAGATTCTATATTCCTGATGTTGACAAGCCAGGGTAGTGCAGTAAGTGCGGCCCTCCATCCTCTGGATGGGCACCATGCCAGGCGTATCCAACCTGTCTATGGTTCTATGGGTTGCTTGCATCATCTGTCTCTGTCTCTCTTTCTCTCATGATAGAATGTTCTTAAAAGGGAAATTTTGTTACTGATATTAACTATAAATACAAGACAATTCCTCTTCACCCAGTGCAGCCCAGGCAAGCCAGAAGGATGAATACAACTAGCCCACCCGGCCCAGCAGGGTGAACAAACACGCGAAGCACACTTTAAGCTCCAATGAGAGCTCACACACCTCATGAGATACAGCTAAGGCCACTTCAGGGAGAGACACACTTTACCCGCCTCATGCCCGCACGCATGGCCACGGGCCTCCACGGACTACTCCCCACGTATCCTGGGGCCCGGGTAGAATTGACCCCAGAGGGCCCAGATCTCGGAGTGCTCCTTCCTCCTCAGCCATCTCCCCCAAGGAGAGGTTCCCCATGCTCCAAGCAATGGTCCCGCAGTAGGGTGTAGAGAGAAAAATCTCAAACTTTTCTGTTCATCCTATTTTATATTTAGCTATTTAATTGATTAAATGTATATTATTTTAGTGCAGAAATACATGTATGTCATTTATAAATAAGTATATAGTACATGCTCAACAAAGGTTTGTCCATGGACTACATCAAGAAAGTACAGGCACCTGGCCAAACCGTCAGGTTTAAGCCCCTCCCCGCCCAGAGTTGGGGATATAGCTCAGTGGTATAAGTGCCTGCCTGGCCAGTGAGAGGTCATGAATTCAATCCCTAGAACCAAAAAAAAAAAGTTTAACCTCCAAGCACCCCCAAGGTGCTTCCTGCATGCCCACCCCATGGAAGTGAGGCTGGGGCTCTGCCCATGCAGAGAACAATCCAGATCTGCCTCTCACCTTGAGCACTTCCTATTCAGCTAACCAACCTACTTCCTGCGGCTCGATTCTCAGCTCTCACATCCATCCACTGGGCTCCGTATCTCCATCCTCAGGAACTCAGCCAGGCCACCACGTCCTCACTCAGACGATACTGCAACTTCCTCTCTGATCCCCCTATCTGCTCAGGCTCCTCCAAAGTCATTTTCCATAGGTCAAGGTGATCTTTTCTTTTCTTTCTTTTTTTTTGGGGGGGGGGGTTACAGGGGATTGAAATCACGACCTTGTGCTTGCCAAGCAGGCACTTATGCCACTGAGCTAAACCCTGGCCCTCACAAGGTGATCTTTTCAAAACTCAAAACTGACCACCTCTTACTCTTTCTTCAATCTTTAAATGAGAACCCCAACCCTCTTAGGGTAAGAGAAAGCCTCTGGCCCCAGTCCCGCCTGTGTTCATCTCCTACGCGTGCGTGTACTTCTTACCCTTTCCATTCCAGACAGCGGCTTCCCCTAGCACGCAGAATGCACCCTAATCCTTCTCTCCCTAATTCTCTCCTGCATTCATACTTCTCCAGCACTGCTATTACTTCCCAAGCCCCACAGGAGGCCTGGCCTCCCTGTTACGCTGCCTTGAACACCTAGCACATCTTCACAGCATGGATGGTATCACGGATGAAGCATGCAGTACGGTCTTTCACGAATGCGTCCCTCCACCTGCCAACTCCACAAACACAGAGACTGGGCCGTCCTGGTCCCGGCCATATCACCATTCCCCACCTCTGGGCTTGGCTCAGGACAGAAGCTCCTGACGTTTCCTGCACGATGAGCAAATCAATCTTCTCCTACCTCTTCCATAGGTTACACTCCCCCAAAATCACACAGCCTCCCCCACGTCTCTCTTAGCTCATGAGAAGGTTCGCAGGCCTCCTCTGTGAGGTCTGCTCTGCCGGCTCTGTCTTCTGCACCCTGTCTACGTCTGCATTCACATCTGCACAAGGCCGTGCTCCCCCTGGTTTATGCACCTGCTCCACTGCCAGCCTAGGAGCAGCTGGAGGGCGGGCCTGTGGCTGATTCTGGATCTCTTCAGGTTCTAAGAGCATTCCGGGCAACTTTACATTTGTAAAACACAGCCATTCTTCAATATTCCCAGGGAGAACGATTCCAGGACCCTCAAGGAACCCAGAATCCAAGAATGCTCTGTTTCCTTATACAAAACGGCATAGTATTTGCATATGACCTATGTTCATCCTCCCTTACATGTATTACGGTTGAGATCTATAATGTGTCCCAAATCTCACGTGTGTGGATCATGGCAGCACAATACCCACCAGTGGATTCACCCACGGACGACCTCACAGCTGACTGCTGTTAGGAGGCAGGGCCTGGCTGGAAGTGGGTCACAGGAAGCGTGACACAGAAGGGTGCATGCTTGTACCCAGCTTCTCCCCTCTATTTCAGTTTCCTGAGCATGAGTGGCTGTCCTGAGACCCTTCCGCCATGCCCTTTCTGCCTTGGAGCCAGCTGGCTTTCAGTGGACTGCACGCACTAAAAACTGTGAGCCAAATAAACCTTTCCTCCTCTTTTAAGGTGTGCTGGGTATTCTGTCCCACTGACAGGAAAGCGGCCAATGGAATACTTAAAACTCTCTCTGTTCAAATGACTTATAACACCTAATACAATGCCGATGTTTCATATATAATCACAATACTGTATTGTTTAGGGAATAATGACATGAAACAAAACTGTCCTTGTTCCATACGGGCACTTTTATTTTTTTGGCATTACTAGGGATTGAACCTGGGGCCTTCCCAATGAACTACATCTCCATCCCTTTTTAAATCTGTGGGTTTTGTTGTTGTCATCGTTTTTGCTTTTGTTTTGAAACAGGGTCTCACCAAATGGCTGCATTGTCCGGGCTGGGCTTAAATTTGCAATCCTCCTGCCTCAGCCTCCAAGAGTGCTAGGAAGACAGGCATGTACCACCATACCTGGCTTCAGACACAATTTTAACTCCGTTGTACCTGCACTTGGTCAAATCCTCAGACTCAGAACCCACAGGGACCAAGGGCCTGCTGTGCGTGGTACAGCTGCCTCCTTTACCTGGTCCCCCTCCTCCCTTCCCAGCAGCTGCTTTCCAACACACTCCTCCTTTCCACAGTCCCTCCTGGAGAGTGACAATCACAGTGTGACTAGAGTGAGTACTTAGAACTTTCCTACCTACAGTGCCCTCACAGGCCTGTCCTGGGGTAACCTGAAGCTGGGTACATCTGATAGAAGCTGCTGTCCACCACTCCACGGCAGCAGTGGCACAGCCCTGCCCCGCCTTCAGGGGACTCCTGTGGCGCACACAAGGCATAAGGAACAGGTGCCAGCAAGGCTTCAGAACCAGCGTACCAACAGAGAGGCAGACTTGGTGGGAGAGAAAGCGATAAAAAGGCAGAACTGTCTGCCAGGCCCAGGAAGAACACGCTGTGACAGCAAACAGCCTTTGATCAACTCTGCCTCAATCAAGCAAGGCTTCTGAATGTCACGTGGTACCAGATGTGGGTCACCACGTCACCTGGGCATGGAGCCTCCTCTTCCCTTCTCCTTTCTCCATAGTGAACTGGAGAAGATGTCACACAAGGGGGGGCCCCAGGCTCCATCCCCGGAAGCCAGATGGTGCCAGGGCTGCAGACAAGGTAGGAAATGCCGGGACTCTCCGGGTCAGCCGCCCCTACCCCCGCCACTGCCCTGAATCAGAAAGGCAATCTACAGGCTCAGGTTTTCTTGATGTGGCCACTCGTCACATCACTGACTTGCTGCTACAGGAGGCCCGTCTCAGGGATGCCTCCCAACAGTGATGGAGGCTGGCGGGTACCAGTGCACTACCACCCCATTTTATAGACTGAGCAACTGAAAACTAGCACAGTTAAGTGAACTCCTCAAGGTTACACAGCTAGGAAATTCTGAGCCCAGAAGGAAACTGGGCTCCTGCCTACCTCCTAAGCTCATTCCCTTAATTTCAAGCACACTGCTTCCCACCACCTGCCCTCATTCTTCCTCAGTCTGCACTTGGGGAAACCAAGGCATCAAACTGTAGGCAATCTGCCCAAGGTCACGTTCAGCAAGTCTCTCCTGCCATGCTTGGAACACTCATACCTCCAGTTAACCATCCTCCTGCTCATCCCAACCACACGGCGCATCCCCCAAAAAAACCCCACTCCAAACCTACAGGCCACAAGGGAAACTCCCTGAAGCAACCCCCACCAGAAAAAAGCAGGTGACCCCTGTCTCTGGCCCCTCTCCACTCACTGTCAGTGAGGCTCACTGGTTCTCTCTGTCCTTGTCCTTTCTGCCACCCTCTCCTAAAAGACCAAGTCAGCACTGCTAAGACTTGGAAGCAAGGACCTTGAGCCTCAGCACAAAATGAGGCGCCTCTCTGTCACCTGGCACTCGAAAGGGACTCACCTCGCAGGCAGTCAAGTGTCAGCCGATTTGGAAACTAAGAGGAAATGAGTCATGCCTCTTTCAAGGAAGCCAGTGAGATGACCTCCAGTTACAGAAAAAGAAACTGAGGCAAAGAGCTGCGGCACTCAGCTGGGAAAACTGGCAGAACCCAGGCCAGGCCCTGCTCTCTGGTCTTGGTTCCCCCCACAGGCCCAGGGGAATGTGCCCCAATGCTTCAGCAGTCTGCCGCTCAGTACACTTTCTCTCTCTGCATATTATTTCTAAACCCTGAAACTTTCACCAAAAAAAAAAAAAAAAGCAGGGACAAGCAAAAGGAGCCACATTTGTCATGACAGTTAAAGCTCCCTCATCAGGCAACCACGGTCTAACCCAGCTCCTAATTAATATTAACCCTCCAAATCAGAGTCATGCTCAGAAAATCTTGGATGAAGAGACACAGGGCGGGAGGGGAGTCTCCAATTTTCTTTTTACTTCATCTGGAAAATTAAGAGCACCGCTGATTCGAACAAGAAATCATCAAGGAAAGTAATCACAACTCCACAAGGCCTGTAACTCAGTGGACCTGGCGGTGAAACCTGCCACTTTCAGACATGGGGAAATTAAAATAATTGTGGCAGGAATAGCAATGGGTTTGTCTCTCCTCCTTCATCCTTAGGAAACATAAAAGCCCCTACAGAACTCTGGGAAGGAGATCAGGCAAGAGATCTTCCTTACTCATCAAAATAAACTTGGAGAAAGCCAGCTCAGGACTTTCCCAAAGTGCGCTCCCCAAGACAATACAGGACAACAGAGGGGGTGACGAATGTAGAGAGCAAAAGGAGGGAGGAGCTCCTGGAGACCCAACACTTTATTTGCAGTTTCTGCATTAATTACAATAAACTACTTCATAGCCTAGCGACCACTTAATGGAGCAGCAAATAGGGCTTTTTCCCTATAATTAGTCAATGTAATCTGCCACTATTTCCCTCCTTCTGACCACCCCTATTCTCTTTCCCTTTCCACCCTCCACACTCTAACACCCACATACACCCCACTCTCTGCCGCAGGTTCACTTATAATCAACATCTTGTCCCCTCCATTATCTAGTGACACTTGGGAAACTCCGTCTAAGGGACAGGCCTGATTTGGACAAGAGGAAGACAATATGGACCCGTACCCTGGAGACAGCCTAAGGCATCAGAGGGTGAACAACCGGCCTGAGGATCAGGACGTCCCAAGCTGAGAGCTGGATACTGTGGTCACTTCCTGGAGCTCTGCCAGGCTCACTCCCACTCACGTGCAGGCCACAGATCCGCAGATCAAAGCCTAACGTCCCGTGTCCCACCCAAACACCCTCTCCCTCCTTCTCACCTGCCCTCACTCACAGGCAGAGTTTTCATTTCCCTGAGGTTACTCCTTCCTTGCAGGCATTCGCCAGCCTTTCCCTCTATCCAACCCTGAGCATCCAGCTTCCAAACAAACCAAGCATCATCAGAGGCTGTGGATACCTTTGTAGGAAGACAGCCCCTTCTTGCGTAGATTTCAAATATGTAACACCCCTCTGGGTTCTGTGTTTTGCTAATCTGCTCTCTAATTTCAGATATTTTCATCAAGAGCAGATGAACACTTCGTACTTTTCCATTTTCAAGATGGCCTTAAAAACATTGTGTTTTTTTTTTGTTTTTTGTTTTTGCCAGGGGTGGTGATGCACTCAAGTTCACTGCCTCAGCAGCTGGCAATTTAGTAAGACCCTGTCTTAAAATTAAAAAAAAAAAAAAAAAATTAAAGGGACTGGGATGTAGCTCAGTACAAAGGCTATAGGTTCAATCCCCACTATAAAAAAAATTATTTTCTGATTATAGGGCCAAGAAATTTTCTAAGTGTCAATTAATTGTATATCAGATACTAGTTTAGACTGTCTCACTGAACCTCTACAACTCCATTAGCTTCATTTTTTTAACAGCAAGACCGAAGCTCAGAAAGATCTAGAGCTTTCCTAAGGTCACAGATTTAGTGGTGGTACCAAGTTTCTAACTACATTCCTGTGAGCCCAAGGCCTGAGCTCCCAAAATACCACACAATCCCACGGAATCCAAACCACACTGCCATCCTGCCCAAGTCATACACACTCACATGCGTACACACACATTGGTGGATAGGTGTATTCTTTTGTACTTCTCAAATATATTAAAAACATGTGCAGTGGTAGACTGCAGCACTCACAGCATGGACACACAGACATCCGTTAGCCAGCTCGCTGCGGGACACGCCCTGCTAACCACGCTGAACTTACACCTGCACTGTGCTACACTTCTCTGCCAGCCAGAGTTCCAAGCATTTTATGACGGGTTCACTAAACTTTAGAATGACCCTGGGAAGGAGACACAACATGTTCTGTCCATTTTGCAGATGACCAGCAAAGGCACAGAATCCTTAGAGCCAACCTGCTGCAGGTCGCAGGGCTGGTAAGTGACACAGCAAGAGTTCAAACGCAGGGAGCCTACTTCAGAAGCCCGCTAAGCCATACCCACTTGATGGGAAGGAACACACGTAAAGTCGAGGATTAACATGCAGTGTGAGGGGACAGGGTGGCGTCAGGCTTCTATGTGGAGCTTTGTTTTCCCGCATTCTCAGGCCTCAACCTGTACAACACAGTCATTCACAAGCTGGTTTCGTGAGTTCCCTGTCATACACAATTGTCCCATTCAATCTCTCCTGTCAATATGTGAGTTGAGGAGGCCTGAGGAGGCATCTCCAGGCAGCTCTCTAAACCCCTGCACCGGCAGGAGCTGTCTAGGGTGCTTGAATCCCAACCCACAAAGCACTTCCCCGATACCTGGGGGACTTTGTCTAGGTAGCCCTGAAAACACAGCCATTTCCCATGAACACCATCAGGCCTTCCTGAGGGGGCCCGTGAGGTCTCCCATCCTCCCCTGATCATCTCCTTGCAGCTTTAGGAAGCGCTCAGGTGACTGTCTCCATGGTACCCTCCACTCTAGCCACTGGGGGCATGCTGAAGAGGAGATGCTGGGAATGCTCCAGCTTTGGGCAAACAGGCTGATGGGGCAATAAAGGCACTCACAACATGCTGACGTGGCGGTGTGCCAGACGCAAGCTGCCCAGGCAGGACCTGAGCTCTGAAGAACTTTAATTGAATTCTTTCAGCAAGTGCAGCAGAAACATTCATAATGAAGCTTCCCCCCACCCCACCACCACCACCACCACCACCACCACCACTCCCACAATGGCCGTCAGCTCTACAGTTGTGTGGAACCAGTGAAAAATCATTTTTAACAAGGACACGGGATGTGCATGGACACTAACCCAAACATCACGTACTGCAGAGGAAAACAATGATCAGATCCAAGGATTTTTATTTTCAAAGTGATCCGTGTAAGGCATTCTGCCATAATCAGCTTTACTACCCCTATTAGTACGGAAAACAAGTTCTGAACCTGGCTCCCTAGTGAAAAATGCAAAATTTGTATAATTAAAATTATACTTGTGAAATTCAAACACACTTTAATTTCCTAAGGGCCCCCTAATCAAGGCAGAAGTTCTTACTAAAACCAATTATCTGCTTTGAAAACAGAAGGGAAAATGTATACATGGAGCGGTCTTGCAGAGACCCACAATTCAATTTTTTCCTAGGTCCCAGTATCCTAATTCGATCCTTCTTCCCTAGGCGGATGAAGACTGAACCCACAGGTTGGTTTTTATTGTGAGCACTACCTATGTGTACGCTGCAACACTTGTGTATGTTTGTTTGCCTCTAGCTACAAAAATGACCTATCTGAGAGCTGCCCCAGAGGGAACCTCCTTGAAAAGGTATAAAAACCAGCTGCTTCCGCAAATACACACTATGTGTCCACCCACCCCACTCTAGACCCCAGCTGGCTTTTTTTCTTAAAATCTCATGGAGGCTTCTCGAACACTTGCCCACTACCCTATAGACTGTTGATCCAATGACACAGTGTGGAAGGAGATGAAGGTACCAGCTTCCTTCTGAAGTGGGAGGACTACAAAGCCAGGGACCCCTGGGGGTTGTCCAGGAAGTCAACAGCACTCACGCTTCTCACCACCTTACCAGGCAAGGCACCCGCAACGCTGCAGCTGCCCTGGGGTCACTGCAAATTCTTGCACAGAAAGGACATGGACATGCAGAATACTCCCCAAGACATTAAAGTATTTAAGAAGCAACTGTACCACCAATATGAAGTGTTATGAGGATTGAAAAGAAATAAAAAAGCTGTACACCAACAGGTTTTCTTTCTCTTCTCCTCTGCCTGGAATCCATTTCAGAAATAAGAATATTGACTTTTCACACTCTCACTGCGGAGCTCACAGCAAGGCTGTTCCAGCTAGGATTCTGGCCCCACACATCCCACCTGGGCTCCAGCAGGCACACACAAAGTAAAACAAAACTGCCTCCTGTAGCAGGTGGAAACAGAGGACACAAAGCATCACACATGGACTATCCAGGTTGGACAGTCCAGTGTTAAAACTTTCTTGTGAAGATGCAGGAAAAAGGGTGTGTGTATGCAAATACACACCCCACCCACGCGAGCATTCGGGAGGAGACACACTCAGCCGGGAGCCAAGCATGGGAACCGCAACTTGGCTGCGTCCTTGCCTCCCTCCCACCCGAGCGGTCACCTCATTAATGTCACTCAGCATCACATTTTGCTACACTAGGCCTTTCTGCGCTCTGTTCCCGTAGGCAACCCAAGAGGGTTAGGGGTGGCTTCCATTGTGAAACGTCTTTCTTTGGGAAACTATCAAAAGCTTTGATTGGAGAAAAGAAAAAACTCTTACAGGGCCTCCCTTCTCACTCTTCCCCCTCCTCTGGTGTGTTCTCTTTGGTGCTTTATTCAACCTCACTACACACACAAATCATGCTCTGAAAGTCATTTACAATGTGTCAGCGTTTAAAAAAAAAAAAAAAAAAGATTGCAGTAGCCGTCTATCTGCAATTGCCCAAAGAGAATAATTCATTTCGGTGGAGGATATGGATGATGCCCTCAATACATTCCTACTCTGTTTCCTGCCCTTCAAAACAATAAAAATGTAAAAACCCAGAAGAAAGAAGGCCCAACATGGCAGCGACAGAATCTCTTGACCCCCCCAAGGAATTTATTCTCCTGGATCTTCCAAAGTACTTTCGCCAGAATGCATCATCAAGACCATTTTATTAGATTTTTCTAAACCCTTGAAATAGTCACATAATTGAAACAGAAACAGCAATTTAGAGCTCTGGATGGATTTCTCAAAGAGAAGACTGTGCTTACCCAGCAACACCCCCGTCCCTGGCCTGCTCTTGCCCCTAACCTTAATTTAAGGCCCTTGCACACAAAACCCTATTTATCTTTTAAATCCTCTCCTGCCATAAAAGTTACACATTCCCCTAATGCCTTAGATTTCAGGACATTTGGGAGAAACTCATCCCAGACAACAAGCTAAAAAAAGAATCCATTAGCATTAACTTGCCTGTCACAGCCAGTGACAAATAAATGAATGTGATGCTTTCAGATCAGTCATTGGTAGAACTACCCCCAGGCAGATAAAGACCAGGACTGAGAGAGGGAAGGCTCTGAAGGAGACCTCTCACGCAGCAGGGCTCTTCCCTAGCTACTTCCCAGGACTGTACACTCAGAAGCAGCAAAAAACACAGGCACCCGATGCAGAAAAGGAAATGAATTCTGAACACCCATGGAGCATACCTGAGATAAAAGGTACATGCTGTCTCGCCTCCAGAGCCAGGACCTCATGAGCAGGCCAGGCCACCAACACAGAATTGTCCATCTTGGTGTGTTGCTCCATCCATCACCAAGAGAAAAGGGCAACAGTACCAATCAACCCACGGGCTGCCAAGAAAGGTCTTCCTACGACAGGAGCTGTGCCACCCTTGGGGACAGTAACAGATGACAGAGTGCTTACACTGTACCCACACTATGTGGCCACTCAGAGATACACCATCTCATTGCATCTCCTTAAACAATTTTATGATGGAGGTACTGTGGATAACCCTGCTGATAAAAATGGGGACACCAAACCATTAAACGAGTTCATAGGATATTCCAATGGCTATTTAAGTGTCACTTCACTACACTAAACAGACTCACAGAAGATAGGCAATGGAAAGTAACCTGAAGCTTCTTGGGCAGAGGGAATTCTGTTCTTTGGCCTGAGCATTTTCTACTGGTCAGGTAAAGTGGAAGAACCTAATCCTACCCATTCACGCTAGATGCATTATGGGTTTGGTTGGTGGTCAGAAAAACAAGGGAGACCTTGGGATTCAGGGAGTCAAAAGGTCAATCCTACTCTTACTAGTTCTGTGGCCTTGGGAAAACTATTTATCTTTCTGGTTCTCGGTTTACCATGTGTCAGGTGGAGATCACACCAACAACAGCAAAGTTCATCGTAAGGATTAAATTAAAGGAGATTACGAACACAGAGACTTAGTGCTGGGCCTATAACATCCTAATTCAGCCACTGTTTTGAATCAAGATTTCTCTTCTTTATTACTTTTAAAGTCTCAGAATTTAAATTAAAATGTATAGCAGCTGATCACCCTGCCAAAGAACTTTCTGATGGCTTGGAAGCTTGGTGCTAATCTATCCCTGAAAGACAGGGAGAATAGGGAATACTCTGTTGTACGAAGGAACCAGTAGGGTGGGTACCTGTCCCATTTGGACCAACCATCCTAAGCCACTGCTACAACATACAGCAGGGTGCATGGCCCCAAGACCACACTGTCCACCCCTCACGCCACACACGAAAAACACATCATGATTTCAGAAACACCTGTTCCTTATACCCAGCCACCACTGTCCAAAGGCAAAGCCCAAGCAGATGCTACCTGTGAAGTCATAAGTCAAGCTGTTCCAAGTAAAAGGACACTGGTGTTCCATAAGGAATCTGAGATCTCTGCATCAGGAGAAATAACATCTCGTCGTCTATACGTGGTGAAGTCATGGTCACAGCTTAGACAAGGACAAATATGCAGAGATCTTTGGGATTTTGTCTACACTGTGGTTCCTCGTTAAAAAAGAAAAGAAAAGAGGAAGAAAGAAGGTGGAAACAGGAGAACAACAGAGCTATTTGTAAGCCACCACATACCCCAGAGATCAGAGGGAGTAACTGCCAAGAGCATCGCTCCTAAAGAAGGGTCTATCACCAGAGAGAACAGTCTATATTTTAAGCTGAAGCCCCAGGTCCAAACTGGGAGGTTCAGTCCCCTCTATGACCTTGGCTTCTTAGAAGCCCAAAAGAGCTCACCGCATCCCACGGAGCACCCCTCAGGAGTCTGCACACATACAACAGGCTCCCATCCCCTGGGACAAAGCCCAAATTGATCTGCTCTGCCTAACAGCAAAGCCTCTCCACAACCTGCCCCTGGCATACTTTCCAAGCCTCGCCCCAGACCAGGCTGCCACATGCGCCCTATGCTTGACTGTGTCTAGTTCCTGGCAGGAACAAAGAGCCGCATTCTTGCCATTCCTCCTTCTAGCTGCTCATCAGGACAGAGACCACCTCCTCCAAGAAGCTTAGCTCTTCCTTCCTCTCCTCTCATGCTTCACTGTTCACTGCATTCTTGCCTTAGGCACAGGTGGCTCCCTCCTCCCAACCTGCAGCAAACTGAACTCAACCACTGTGTCTCCTGTGTCACTTTTCATTCATTCTAACTGGAAGTCAGTGACGCGCAAAGTGCTAGTGCAAGAGAGCTAAGAGGTATCCTTCCTTAATTAGTAAAATATGCTTGTGCCCTCCGAGTTTACTGTTCCACGGAGGTGATAAGGCATGGACCTGCATACCATAAAACTCAACAAAATACCTAACATGGGCCCCAGTGCTGAGCAGGAACCTGATAAATAACTACTGAGCTACAGAAAGTGGCGGCTGAATGGACTAGGAGAGATGGTCCCTGCCACCCCCACCATCACTCTGACTGGCTTTGGGGTTCACATCTGACAGCAGATGCTGCACCCACCTGTTGGCTCTGTGCTTACGGTCTCACCACAGTGACAGCTCCATACAGCCAGGGGCAATGTCCTCTCCTCCGCGCTTTCCCCAGTGCCCATGTGATGTGCAGTACACAGTCAGTGCTCAACAACGTCCAGTGAGTAAATAACGAGTGAACGCTTGGCACAACCCCTAACGGATACAGGGGCTTGGTCATGAAGTTTTCACTGATTTATTATTATTAGAAGAGCAATGACCACAAAGAAAGATACAGCAGTGTGGAAATCCAGAGGACAAAAAGTGTCATAGTCATATGCTGCATACTACGCCTTCCAGTCAACAACAGAACCACATCGCACGGTGACATCTTGGCCATCTCAGACTGGGGAAGCACAGTACACACTATGGGTTAGAGGGACACAACCGTATAACCACACCTCTTGCAGCAGGTGGCCCTGTCATTAAGCAGCACAGGTCCCTGCTTCAGAAAGGGAACATGGATGCCTTAAGCTGGCCTTCAAAGGGGAGATTATTGCATACACCAGAGAGAAAGAAGGGCTCCAGGAGATGGGAAGACATGCAAGGGTGGACAGAGGAGAGATGAGAGATAGGCTGGAAACAGTCCCTCACACAGATCTCGAAAAACCTTGAACACCAGGCTAAGGCGTTTCATCTAAGTTCAGTAGGCACCGAGAAGCACTGGCGCTTTAGGGAACCCCTGCAAAGGTGAGTTTGCCCATAGATCAGGCAGTGAGTCAGGACTACCCGAGCTCCTGTCAAACACACCAAACTCAGCAAGAGGAGGGAGGGAGCTGGTGAACCGCATCTCCCTAGGCAGCATCTTGGAGATGCTGGCTGAACAATGTCCAGGTTTAAAAATCTACAATAGGACGGGAAGAGAGCACGCTGCTGTGCCCCAGGAGGACCCGAGATGGTCAGCAGCTTCCGCAGAGACTGCATCCTCCTCCCCACTTCTTGGGGACACAGGCAGCTCACTTGTCTGCCAAAAAAATTCTGACATGGAACATGGGAGCTTCGTCATCTCTGCAGGCTGACCTGAACAATGGAATCGAGCACAGGAGGAAAGGCGAAATCCAGTGAGGGGACATTTGTAGGACAAGGTGCCCCTCCTCCTTGAGCCGACACCTGCTACTGTGACTTGGAACACAGGAAGGAGCAGCACTCTCCAGTGACAAAGAACCTAAGCCACTAATCCTCCCAGGTCCTTGCTGGTGTGGCAAAGGGTTACAGGACACACCACCACGTCCTCACGCCAATGAGGAATCCCACCGGCTGGCAGGTTAACCATGGCTGCCGAGGTGACAGTTGCAGATCAGTCAAGATGGCAAGATGCTACAGTGACCGGAACCACCAAAGCGAGGGGAGGCCACATGCCGGAAATGCACCCTTTGCCCTTGAGAAGCTGCCAAGAAACCGCTCCCCTGGAACAGGAGGTGCGCGTGCAAACACTTGGGCTGCTTCTGCACCCAACGGGGCACACGCTTAGCACAGAACCTTCCAGGGCTCTGACGCCTTGTCAGAGGATGAGACATGAACAGGAACACCTGGATTCACTATTCTTGTGACCTGAAGCAGCCAACATAATGTGACTGGCTGGCAGATCCCTCCAGTGGGAAAAAAGCAGGCTGGATTCAGTGCATTCATTTAACTACTCAACGCTGACCATCGACAGCTCCCTGCTGCCAAGAGGATTATGTTCATTCCAGTGACGATTTTTCTGAGGTCATTTTATCATTATAATCTGTTTATTCTATTAAAATCATTCTATAATATCAGTAGACATGTGCTGTGTTCTACTTTCATTTGTACATGGTTGCCAGTGGATTTTGCATTTGTCTTCAAAATAATTCCACTTGATGAACATCAACTTTTTTTTTTTTTTTGGAAGGGGGTGAGATTGGGGATTGAACCTAGGCCTTCCTAATAAGCTATATCTCCAGCCCTCTTTAAATTTTTTATTTGAACACAACATCTCCCCAAGTCTCCAAGTTGCCCAGGCTGTGCTCAAACTTGCAATCCTCCTGCCTCAGCCTCCCAGAGCACTGGAATTACAGGCATGTGTGACTAGACCCAGAGAATGAAATGGAGATTTGGAGGGGCTTAAGTGACTTGCCAATGGTCACCCAGCTATGACTAAAGATAACTGAAGAAGGCTGAATAAACGATATCACTGAATAAACAGACAAGGTTCTGGCCTCTGAAACTTAAGAAAGCATAAAGCAGACACACGGGTTAAAATGCACACGGCACCCCATTACCATGCACAACACTATTTTCATATACCCATTCAAAACAAATTTAAAAATTAAAAATAAAACTTAAAAAGAGGGAAGTGACAATTGGGAGGATGGGAATGCGTTTTAATGCACAAGGACAGGAGGGATGGGTAGGGAGTTCCACCAGTCTCCACTCCCGCCCAAAGGTGTAAGGAGCCTCCTGCTCCTCCACACACGAGGTAGAAGCAAGGGCCTTCCAGGCAGCACTTCAGCCCAGCGGGCACAAAGACAGAATTCGGCATGATTGATCTCCACCAGCCTCATTTCTCCAAAGGCTTCAAATTAAGTCATCTCTCAGAGTACCATGGCCATTTTAATTTTTTAAAAGGGAAGGAGTGCTTCTACGTATTTCACAAAATGAAATAATCACCCAGAGAAACAAGGAGAGATGGGATGGACCCATCTTCTTTTCCTGGGTCAAAACGGACTTCACTAATTAACAGGCACTGGTCTCCAAAGAGTTGTCCCTTGACTAGTTAATAAGGGTCCCATTATACTTCACTTGAGATATGCTCATTTACATTGCAAAGGGGGACAGATGAACTGCAGGATTCCAAACTCTTTCCTAGGTCACTCATTAAAACTGTGGTCAGAACAGATTTTTATTTACATGATACATGAAAGAATATTGTGACAGGACTAATATGAAACCTGCTCTTCACTGCCACAAATTTTCTTGCATCTTGAGTTACAGTTTCTTTCCACTAGTCTTGTTTTAACACCTCCAAAGAATAGTTCTCTGGCGAGTGTTAGTGAGGAGGGAGAGCCAGAAAGCAGAGAAATGAATTTTAACTAAGACACAAACTGACGTATCATTTACAAGATCCTCATCCAGCCCAGGAGAGAAGGGAAGCGGTTCACCCCCTTCTCCTGCCACTGAGTGCCTAACAAAGACCTGCTGAAGTGTTAGACGGGAGATAATCAATAAATAAGATTTCCCTGCAAATTCTATACTCTTGCCAGCTGGGCTGTGGTCCCCAACAGTAACTTCAGTCTGCAACTTGGGAGGGCAGGCTCAATTACTGTTGGAAAATAATCTTTGACAGAGAAGGCCCTTTCTCCTTATCCTGCTCCAATCCCAACCACCACATACCTGGACGAGTCGTAGGTTGCCTCACTGGGGCAGAAAAACCTCAGAACCATCTAAGAGCATGCCCAGAGGGGTCAGGTGGAGAGATAGCACAGTGTCATACAATCAGATGACATCACAGCACAGCAAGAGGAGACTCACCCTGGTTGAGAACCTGCAACTTCAGTCTGGAGCCTCTGGCTGGCATCTGCTCTACACAGGCTGCTCATCTTGGGGAGCCCATATCCTTCTCCATAACACAGGGGTGCCACCCAGCAGCACCCCCACAGGACAGACCCTCCACATGGGTCCAGAACTGGAGCCAGTCTCTTGCATCACTTCTTAACACACCAGTGTCTCAGTTTCCTCATCTACACAATGAAAAGGGTAGTAGTACCACCTCATAGGGCCCTAGTGAAGACTGAATAGGTCAGGACACATAAAATGCCTACAAGAGTGCTTGGCACAAGCCATAAATTAGTATCGTTCTGTGGAGGTTGGTGGGTATGGCAGTCAAACCCAGAGGTACTCTACCACTGAGCTATGTTTCCAGCCCCTTCTATTACTTTTTATCTTGAGACAGAGTCTTGCACGAAGTAACCCAGGTAAGATGTGAACTTGCAATCCCCCTGCCTCAGCCTGCCAAAGTGCTGGGATTATAGCTGTGTATTCTCACTCCATTTCTTAAAGAACTGGTATGAGGACCTAACAAAAAATAATAGTAAAAATAGTGGTTAACCCTTACATGACATTGCCATGCTCTAAGCCTTTTTTAAAAAGCACATTACTTTTATTTACTCTGCAGAAAAGTCATACAAAAGGGGTAAGAAATGAGGTTCAGGGAAGCTACATGTTTTTTTTCCCCAAATTTACACAGCTAACAAGTGGTGAAGCCAGTATCTGATGCCTGGCCATAAAGTTTGCAAACCACCACCATTCTAAAAACCAATAATAACAATGGTGAGGATAAGTTGTGAGGCTCTGGCATGGATCATGCCCAAAACCATGGACCGTGCCCAAACCCCTCTGAGGAAGCTGCTGTTACCACTCCCGTTCTACTGATGAAAAAACAGGCAGAGCTGGGATTCAGGTAGAGACAGCACACAGCAAAGTCCTTTGCAAAGTGACCTCTGCCATAAAAATTAGGGTATTATTATTAAATCCTTAGAATTCCAAGAAAACATGCTCCCCCAACTGGTTTGATGTTAACATCTGAACATCTAAAGTCTGCTACAAAACATCCCAGATTGAGGGTATGGGGGGATGCCCACATTTCCAAACTGGACAAACAGTCTACTTTGTTTTCAAGTTGAATGTAGCACTGAGAAACAAACCATGTAGTATATTAAAGTAAAATGCTGCCTTCTTAGTTTGAAATAAAAAAGTTCTGGGTTGGGAGTGGACAACAAAGGGGTGAGGAAAACAGTCAAACCCATGGCTTAACTAAGACAAAGATTTTTTTCCAGGTTCTCTCCAGTCTAGGGTGATCTGATCTAATTTCTGAGTGGTCAAGTGACTAAGCTGGAAATTTGAAGATTCACACTTAGGGAAGAAATAACAATTCTTCCAAATCCAGGAAATACTGCTAATTCTGAACAGCTTTTGTGAAATGTGAAGGCTCACACGCAGATCAGACAGTTAGGACAATCCCGAAGGCTGTGCTACTACAGAAGTAATCTAACCTGTTTAGTATATTAATTCCTATCATCTGCTTAAGTTTTAGGGGGGAAAGTGCCCAAGAAAATATGTCATTGTATTTACCTAAGAAACTGTGGTTCCATCCTTTAAAAAGAAGAGAAAGAATCAATCATATGGCAGGTCCCAGACCTGAAATTCTCAAAATACCATCCACAACAGCCAACTTTCATTTGCTAATGTGCAAATAACCATTTCCCTTCACACAATTAGAAGGTTCCGCTCTCTTCTGCTGAAAGAAAAAAACTGAATTTACTAAAGCCACAGCCCTTTCCTTTTATGCCCTACAATCAGAAGCTTCAACTTTCCCCTTTCCCTAAAGTGTCAAGGACACAGGACACAGAAAAGTACCGCTTCCAGTGTTATTCACAGAGGACAAAACCATCCTAAAAAGTGCACACTGGGCATATATGCCATACGCCCTTCCGACTTAACTGAGATTCCTGCAGCTGTGCTCTCACCGCCACACCTGGCAGGCCCTGTGAAGGTGATATTAGGTCGGCGCTGCAAAAACAGCGCAGGGCTGCCTTGACCTCTTCAGGGAGTTCTGCAGGGCCGCTGCTACAGGGTTACCATGGCGTCAGGACTTCTCTGCTCAGGTGCCAGTACCCGGCCACAGAAGCAGCCCTGATTTATCCCATCAACCTGAAACCAAGACATTCCCTGCTTCCTCTCTCACATTTATAGCTTCTGGGCTCTAGAAAGGTATTTTCTTCCGAGAAAATCTGTTAACTAAAATCCTGCTCCCCTCCAAAAGCTCCACAGTTGCAAGGCCACCAAAAAAAAGTGCCCTCCAAAGAGTCACAAGGAAATGCTCAATCCTTCCTGATACAATCTCAGCAATGCTTAAAAGACTAAATAGAATGCTTGCTTACAACGCTTGCATAAATATTGCGACAGACGGAGCCACATCCTCCTACTGAAGATCAGACTTGTCCCTCTCCCAAGTTGAATGCTTAGGACCCACCTAAGAAGTCAGCTAATTTGGAGGCGTGTGGTCAGCTCACCAAGCTGCTCACCTGTACTCTTACTGCCCCAAGCCAGCACCCTAAAAGTACAACGAACACCAGGTTCCAAAAGCCCATGGCCAAAGCTCTGTTGGAAACCTAAAGTTCTCAACCATTCCTGAGTGCTAAAATCATAGCTCATTGGTTATCCCACTTACCTTGGGTTGTGCTCGACGAGGAAATGCAACTTTGGGGTCAATCTGGGGGAGAATTAAAAAGTAGGAGTCAGTGGAATACTTTGAGAAGGCAAAAAAAAAATATGATTAATCATCTAATTATTAATCATTCATTTCTCAGGCTTTGTAACAGCTTTGAGGAACTTCTCAGGCAACCTAAAAGTTCTTTCCACTTTGACCTCAACTTTCACAATCTCTCTCCAAATGGGTTAAATAGCTCACCCTCGTGAAATGTTCCAGCATGCATTTCAGCATGTGATGCTCTCCAAAAACCAGATCCAGTGCACCATTTGGGCAAAGGCTTCTCTTCCACAGGAACTAAATAGAAATGGTACCTGCAGCTAATGTGCAACATGTGGCCAGCAGAAAAGATGGAAACAATGCTACCACTAAAAAAACAAAATTAAAACCTACAAATTAAAAGTATCATTTAGTGCTAGGTAATTAATTGACTGGCATTTCTTCTTTACAGCACTTAGCAGAGAAAGGAAAAATTTTAAAAATCAGCATCTAAAAACTCCCCATAAGCATCCAATGCAAGGCTCTCTTTGAATTAATTTGCCTGTTTTAGCAAAATAAAATTATCCGGGATTAATCAAAAGGATTGTTTGTGCTGAAACTGTACCTTAAAAGAAAGCAGTTGTCAAATACTATGGAGCTTGCCTTGGCTCTTAAAAAAAAAAAAATTACTACGAAAAAGAAAAGGATGTGCATGAATTAAATCCACTTGGATTTTAAAAACAGCAAGGCCATTTTAAGAAAGGTGAAAAAAAAATGACTGAACAAAAGAAATCAGGGTAGCTACTGACAATTAGGGTATTCCCCATTCAGCTTCAACCCAAATGGAAAAACTCCTCCACTGCAAACCAGACACTCGTATGGCATATGACTCTCAGTCAGCAACTGGCTTTAACACTCAAAACAATTCCCACAGAAGCATCTGAACTAAACAGGCTGAAGTGGGGGCAAAAAAGTTATTGGATAGATAAGAGGAAAGGAATGAAAATAAATACAACCACTGTTGGTTTTCATTAGCTTTCTAAATGTCACAAATCTTTGGGCAAAATTCAAAATGGAGAATGTCATGAATATTGCTATGAGTTATTTGTTTATAGACTTTGCTCTCATAATAAAAATTTTCCCTTTTAAAAAGTTAATCTGAACTTTGTTTTTAGTTCTGCCATGGAGGAAAAAATAATAATAATAATGCTTTGGGAGAAAAGTAGTTCCTCTGTTCCCTGACTTCTATCTCCTAGGACTTCAGCCAGGAAGATATATAAGGATTTCTTGTTTTTATTAAGGCAGTTTAAAACCTAACAGAAGTCTGCATCATGTTTTCTACCTTTAAGTATCACCTGAGAAATGAGAGATTACTTTTCAAAAACTAAAACAGACAGAAATCTCTGATCTAGGAAGCCACCCTTCCATAAAGATCACAATGACTGCACCTACACGTGGGCCCAGCACTGACTAGAGCTTGTCTACAGGAGAAATACAACAGGTGTGGATTTTCCATTCTGTTGACCAAACATAGGGGGGCAAGAGGCATCTGTTCGTAAACACTCCCCCAAAGGAGTCATTTGGGATTTTGGGCTTTTTCTTGTTGTTTTTGCTGACCAGCACAACTGCAATGTCACCTTATTTTGCCCAGTAAAAGATGAGAAGGGACCAGAAGGGAGAAAGGTGCAAGGAAGAATATAAAACACTAAAAAAAAAAAAAAAAAAAAAAAAACTATTTGAAGTTACAAAACCACAAGCCAGTTCTGACCTGTGTGGTGTGTGTTGACATCAGTGCAACACACGGAGATCAGATCACAGTTCTTGCACTTATAAAGTGCACCTACCCTAGGGTCTCTAAAGCAGAGAGAGGGTCAGGGGAAGATGGATGGTAAATCCCAACCTTTTGCACATCCCTGTCAACTAGTTTTTAAAAACAAACGAAAAACAAGACTACCAAAAATTAAAACACTAGTTAGTTAGGTACAGCTCTACTTACTGTATCTACAAAGTCCTCTAGGAAAAGACTAGGGTACTATTTTGGATGGAAATGGCCGTTACCTAAACAAAGCTTTTAAGGTAACAGTAAACAAGATCCTCGTATCCATGTCAATAAACCAACCGCTTCTGCCTCCTGCACTGAACGTTGAAACAAAGTCAGAAACTAGGTTATAATAAATAACAATAACCAAAATATGTCCACAATCAATCAGGAGGGGAAATCTGCAGACTACACAATTAACAGAGGGATCTAACCCACCAGCCACTACAAATACCAAACTCTACTTCTCCCACCTAGGTAGGGTTAGGGAGTAAAAAAGAAAATCCCCAAATTTGCCTTGAAATGGTTTTCCCCTTTAATTTTAATAGCTTTTTGAAACATCAAGCCAAGAAATCAAGGAGAAAAAAAAAAACCTTCAGAATCCCTTATCACCCTATAAAGGCTTATTCCTGAAATTATCTAAAAGTACAAAAAAGTCACGTTGCAAGCACTGGCACTTCCAGGACAATTAATAAATCAACTATGTGTGTGAGGTCTTTCCTTAAGGGGAGAGGGGGTGAATTTGTAAAATGAATCCGCAATCACCAAAGGTTGCCAGGTTTCTTGTTTTTTCTTCCATTCAGTGTTAAAAGCCAAAAGGACTCAGAAGACCACTTTATCCAGTCTACTTTACAGAAGAGGAAACAGAGGACTAGAGGCAGGAATCATTTGCCCAGGCTCTCAGCTGGACCTCGAACCCCATCCCCTGCCTCACCCCACAAGCCCACCCGGGAGAAGCAGAGTCCCACTGTGCCCAGCACGACATCCTATGTCATCCTGAGGCCCAGGCTTTAGGCCGCTAACTAAAAATTCTGGGGAAAGCAAGGGAGACAGAAGAGAAGGGAGGAAAGGCAGGAAGCCAACACAGGGGCTAAACAAAACACTGCAGGCTCCCTAGCCTCCCCTAACATTAAATTTATTACTACAGACTGACACTCTCCTTTCCCCTAACCTCAACCTAGCGACTTAACCCCTCTAGGATTCTGAATCTGAAAAACTTCTGCCACTGTAAAAGTATCCACAGCCAAATGAAAGGATCCACAAAGCAAAGAAAAAAAAAAAAAAACTTTGATACCCAAGGCCTTATCAGCCTGCAATTTCAGGCCATCTGGAGTTACCCCAGTGCATGTCCAGCTTGGCTCTGCCAGCGTCTCCTTCCTTTCCCAATCACATTCCAAATCCCAAGTGCCCCCAAAAGAAACCTGTTGCCTGGACCTAAGAGGAGCGCCCCCTGCCCTCCTTCCAACGGGCTCCCCTCAGCCAGGAAGCAGGCAGTGCCTTCCAACGAGCCAGCGATTCCCACAGCCACAGTTGGTGCCCGCCTGACAAAGTTCCACTGGCTCTCCGGTGAGTTTCTCGGCACCGTCCCTCTGCCCCTCCGCCCGGGGACAGCCTCTCCTGGAGCCGAACCCCCTCCCCCAGCCGCTGCCTGGCAGCCTTAGGAGCTGCAGAGGGACAGGCTCTAAAAAGAAAACCCTAAACCCAGTCACGGCAACAAACTTGTAAGCCAACTCGCGAGCTCTGCTTCAAAGTACCCCGTTCTATCCAGCACAAAGGCAAAAGAAGGCGCTGTCCCTTTAAATGGGACTGTCAATGACCATACCGGTCCTGAAAAGGGTCTAAGAACAACAACAACAACAAAACAACAATAAAAAGCAACCTACCGTCTTGGAATCTAACTCATGGTGGGGCTGACCTAATACTTTATCTACACTTGCTGGATCTGCGAACGTGACGAAACCGAAGCCTCTGAAAGGAGACAAAGAGGGAGAAAAACAAACAAGAAAATGTGACACCATTGAAAGCAACCAGGAGACCTCCTGCAGCACGGGGAGCCAAAGTGGCCCCCACAGCCCCAGTCCCACTCCTTCCCCTGAAGCCCCTCCTTCCCACGGCCCTCCACCTCGCCCGGAAAAATATCAAGGTTAACGGGGAACTGGCTGGGGACAGGGCGGCTGAAGATAACTTAGGAAAAGGCTGGAGCCTCCACTCTGGTCGCCTCAGTTTCCCTCCTCTTCCCTTTCTTAATGCTTTGTTTTATTCCAAAGAAAGCCAGGCGCTCAGATCCACCCACCTTTCCAAGAGTTTGGAAAGCTTAAGAGTAGGAGAAAGGCACACATTAAAAAAAAAAAAAAAAAAAAACTATATGTAAAATGAATGAAGCCGAATGTCATTTTAAACAAGAGAAAAAGAAGCGACAGGAAAATGACTTCAAGAGGAGGGGTAGCCATCTCTGTATCCAGAGTTTAGCCTTAATTAACAATAAATAACCTTTCAGGTTGGTGGGGGGGTCCAGACCAGCCCGCGCCTGAGCCCCATTCTAAATCCGCTTAGCTACTTCCGAAGACACCTCCAAAAATAAAACTTAAACTTTGCTCTAAAATAAGACAAAATCCAGAAGGCAATGGTTTACCTGGAGCGTTTCGTAGTGGGATCCCTCATGACCATACATTCTCTAATTTCTCCAAATTTGCTAAAGTAGTCTCTAAGGCTATCTGTAGAGAGAGAAAGAGAGAGATGGGGCGGGGGGGGGGGGGGGGGGGGGGGTGGAAAAAAAAAAAAAAAAAAAGCAATGCAAATTGTGATCAAGGACAAAAACCAAAAGTAGTTTTCGGTTGTTATTCTGTTTTGTTTTTGCATTTTCTGCACACGCGGGGGGAAATTCGGCAACAGAGGTCGCGTAGAGGGCTCGGAAAGGATTTGCTATTTAAAAAAATAACCTTGCACAGGAGAAGTGGGGAAGCCGATGGGGGGGCCTCCTACACCGGGATAACAAAGAGCAATAAAGAAGCCAAGAAGGGGGGGACGCCTGGGTCCCCCCCTCCCTCCCTTACCTGGTGAGGTCTGCCAGCTCAGTCCACCGATAAACATTTTACTAGAGGAAGAAAACATAACAGAAGTGAGCACCGATGTCAGATCGGCCATTTTGACGTGTAACTTACAAAAGCTACACGGAAAGCTGGGGGGAGCGGGCGAGCGCCAGACGGGAGGTGGGGTGGGGGAGCAGGGGACGGCGAGACGCCACCCAAAGGTGTGTAACTTCCACGGAGGGGAGGCAGGGCGCGCGAGGGCGCGGGGGCGCGGAGATGCCCGGCCCCGCGCACCGCCGTCCCCGCCGCTGCAAGCAGGGCAGCCGAGGCGGCGCGGTGGGCAGAGGCTGGAAACTTACCCGGGGTCGTGCTGGGAGTCGTTGGCGCTGCCCGAGGTGCCTTGGCTCCCATTTGCCTCCATAGCGGAGCCCCCCCGCCCCCCCACCCCCGACACACCGAGCCCCACAGCGATCGGAGCGGAGCGGCGGCCGGCTCCGAGCCCCAGATCTCCGCTCCCTCCTCCCCCTCCTCGGCCCCCCCGCCCGGGCTCCTCAGAATCGCGCTGCGAGCCGCGGAGCCGGGGCCGCGGCGAGAGCCGTCACACGTGGGCTCGGCTTAGCTCAGCCCCGCCGCCTCGCACACCCCCTGTCCCCGTCCCCGCCCCCCCGGCCCATCCCCACCTCTCCCCCTCCTCCTCCCCACCCCCATCCCCTCCTCCTCCTCCTCCTCCTCCCCTCCTCCCCTCCGCCCCAGCGCACGTGGGGCGGAGTTCTAGAACGTCGTGTAACCAATGCGGTGACGTCACGCACCCCGGGGCGGCCCCGCCTGTCCGCGCGCGCACACTCGGCCCCCCGCGGCCGGACCCACGGGGGCGGCGCGCGAACCCAGCGGCCGAAGGGGGGCCCCGCCTCCCGGCCGGCTGGGCGCCGAAGAAGAGGGGGAGCGCACCCCGACTCCTCCGATCACATGGGCTACAGGGCGGGGGGGGGGGACGGAAAGATCCGGAGAAGGGGAGGTGCGGAGAGCCGGCCGCCGGTCTTCAGCTAGGCCGGGAGAGGACGCCCCCACCCCCACACTAGTTCGTCCTCGCCGTTCAAGTTCGCCGGGCCTTGCCTCCGGGATCCGAGGATGGCACCCGCCGCCGGCCAGCTCCGCTCCGCGTTTCCAGCCACCGCGCAGAAATTTAGGTCAAGGACGTCGGGAGCAAACCCGCACCCTGGTGCTCTTCGGGCGGCCCCCGAGACCCCCCGTTTCAGGATCGGGAAGAAGAGGGAGCTTCAGGATGGCGGAGCGCCGCCCCCCCCCCCGCACAAACACCAGCCACAAGTTTTATTTTGCCTTCGCGCTGCAAGTTCGGCGCTCGCTCCACACGGCACGTCTTGCGCGGCTCTCCGCCCTTCCCCGGCAGAGGTACGAATTCGTGCCCGGGAAAGGTTATTTTGGAACTTAGAAGAACTCGCGATTCCAGTGGCAAGAAAGTGCCGAAGAAAGGGTCTCTGCGTTAATCACGCAACGTTTTAAAAATATAATAAAATAGGCTGGGCGGGGGGCAAGGTCAAATGGTTGGGGCTCAAAACGGATGTCTCTGTAGTAAAAAGTAGTTTTTGTGGTAGCTCCTGGATGGCTGGGAAGAGTAGTTATTTCAGGAAAGCCCTCTCCACGCTCTATTACCTATTTTATTATTTCTATAGTTATCCAAGCTTTCTGTGCTCAGATAGTAAAGTGCATGAGATTCAAACAGCCCCAGACTTTACAGGACCTGGGTGGGAGGTCGCTAGCCTGGCAGAAGGCTTCAATCGCCTACCCACTCCTTCATGAGCATTGCGTGCAATAGGTGCAGTGCAGAGCCCGGCAACTGTAGGTGCTTAATAAATGCTGCTTTCTACCCCGTGTACTATGAGAACTCCAAAAAGACGATGTTTTAGCTTCCCACAGGCATCGCTCATTTCTCCAGCAGTTTTCACACTGGCCAGATTCAGGCTGTATTCAATTTATGGGATATTTAAAACAATAAGGATATAATTGTCCTTATTGTTGTTAATTATTGTAATAAGCTAAGTTAATATGGCATGAGGGGCAACATAGAGTTGTGGTTCATCTGATACTCAGATTAATGTGAAGCGTGAATTGATGCCCAATTAACACTTCTCCATTAATTTTCATAGGATAAGGAGACAGTGGAATACTCAGCACCAAACTGTACCAAATCCATTGTGGGTCCTGGAAATGGGGAACTTTTAAGAAATATCAACACTAGCCAAAGCCTTGGGTGACCAGACCCTCAGCCTCCCTGTGCTCTAAATTGATATACTATCTCTCTGATGGGAGGGTGAGGTGGGGTGAAGTGTTAAAAGTGAACAAATTTTTCATCACAAACTTACATGGGTCACTTTCATTACCGATCATTACTTAATATGACTTTTAGGAGGCACTTTAAGGCTTTAAACCACAAACCCAAGCACTTGGGGTCACTCCAAGCTGCCTAGTTCGTATGGGGGACTCGTGTTAAGGCAATGGTAATTGCTATGGTTATTCTCAATAACAAAATGTAGAGAACTAAGCTAATTGCTTTGTGCTTTTGGCGTTTTACACCCATGACAGGCCATTCGAGAGAGAAAGGCCCAATCCCTTCCTTTTACTTCAGGGTCACTCACTGGTTCTACTGCCTGCGTATTTGTTCTGTCCTTCGCAGGGTGACAATGGGTACTCTTCTTTCTGGTATAGGCCTATACAGGCCGACACATGGTAAGGTGAATAAAACCCTTGAGAAGGACCAGCCCTGAGGGGACCGATTCAGTGGCTGAGAAAGGACTATATGGAAGTCTCCCATCTCTAATATTTTTTTACTTATTTTTAATGTATAGGTAGTAACATTATAGCCCCAGACCTTGTCTTGCTCTGTAATTCTGAGTCTTGACAGAGGCACAGAATCACATAACCGCCACCAGGGTCAAGATGCAGAACAATTTCACTGTCCCAAGAATTCCCTCTCACTATCCCTTTCCACTAAGTTACTTCTAACAGATTATTATTAATACCACGTATCCTCCAGCTTGCCCAATCGATGGAGGCCCACATCAGGAGAATTTTGGCAGCGCAGTGGCAGACCTCATCCCTCCTAGCCTCAACATTGGTGGACAGTCTGGTCAGGGAGACCCCGTTTTCCTCAGCCCTCCTGATACCACGCACTTCTGCTTTCCCTCATCCCTAACCAGTCCTTTTTTTGTCTCTTTTTGCTGACACCTCTTCTGCCTCTCCTTTAAATACTGAAGTTCATCTCCAATATTTAAATACTCCAGTTCATCTCCTCTTTTCTCCCTGGTGGATGGATTTAAATACCTGCTGATGCCACCCTGAATCTCCATCCATGACTTTCGCAAAGAGTTGCAGACATGGATCATTTTCCCAGTCAACATCTCCATTTAACACCCCTAAAAGTTCTCCAGACCCAACATGTCCAAAACCACATGTATGCTCTTTTGCTCTAAATCTGCATCTTTCTTAAGGTTTCCTCTGTCAGTTAACAGTCCCCAACCCTAGGAGACCACAAGGTTGAGCCCTCTCTCACGTGCAAACCCATCAGAAAAGCAGGGCTGGGGGTGTCACCTCGAGTATCCCTGAAATCTGTCCCTCTTGAACTGCATCCCAGATATCCCACCTGAGGCCTGCAGTGGCCTCCAAAACAGTCTTCCCACATCTCTTAGTCCACTTGTTTACTTGGAAAGCGTTCCCACAGCTCTGCCCGGTCAGCTGCCCTTGATACACACTGTTAACCTCCCTGGACGTCCTGTGTGTACCTTGCCTTTGTGATCATTTGCTTTATTACCCATCTTCTCCAAGACACAGGCTTCCATCCATTGTTGTTCTTGTACCATCACAGTGTCTGCTGGTGCATGGGTGACACTCGATAAATAATTGCTGAGTGGATGGATGGATGGACAGACGGATGAATGGATGGATGAATAGTGAATGGAGGTCAATATCTAATTTCATCCCAGGATTTTTTGGGGAAAAACTGGCTGCCATTTCCCCTTTCATGGTGCCTTTATTTGGTTCCACAGGCCTCCTAAAGTGGACTGGTAAATTTTCCATTTTCCGTTTTCATTTTCCAGAACAGTGTGTTTAAGATTGGAATTATGTGTTCCTTGAATATCTGGTGGAACTTGCCAGTAAAGTGTCTGGAACTGGGAAAGCCATTTCATAGGTTGATTTTTAACTACTGATTACATTTCCTCAATGGTTATGGATCTCATCAGCTTTTCTATTTCCTTTTTGAATCCATTTTTGCACACTATATTTTTCAAGGAAATTATCCATACCATCTAGGTTTTCAAAAATACCGAGAAAATATAGTTCACAGTGTTAGTATATTTTAATCTCTTATCTCTGTATCCACAATGTCCTTTTCTTCATCCCAAATATTATTTTATACATATCTTCCTTTATCTGGCTTAATTGTACCAGAGTTCTGCCTTGTTTCTTTAACTAGTGTTTTCTTCTATCAGTCTTTCCAAAGAATCAGGTTTTAGTTTTGTTAACAGTAGTTTCTTTGTTTCATTAACTATTACATATTATATATATTAATACTTATGTAGTACGTAAAATTATGTTGCATAATATTAACACATGTTACATATCACACATACTCCCTTCTGCTCTCTTCAAATTTATTTTGTTGCTCTTTTGTAAATGTCTGGACTTAGTAGCATAGGTGATAATTTTAATCTTCTGTTTACTAATTTTAACATTTATGCCCACAAATTTCACCCTAGATACCAAGCTATAAATATACTTTTTATTACCTACTTTTAACAATTGGTTTCACATGTTAACTTCTTCATTGACCCATGGCTCAATGTAAGTATATTTTATAATTTGTGAGCATGAAAGCCATTTGGGTTTTTCATTGTTGTTGTTGTTGTTGGGTTTTGTTTTGTTTTTTAATCTTTTTGAGACTGGATCTTGCAATGCCATTCAGGTTCGCCTTGAGCTCATTTTGTAACCCAGGCTGGTCTCGAACCTGAAACAATCCTCCTGGCTCAGCCTCCCATGTGCTGCGATTACAGGTGTGCACCACCATTCACAGGTTTGGCAGTTGTTTTGTCTTTTTTATTTATTTACAGTAGTGGGGATTGAACCCTAGGCCTTCACAATGAGCTATATCCCCACCCCACCCCCTTTTTAGTTTTTGAGACAGAGACTTGTACCCAGGTAGGACTCAAAATTGTGATTCTCCTACCTACCCTCTCTGACAGAATCTCATTGGGATTACAGGTGCGTGCCTCCATGCCTGGCTAGTAGTTTTTATTATTATTGTTATTATTATTTTCTTTAAAAAGTTATTTTTTAACTTAAGAATTTGTTTTAATGTCTAATTTAACAAGAGAATGTGACCTTTGTGACAAGAAATATAAGAATAAGAATAAGACACTTTGTGATTTATTGACATTTGCTTTGATACACGGTCAATTTTTATAAGTAGTATCTGTTCTTTTGAAATGCACGTATAGAATTTGTTAAGTGTAGCATCCTTTATGGATCTATTTAAAACAAGCTATGCTGAAAATATCTACGTTTTCTGTTGTCTCCTTAATGTTTTGTCTGCTTGATCAACCACTTTTTCTAGCGATTCATTAAAATGTCTATGTGGCTGGATTTGCCAGTTTCTCCTATAAATCTCTGATTTTGCTGTCTGTGTTTAATAAGTGTCTTGTATCAAAAAAAAAAAAACTGTTAAAACCTCACTCTAGCTGAGGATTTAGCTCAGCGACATAAGCGCCTACCAGGCAAGTGTGAGATCATGAGTTTGAGCCCCGGTACCCCCCCAAAAAAAACCTCCCACTCTAAAGCATTAACTTTTTTTGTTTTGTGTATTTCAAGACAAGATAATTAAGTACATATAAGATTCAGATTTACTATTTTTCTAGGCAACTGTATTCCTTTTATATTGACCCAAATGATCTTACAGTTCAGAGTCTAATTTATGATAAATATGCTTACTCTTTTTACTTAGTACTTGTCTGCTGTCTTTCCCATCTTTCTACTGTCAATCTTTCAATATCCTTAAATTTTAGGTGAGTCTCTTGTAAACAGCATATAGCTGGGCTCTTATTCTTTTCCTGTTTACATTTGTGACTGCTGATATTTAAATGAATTTATGTTAATCATGATCTTATTTATCTTTTTTTTGAACTGGAAATCAAACTCTGGACCTCGTGCTTGCTAGGCAGGCACTGTGCCACTAAGCTATATCTCTAGCCTACTTTTGTCTTTTTTGAACCAGGGTTTCACTGTGTAGTTCGGCCTGGCCTTGAACTCACTTTGTAGCCCAGGCTGGCCTTGAACTCACAGTGATCCTCCTGCCTCAGCCTCCTGAATGCTGGCTTGCGCCACCATGCCCAGCCTCATGATCTCTTTTATAACATTGTTATCAGGTATACTCACAGCCCTATTTTATTTTATATGTGATTATGAACATCCATGAACCTACTGTTAAACCAGACACAATGATTTACTTCTACCTATGTGCCCTCCCCTCTCATTCCCCTAATTGAAGTAACCACCAACTTGAATCTTGTTATTTTTTTGCTTTTGGAAAACATTTGCTACACGTATCAATGACTAAATAACATAATGTCTTATTTTGCTCATTCTAAAACTTTGAGACTATTATGAGGCTGATTATTTTGCTCAACACAATTACTGACCAATTAAATTGCTACATCTGGTTGCAGGTGTTTATTTCATAGTTATATAATATTCCATTATGAGACTCTGTTACAGTTTACTTTGCCCTTTCTCTTCTCAGTAAGCCTTGTGTTGTTCTGGTTTTTTGCTGTTATAAACAGAACTGTAATGAACATTTTGTTTCCTAGTATATGTGGGCCAGAATTTCTCTTTGGAGTGATTTGCTGACAGGGTCATATGGTATGTGAAGGTAATGTACCTTTGCAAGGTAATGCTGAGCTCTATTCCACTTTGTATCTTAGATGCAATGTACAAAGGCTCAGCAGTCTACTGATTTCTGACATTCTGGAATTTACATCTTAAGTCTTATTCTGCATATTTTATTCACTTTGCTTTCTGAGAGCTTTTGTTTACCTCTTCTACTGAATCAATCAAGAATTTTTTGTACCCTTTTTCCTCTTTCACTAATTTAGAAATTGTAAATTGTTTCTACTCTTTCCGTGATTACCGTTTTAATATGTATAATTAATCTAAAGTAAACCAATTCCCCTTCAACTATAAAATAAGTGAAGAATGATTCAACTTCAATTACATTCTCCCATTTTGCATGTTATCATTGCTTGCTATTTTATTATGTATGTATTTATTTTCTGAACCTAGGGCCTTATGTATACTGGACAAGCACTCTGCCACCAAGCTGCCTCCCCAGTCTATGTTGCTTATTATTTTAGATCCATTTTTGTTTGTTTGTTTTGTTTTTTGATACAGGGGATCAAACACGACCTCACGATTGCCAGGTAGGCGCTTGTGCCACTGAGCTAAATCCCCGGTCCTAGATCCACCTGTTTTTATCACCCTAATTTTAATCACTGTGTACTATAAATTTGTATGCAGCCAATTCATGATTTAGATTTACCCATGTCTACCAATTTATTTGTTCACCTTTTCTTCTAACTTACTGCTGCTTCCTTCTAAGTTTCATCAGCCCTTTCCCCTGAAACACCCCCCTTAGTATTTCTTTTAGGGAAGTTACTTAAGTAATACTTTCTTCCATTAATATAAAAGCGTCATACTTCACCCTCATCCCTGAATGAGGACTTCTGTAAGTATAGTACTCTAGATTGTCAGTCATCAAACCTTAGCACTTTTTTAAATGTGTTCTACCGAATCTTTTACATCTCTGTTTTCTGCTGAAGCATCTTCTATTGGTCTGTCATTCTTTTGTGGCAAACAGTCTGTTCTTTAGATTTTAAGATTTTCTACCCCCACACTTTTTTTCTGACTTCCTGTATTTTTACTCTGCCACGTCCAACCAACTCTGCATTTCTTTGTATTTAGCTGGTTCATGACTTGCACATCCATAATCTTGGAATGTGCGTTTTCCATCAGATCTGGAATATTCTCCATCATTCATTATCTTGGTGAGGCCTCCTGGCCTCCTCTCCGCATCTTGCACTGGACGTGAAAAGCAGCGTCTCTCTGTGTCTCTCCAACTTCTCTTCCTTGTCTCTGTGCTGCTTTGGGACCTGGCCATGGGTTGCTGTTCTGCGTCTCTCACATCTTGTTTAGCTCATCACTGAGTTCTTCATTTCAGTGACTGTGTGTCACTTCTAGAAATTCTATTTTTTTCTTTTTTGGTACCGGGGATCAAACTCTCAACCTCGAATTTGCCAGGCAAGTGCTGAGCTAAATTTCCAGCCCTAGAAATTCTATTTAAATTATATTCCAAATCTACCTTTTAAAAAAGTGTTCTCCCTGGCTTCACATCTACTTTTCTGTCTGTAATAATTTTAAACTTACTTATTTCACAGTCCAGTAGTTCTGTTGTCTGAGGCCCTCGTGACTCAAGTGTCTGGTGCACCTTGCTTGTAGAAGATCTTATCTGTGGATGTTGTGGAGTTTGCCTTTGTGTCTGTCCCTTTATATTAATTCCCAGCTTCAAGATTTCTAGGCCTTATAGATGGTATAAGCTTCAGCCCAAACCCAAGTCACCAGCTGAGTGGACCTCCCAGATTCTCAGTACACCCTTTCTCCCGCACTCTGAACCCATGGTGCCTTCTCTCTCTCTGTCTCTGTCTCTCTCTCTCTCTGTCTCTCTGTCTCTCTCTGTCTCTCTCTCTCTCTCTCTGTCTCTCTCTCTCTCTGTCTCTCTCTCTCTCTCTCTCTCTCTCTCTCTCGGCTTTGTATGGCATTCAAGAAATTACTTTTTTCTTTTTGTTTTTTGAGATTGGGCCTCACTGTGTAGTTGAGGCTGGCCTTGAACTCACTGCCATGAGGTCCAGGTTGGCCTCAACCCTCTTCAGTCTGCCAGGTGGTAGGATTATAAACCTGCACTACCACACTTGGCTTCAAGAGATATTTTAGCAAATTGTTTCTCTAATGAAACAATGAGAGTTCTAGCTTGATTCGTGTCTTCAGTTCATCACCTTACTTTAAATGGATCAGAAGCAATCTTATTCCTGGTCCAGTGTTTGGCTTCTCAGGCTTCTGAAGCCAGCAAACCTGCCCAAGACCAGCTCTCTCCTGCATCGTGCTGTCATCACTCTTCCTTATGACCCTGGAGAAGCCCTTTCTTACTGTCCGGTGACCTCATTTTAGTGGGTGTTTATTGCATTTTGACCAATAGTTACAGGTGGCTTTGAAGGGGAGGATTTTCAAGTTATGTAGTCAGCCATTTAGCCAGAAGCAGAACTCATGTCTGTGTAAGGTTTTTTTTTTTTTCAGTAATGGGGATTGAACTCAGTAATTTAAACTGGGCCTCATCCCCAGTTAGCCTCCCTTTTTTGGTTTTTGAAACAGGATCTGAGTCACTACACTGCCCATGTTGATCTCAAACTTGCAATCCTCCTGCCTCAGCCTCCCAGAGTGCTGAGATTACACGTGTGCACCACTGCACCCAGCTTCCATTTAATTCCCATTATCTCCCCTTACAAATGCATTTTTTTCTTAAAGTACTATGACATCTAAATTATGGATTTTCTTCTAATAATCCTTTATGGGTGAGGTAGCATTGGAATTGTCTCCATGGACAACATAGGTAAACTTGGATGTACATTTTAATCATCTAGGGAGCTTTTAAAAACATGCCAATGCTTGTTTCTAACCATGAGATTCTGATTTAACTGGCCTGGTGTTTGACTTGGGCTGTAGGACTTTTTAAAAGCCCCTGAAGTGATTTTAACTGGCAGCCAGGGTTGTAAAACACAAGGTTGTTTAAAACACATTGATAGGGTCGGGGATATGGCTTAGGGGTAAGTGCCTGCCTGGCAAGTGCAAGATCCTGAGTTTGATTCTTGGCACCAAAAAACAAAAATAAAATAAAATAAAACAAAACACTGATGAAAACAGCTAAACAAACTATCGAAACTCATGGACTCACCCCAGAATGTCTGGTTTATTCTGTCTTGAGAGGGCCTAGGCAACACATTGAGAGCTCCCCTGTTGACTGTAGCAAGGGTCAAGTCAGTGATCTGCTCTGAAGGGAAGAGTGAAAACAATTCACAACTGGAAGCAAAAGAATCTTAGTCCAGTGGTTTCCACTATCTGCACAACCATCCAGCAGACATGTGGGGAACTTGGTGTTGCTGGATTCCTGGATTGGGGTTGCACAAAGTTAATGGAAGGCTGTGAGTCTTGTTGCCTGAGGACTGTGAAGGCCACCACATTTTGAAACTTTGCAGCCAGCCCATCTTGATTTACAAAAGGAGGAAACCATCCCTGAAAGAAGTACATTTTCTTATCATCTCAGTGCTCACTAAGAGGAATACTGAAGACTGAGAATGTAGCTAGTTGGCAGAAGCTTGCCAAACATGTTTGCCTAGTTTTAAAATATATTCACCAACTCTTTAGTACTCCCAGAGACAGAGTCTGCCCTGGAGTATGGACTGTACTTGCCAGCTGGCTTCTAATGAGCAGAAAATGGAAGAAGTGATTAGGTGGACTCTGAGGCAGGATCATAAGAGGCAAGGTGGCTTCCTCTTTGCTTTCTCTCTTGGATTACTTGCTCTGTGAGAAGCCATATCATGAGGAAGCTCAAGTAGCCATATGGACAGGACCCAGGGGGAGCAACTGAGACTTCACATCAAAATTCTGAGTTAACTTGCAGGGACAGTGAGTTAAAAACTCCAAGGTAAATTTGTCAGCCTTCATCAAGCATTTAGATGATTGCTACTTTACTAGTCTCTTGATGAGGAGGGGTACAGATAAAACCCAGGGCCTGGCATGTGCCCAGTGTATGTCCTATCACTGAACCACATCCTTAACCTTCTGATCAATGTCTTGACTACAATTTCATGAGAACTTGAGCCAGACCCTTCCAGCGAAACCATTCCAGAATCCTGACTCTCAGAGATGTGTGAGATAACAAATACTTAACTTGAAACTACTTAGTTTTGGGGTAGTTTGTTACACAGTCTCAATAACTAATGCAAAGATCACTCCAAATGCATTAAAATACAGTCACATAATTTATAGGTCTGGAGCAGCATTTGTCTGCTAACATTTATAGAATGTTTTTGTGACTTTGACCAAATGAACTGCATATTAGATATAGCGTAGCAATCGTGTAATATTAATGTTATCAGATTGCAACACATTTCATGTTCAATTAACTGAAATGCTCTTTCTGGAGCATGGCTTTGCTCATCATCTTATCCCCACTGCATATTTAGAAAAGGTCACTGTCAAGATACAAAAGTATATATATGATTTAAATGTCTTGACTCAGTTACTAACAACCATGAGCGTGTTTTTAAATTGGAAAAGCAAGATTAGTTTCAACTTGCTCTTTTTCACACAATGCTCTTTGTTTACTTTTTGGTATTGCATTTCACTGCCATGCTGGGCTCCTCTCTTATTAAAGAGTCTGTTCATTTATCCATCCTCCATAGTTTCACAAGCCTTAGTCTTAAAAAGACACATCAGACTTTGCACCAAAAAAGCAAGCCATATTTTTAGTAGAAATATTATAGTGAAGTGAGTTTTCCTTCATGAAAATCTCACCACGTATAAATTCCTTGTCAAAAAGTAATGGGCCCTTTGTATTTCCCTTAAATAAATAAACAGCTTCTTTTCACAAGAATTACAACTCCTGAGCGTGCTCTTAGATTCAGGGCTAGTTTGTTTCCTTCTAAGAAACAGCAAATAAGCATGTGCATAGCAATTCTAACTTGGTCCTTTCTCCGGCTCTGTATGTATATATAAGCCATAACTGAAGGCATAAGATAGCTGGGAAATTAAAAAAACAGCCAATCACAAAAAGATGGAGGGTGTGCAGTTTGGAGAAACCCAAATTACATTTTTCAAACATCCTTTTTACTGAACTGATATATAAATCTCATTATATATAATTTATTATCCTGATACTGTTTGATTAGAAACAAGAAGAGAAGTTTGTTTTCTTTCTTTTCCAAATTGGGAAAGAAAATGCAGAAAGTTCCTGAATGGATGGGGGAAAAAACCTAAAAGTTACTTAGCCAACATTTCTCTTTCTTCCTTTCTGTTTTCACGCTGGACATGGCTAGAAATCTAGAGTGATGGTGGCTGAAAGAGTTTTACTCCTCTTCATTCCCTCGTCTTTTTCTTTGCTTTCCACAACTCAAAATTATCGCAGCAGCCAGGCGTGGTGATACACACCTGTAAAGAATGAGGCAGGAAGATCCAAGTTTCAACCCAGCCTGGGCAACTCAGGAAGAAGGCCCTGTCTAAACAGGGGGATGTAGCGCAGAGGCCCTGGGTTCAATCCCAAATACCATAAGTAAAGCAAGAAAGAAAAGAAAGACAAAAAGAAGGGAGAGAGAGAAGTAAAGAAAATCACACTCAGTCAAGGTACATGCTTCTTACAAGTCCAGCAGAGAAAGCAGGCTGGACTCCTAAAGCATCACTATGACCCATTGAGTGACCATAGGGGGGCGCCCAGCTATGCCTGGCCGGGACAGGGGGAAGAAAGCTTTCCTCTTAGGAGCTGCAAAACGTGGGCCTGGGGCTGAGACTGCTCTTGCTCTCTGGGAGGCAGCTTCCTGCAGAGGCCTGAGACCGGGGACTGGTGAGTCCCAGCCCCGGCTGTCACGGTACCAGGTAAGTAGATGCAGGAGAAAGCCTCGGAAATTACACAGGACGTTGCCATTCTCATTAAAAATATCCCAGGGCTCCTCTGCCTTTCCCTTAAAGCTGTTTAACTGCTGTTTGCCGTTCTGTCATCATTATTCTTATGCACGGAGGTAAATATTTTATGAAACATCCTCACTGCTTGGCAGTTAGGAAGCCCTTTCTCGCCCAGCCCTGGCTGGCGCCCAGCGCTGCCTGGAGGGTGGAGGTGGTGGGCAGGATGGGCAGAGCAAGGGCAGGAGGCTCACGGCTGTGCGCTGCTTCCCACCTGGAAACCATTACTCCTCTGGCCTCTCGGGCTCACGCTTCCATTTTCTTGTTTCTTAATCAGTCACCAACTTGATGAAAGGTGCCGGGACTTTGGGAGGCCATGGGGGGAAATAGCTGTGCCTTTTAACTGCAGCTGGAAACGGTTGACTCGGTGCCACTGTCACCTTCCCTTACGCTCCGCACTAGCCCTGGAACTTAGCGGTCTCCACCGAGACCTGCCCCGCCACACGGAAATCCAAACACCACAGCTGCAGAGACACACGGACCTACCCCACCCGGGCCCCCGTCACTCGCGACCTTTCCACACCTCGCCTCGCAGCCTCGCCTGGTAGCCTCGCCACCCTGCGGACTCCCACCCAGCAAGCCCCGACACACAAACTGTTAGTTTGAGCCAACGTCAGCCCTGATTTTTAAAGGATTTCTTCACTTTTCACCGTCCACACAGCCTAGGAGGTGGCCAGAGCAGCGGTGAAGAGCAGGGCTGTAGTGTCAGCCCATGCCATGTTTGGGGCTCCGGAGGCCAAGCCCCCCAGCCAGTGTTGGAGAGAATCTCACCGTGAGTGGACGAGCGTGAGCCCGAGCGCCCTCGTCTGGTGCACAGAGGGAACACCTTATTACTGTGTGGGTCCCTCTACCGGCGGAGCAGAGAGGCTGGGTCTGCAGTTCTGCACCCTGCTGAGGAGTCCCGGGCCCCAAGGCTCACAGATGATGGTCCACCACAGTGGTCCACGCTGCGATTTCTGCGATCACCCATCAGCTAATTCCAAGTGGCTGAAAAAACTAAAAGGAAGGAGAGGAAGAAAGCTCTATATTCTCCGAAGAGGAAATCGAAATAGAACAAAATCAACTCTATTTAGCCCGACGTGGTGTGGACACACGTAAAGGAATGGAGGGGAGAAAAGAAAGGAAAATGAGTATTAGGTGGAAGGACAATAAAGGATAGACTGCGGCACAAACTGCTGAACAAGACATTCGTGCTAAAAATAATGCCGTTTGCAGAGAGCATGAGAAATAAAATGTGTCCACGGGCGACAGACACAAGAGGATCCGTGTCTTGACACCCAGAATTAGAAAGAGGTGAAGCTAGGACCATCACTTAAGAGGAGTAGGAATGAACATGAAAATAATTTGAAGTGAACCAGAAAATTAATTTTGTCGCCATCCTCTTACTTCTGTGGATCTGCTGATGTCGGAGGCACCCCAGAGAGTGGCTGGACCCGCCTCTGGGTTCTGCACAGACACTGCCCTCCCCCAGAGGCCCTGTCACCCACTCAACAAACGCCACGTGAGAGAGGAGGGCAAGACCTGGTTTGTATCTACTAGGCTGGGTCACAGATAATCATGAGCATTCAAAAAATCAATTGCCCAAGTGGTTGATGGGGAGCCCTGGCCTGGCAGAAGGCTCTCACGAGGCAGACCCGGGGGGTTAGCTGATCGCAAGCTTGATGTGAACCTACAGCGGGAGGAGGCTGTTGAGAACCCTAATGCAATCTTCAGCTCTATTAATAGCACAGCAGAGTGTGGAAGGAGGGAAGCAATAATCCCAGTGCGTGCTGGCGGGTCAGGCCACATGCAGCTTTATGCTCAGTCCTGCGGGCTATATTTTAAGAGCAGTGCTGGCAAATTCAAGCCTGTTCAGATGAGCATGAAAAGGATTGGACGTCGGTATGTAGCAGCATAGTAATGAGCTTTACAATCCTTTTACAATTGGCAATACCAGAATGATTATTGCACCAAAGCCAGGCACAGAGCCTCTGGAGCTGCTACCAGGAAGTGGTGTTTCTGGTGTTTACTTAACCTTGTTCTTTGGGGTCCTCTTTCCATACACAGTGGCTAATACACTACCCAGACTCCTCCAAGCATTGTTCAAGAAGAGTCCCTTCATCTGGGCCAGTGGAACTGAGCATGTGCAGAGGGCCAAGCTCTGTGCTGGGGAGTGAGGACATGAAGAGAATCCAGTGTCTCTCTTTGAGGAGCCCACAATCTAGTAAGGCAGAGAAGCCCATAAACAGGTACTTTGCAGACAGTGTGATACATGGTCATAGAGATAGATGCATTGATTTCAGATGAGAAGTAATTAATTTGTTAGAAGGAAAGAGTGACAAGACAGAAAAAACTCAGGTCTTGTAGAATATATATTTTCAAGGGCAGAAGGAAGAAAAGGAATGATCAGAGGTCAGGAAAGAGCCATGGGTGAGAAAAGATTGGAACCAGGAAAGCTCAGGGTCACAAAAGACAGTTGAAGGGTCTCCCCAGTGTCAGATGCCATCAAGAAGTTGCGAAGGAGGAGAAAGAAGAAGGCTAAGACATTTCTGGACTATTTGCAGATGTGGCGATTAGGAATGCCTTTGTAGTGGTCAAGAGTGACCTCTTGGGAAAATGGTGAAGGCAGAGAAGGTCTTCATTTAAGAAGTTTGTGGAAGGGTGATTTATTGGGCTCTTCCTACATAGCTAGCATCGTGAGAGTTGAAGCAGTAATACACTTTGCTGGAGCCCTCCTCAGTGTTGGTTGATGACTAACCCCTCTCTGTCCACTGCGGAACAGCGGGAGATGGAAGTGTGAACTGTTCACCCAGGTGAAGTGGACAGAATGGGGTTTTCTGGCCGGCTGGGCTGACCCGGTACATTGTTCCTTACAGTCACCAATGACTGTAAGACAGAATGATGTCCGCTGTACTCCAAATACCGCCAAGCGCATCCTTTTCCTCCCCTCCCCCAATTCCCGAAGTATCCTTCAGCACGATGCTTGTCTTAGCACCCCTGGCATTTGCTCTCGTTTCGTTATTTACCGGTGAAATTAATATTACTCTTTCCCCTGCTCACATTCCAGATCCAACATGCGTTTTTTTCATCAGTGGGCTTGTTTGGTTGATTAGTTATTCATGTATAATGTAAGACGACAAGAGCTGTAATACAGAGCAATGACTGTGGAGAATGCAGGCGTGCGAGCTCTGGGCTTGGCTTCTCTTTCTCCTTGTGGGGGTGGGTGGGTCGGTGGGCAGGTTAGCAAAGGCATCTGGATCACTTGCAGATGTGGAAATCGCCCTTTACTAAACGGGTAACTACAGCAAAAGTGGGGTGCTGAAAACAAATGGCAGTGGCCAGCACGGTCCCTCTGTCCACTTGGCCTCCTTCCTGCTCATCCCCACGGTTGCCAGACCAAGGCCTTTTCTTCTCTCTTTTTCAATCCAGGGCTGCGGATTGACCCTGAGGCCTCCTACATGCTAGGCAAGCACTCTCCCAAAGGAGCTGTAGCCCCAGGCTTTAAGTTTTATTTTTGAGATTGTGTCTGGTGAAGTTCTCAGGCTGACCTCAAACTTGCCATCCTTCTGCCTCAGCCTCCCAAGACCCAGGTCTATCCTGGCCCACCTCTCTCCACTGCTTTCTAATTTGTCTCCTTCCTTACTTCCTGCACAGCACTCAACACCACCTCAAGCTAACTTGTTTCTTTATTTCTTGACTGGAGAATTATCTGGAACACCCACCCCCAGAAGCAGAGTCTCATCTATGGTGTTTGTGGCTGTGCCTCTGACACCTTCGACAATACCAGCACGTGGTAGATCAACAAGTATCCCGTGAATGGAAGAATCTTAAATTTCTATAATTCTCCTCCAAAGGGCGGCTCTATTTTAAGAAAACCCAACATTAAAGTATCACCTGAGGAGAGAGAGACGGACGGAGTAAAGAGGCGAATATTTAAATTACTAGGTGGACCGCTGAGGCAGCCAAGTTTCTTCCTGTCTTCAACAACTGTCCATAAAGTCGGGTGAAGGAGAGGGAAGCTTAACAACAAAACCTAACACCTTCCCCACCTGTCCCCAAGTCAGTTTCTGCCTCATCTCCTGCCTTCTTCTTCCCAGCCTTCCTCACTCTCTGAAACTTCTGTGCCTGCTTCCCACTCCCGTCCACACCCGCAGGGACCTCACCTGCTGTGTCCACTTTGCAGCCTGACACACAGTGGCCTGGAGACACTGGATGAGTGAGTGACAGTTGAGATGAACGCAGAGTAGAGTGAAACGCACAACATGAATGTGTTCACTGACACAGTCAAGCTGAAGAGAATTTTTTAATCATCATTGTTGTTGTTATTATTATTATTATTATTTTGCAGTACTGAGGATTGAACCATAGCCTTTTCACTAAACTATATCCCAGTCTTTTTTATTTTTTTTTTAAGACAGGGTCTCATTAAGTGGCTAAGTTTCCCAGGATGGACCCAAACTTGGGCTCTTCCTGCCTCAGCCTCCCAGAATGCTGGGATTGCAGATGTTCACCATCATGCCCAGCTGCATCCCATCTTGTATCTCTGTACATCTGCCAGTGTCTAGTCACTCTCTGTCTCTGTCTCTGTCTCTGTCTCTCTCTCTCTCTCTCTCTCTCTCTCTCTCTCTCTCTCACACACACACACACACACACACACACACACACACACTCTTTGGTCACACGCTGCACAGTGCTGGGCAGTACCATCCCATTGTGTTCCATGTCAGTGGCGCCCCAGGAGCTCGGGGTAAACGTTACGGTGTGTAACTCAGTGGCCCTGCCAGCTGGGCTGCATGTGGGTAACGGATCTTTGGAAAAACACAGAGCATAGAATCATTGGCTGCCTGTGGGGAGGGGATGTAGGTAGCTGGGAAGCTGAGAACATAGGTGCGGAGGAGACCATGGTGAATTAACTAATGGTCAGCTTGTGACGTCCAGTTAAATGGAATCAGCGTGGTGCTGGGTGTGGGAGGCTTCCCTGAGGCTCATTGCCAACAGCACAAAAGCAGAACTGGAGGGGAAGGTGGTGCTGTTGATTCTCCGGGAGAAGCTTGTCACGCTGGCTTTCCTTATATGAACTTGGCTGTTCTCATCACTGGAGGATCCTGGGTTTTCACTGTCATGGAGGATGGCTGTGGTTCTCTTCGGGGAGCCCTGGGCCCTTACTTTGTCACTTCCTGGCTCCAGTGCAGATCCTCCAGCCTGCTGGTACAGAACCTACATCCCGCTGATGCAGACTTTCTAGCTTCCACCACTGGCCTTTGGGTCTTCCTAGTGCAGATCCTCGATGCAGATTTGCATGAGACACTGTTGCAGGCTGTAGGCCTCCAGCTGGACACATGCGGGACATTGTCATGGGATCCAGACCCTCAGCTGGATTCTTTGGGTCTCTAGTAAGTGGACAGATCTCTTGGGCTCTTCTGCATTTGAGTCTTTGGGTGAATATTATAAAATAATCCTATAAGTTATGTATCCTATATTAAATCTATTCCCTTGTAAACCCTACCACAACAAGACCTTTCATAACACAGCCTTGATGTCCGCTCTGTCTGGAACTATGTTCTTGTGTAACAGAACTATGTTCTTGCCTTATTGAGAAGAGAATTTTCAAAACTCCCCCGAAGGGCAGGGCCCACCTCCTTGAGAACCACACATACATGTGAAAGCAATTTGAAAAGTTAAAAGCACTTGTCACATACATTGCGAAAATGAATAAAGGAGTTGTAAAAACAAATACATACTCATATACAAAATAGTACATACTAAAGAATTGGGGAAATAGACAAATACTAAAAAGTATAATGGGGAGAGTTACAATTCAGTATGATGTATCTTTTCCTGGTCTCTGGTTGGTTCTATGTCTGTCCCATGTAATTTGAACAACAGCATCATACAGACAACAGTGTGCAAACCATAGCTCCAGAAACATAGCCCAGCACTTGTTTTTGTCCATAAAGTATTACTGGAACACAGTAACAAACATTTGGTTACATATGATCTGTGGCTGATCTCCTGCCGCAACACCACACTGAGTAGTTGTGATAAAAAGAACTCCATACTTGAAAACAAAAATATTTACTATCTGGCCCCTTAAGGAGGAAAGTGCAGAGTTTAGAACAGGGTTCAGACCTCAATTCTACTGCTGAGCAATGAGAGAAGGTTAATTTTCATGACTATATAGCATATTATCCAGATCCTAAATTTGTATTTCAAGATTTTCTCTCATTCATTTTTTTCACTTTTTTTTTTTTTTTGAGACAGGGTCTTACTCTGTGGTTCAGGCTGACCTTGAACACGTGGCAACCCTCTTGCCTCAGCCTCTCGAGGGATTACAGATGTATGCCATCGTGCCCAGCGCTTCTATTCACTTTTCAAACAGTATCAAGACCACACTTCACTTTGTTGCCACCATATTTTGACTCCTACTTTTATTTCACCTAACTTTATGTCACAGATATGTTTCTACTAAAATTATTCACAAACGTTTTCTTTCTCTTTCCAGAACATATATGTCTGCATCCTTTATCCTATTAGACCCTTGAGACAGATCTAATTCCTGACCAAATTTTTCCTAATGGCCTTTCCTAATGGCCTTTTATACTGTAGTGAAATGAAATTCATAGAAAATATGCCTACAAACATAATTCCTCAAGAAAAAAAACAAAAATAGTGTTGAATGCATTTGCTCAAGGATAAATAAATATATGCAATATATATATATTACATATATATGTATATATATGCAATATATATATATATCTATGAATGCCCTGGCATGATTCTCCTACAAGACAGAGGGATGGAGGAAGAAGAGGAAGGCAACCAGTTATCATGAACATATAAGCCTGGATGCAGAATGTCAGAAAACCCAGAAGCAGTGATACAGATATTCACCATGATTAGACCAAAGTTAGGATAAATGATAACAAACAGGACTCATTGGCAAGAAACAGAAGGACAATCCTCCCCCACAACACCCAGAGTACTGGGGATGGAACCCAGGGTCCCCTGCATGCTGGGCAAGTGCTCTACCACTAGGCTGCAGCCTCAGCCTTAGCAAAATTTTATTTATTTATTCAAAACAGGGTCTCACTAAATTAGCCAGTCTGGCCTTGATTTTAGTCCTCCTGCCTCAACCTCCCAAGCAGCTGGGATAATGGGCAGGTGCCACCTCACCATGCCCAGAGAGTCATAATCTTACTTGAAGTAAGAATTACCTACCAAGATGAATTAAAGATTATCACAGTTGAGGAATGGAAGGAGATACTCTCACAGGTAAGCTGAGCCTTATTGAGAAGTGAAGCATTAAAACAATCTCCTATGCTATGACATGAGATTATCTTGAGACATAGGACAGTTATTTGTTTGCTTTGTTTTGGATCCAGTTAGGGCCGGGGATTTAGCTCAGCGGTACAAGCACTTGCCTGGCAAGTGTGAGGTTGTGAGTTCGATCCTCGGTACCAAAACAAACAAACAAAAAGTAAAACAGCAGCTTTGAATCCAGTGCCTACTGAGGTGATACCTAGGCTGGCTTTTTAAATTTTTGGAACACGTTTTTTACTAAACTATCCAATCTGGCCTTGAACTTGTGATCCTCCTGCCTCAACCACCCCAGAATCTGGGATTACAGGTGTGCGTCACCATGCCCTGCTCTGGGCAGTTACTGTTGGGGAGCACTGTCCATTGCATGCTCCGAATCTAATGGCTTTGACTCCCCCCCCCTACTTATAATTAGCCCCTGTCTGCAATGACAACCCAAACAATTCCTTTGAATTTTCAAAACTCCCCCGAAGGGCAGGGCCCACCTCCTTGAGAACCACACATACATGTGAAAGCAATTTGAAAAGTTAAAAGCACTTGTCACATACACAGCGTGATTAGTCTAGGAAACTGCAGTGAATTTCCCGTGGATACTCTATTTTGCGCTATACAAATGAAGGCTGTTGAATCAGAAAACAGATTTTTTTGTAAAGCTGATTTCCATTTCTGAAAACATGGCAAACGAATAGATACACTTGTTGAAAACACCTAAAAAGTCTGGATTAAGAATAATTTCTTAGAAGAACCAATGCATAAGCAGTCAAGGGAAGCATTCATAGGCAGGGCCCAGGAGGGCTGCCCAGATGCATGCAGAGTGTTTGCTGAAGCCGGCGGACAGGAGCTCAGGTGTTCACGGCCTCACAGGACCAGCGAGAAGGAAGACGAGGAGGCTGGGCGTGTGCCGGATAAACCGTCTCCCCGCACAAGGACGGAACACACCCAAGGCTGTGCCCTCAGTGGGAACTGCGTGCAGACACGCCTCCCGCTGCTAGGCGACTGCTCGCAGCCTGCTCCGGTAAGGGGAAGGTGTGTCTCTGTGCAGTGTGCCACAAAACAAACCACGCACCGTCCATGACATGCTTCGTGGCAAAAACTCCGCCCTCTCAGAAGTCTGGTTGCCCAGGTGGAGAAGAAGAAGGACAGGCATGATTAGGGATAGGAAGGCCTTGGAACCCTGAAGAAGGAAAGTGGGTCCTCCACAGAGGAAGCTGGATCTCCCCCCGGGCTCAGAGTACCCTCCTCCCCCAGCCACGCACACACAGTATGAAGGAGCAAGGAGAAGGACCTGCTCACAGAGAAGGAGCAGAATATTACTTAAGTGCACAAAGGAATAAGGCACCAGCTCAAAACAAGAACCAGTGCAGAGCTGGGCCAAAGCTGCAAGACCAGATCCTGGAATAAGAAGAAAAAAATGAGAAAGTTACAACTGTTAATATGTTTAATAAAATAAAATGTGCTTATGAAAACGCAAGCAAGAAAAAGAAACTATAAAAATGACTCAGTAGTTTTTGAGAACGAACAAAAAGAACTAAAAGGAAAGAAAGCAGCAAAATCATTAGGTATAAACCAGCTGAATTTCATTGGATGTGCTGATGTACACCCTTAATCCCAGCACTTGGGAGGCTGAGGCAAGAGGATTGTCTTGAGTTTGAGCCCAGCCTGGGCTACATAGTGAGTTTCAGGCCAGCTTGAACTAAATAGCAAGATCCTGTCTCAAAAAAACTAGAAAGAAAAAAGAAAAGAATGTAGTAGACAGATTTACAAAAAGAATATAGTGGATATACCTATCTATGCATCTCCATCATAAAGAAATTGCAGAACACAAAAGACAAAGAGGGTATCTTAAGAACAGTGAGAGAGAGAAGACATTATCTTTAAAGGAATTATAGACGATTTAATACTCATTAGCAGCAGTTGAAATCAAAAGATAATATATGATACCCTCAGAATACAGAGAGAAAATGATTGTCATTTTCAATTATACATATCTATAATGAGGAGGAAAAATGATTTTCAGGCAAAGGAAAACTTGGTACTAACACACCTTGAGCTCTGGCAGAAGAAAAAAATTAGTTCAAATGGAAGGTATAAAGAACAAGAGGGAATAAAGCACACAAAAGTGGGAAAATAAGGTGAAATACTGAGTGTATAAAGCAACAATACTAATAGGCTTGTGAGATTTTAAAAGAAAAATGATGCACCTTAAATGCACAATGGTAATAATGTATAAGTTGGGTAGGGACAAATGGAATTTGTAAGGTTTCTGTGTCTTTCAAAAGAAAGGTAAAAGCTTTGATTTTGGTGAGCTATTTGCTGCTATTTCTAGAAAAATCACTTACAGAATAGAAACAGTTGTTGAACCAGTACAGGAGAAGAAATGGACCAGAAGAAACAACTAATCAATTTAAAAGAAGGCAAGGAGATACAGAAAGAGAATGAAACTTGTGGGAAAATTAAAATAAAACAAAAACACAATAGCCATAAGCCCCTAAAACACAATAGTCATAAGCCCATAAATGTTAATAATTATGGCAAAAATAAATCAATTAAACGTTCTACCTAACATACAAAGCTTGCCAAAATTAATTTTTGAAAGACTCAAACTTACACTGCTCATAAGAAACATATCTTAAACAAGAGCATATAGAGTCTTTGCCCAGCATGGTGGTGCACACCTGTAATCCCAGCACTTGGGAGGCTGAAGCAGGAGGATTGTTGCAAGTTCAAGGCCAGCTTGGGCTACAAAGTGAGTTCAAGGCCAGCCTAAACTGCATAGTGAAATTCTGTCTCAAAAAACAAAAACAAACAAAAAAAAAGAAAGAAAAAAGAAAGGAATATATAGAATCCAAAAATGCAAGGGTAAAAAAAAGATATACTAAGAAAATTGTACTGTTTTTAATCTATGTTAATGTTAAGCAAAATAGATATAAGGCAAAAAAAAATGCTAGAAATGAAAGGTCATTCATAGATGTCAAATCAAGTGGACACATCCAACATGCAGACTGTGGGTTGGACATGCCTGTGTCACAATAAAAAATATTAAAGGAAGTTTTTCTACTTATATACATTCACTATATATTTTTTTGGGGGGGTGTACCGGGAATCAAGCTCATGATCTCATGCCTGCCATGTAGGCACTTTCACCACTGAGCTAAATCTCCAGCCCATACTATATGTTTTTATATGTGGTCCAAGACAGTTCTTCTTCATACAGTGTGGACAGTTCAGTTCGACGGAAAGGCATGATGATTTTTTTCTTTTGGTAACCGGGACAGAACTCATGTCCTTGTGCTTGCCAGGCAGGTGCTGTGCTGCTGTGCTTAATCCCAGCCCTCATGATTTTAAATGTATAGACTTGATAACCTTCAAAATATATCAAATAAAAATTGATACTTGCCGAGTGCTGTGAGTTTTTTTTTTAAGAGAAAAAACCCAAACAAAATAAAACAAAAATGGAGCTGGGGATTTAGCTCAGTGGCATAAGCGCCTGCCTTACAAGCATGCGGTCATGAGTTCGATCGCCAGTACCAATAAAAATAAATAAATAAAGCCAATAAAAACAAAACAGTGATAGTGATACAGAACTTCAAAACAAGATAACAGGAGATCTACAATGGCTGACATAATGCCTCTTATTATCTTTAAGATAGCTGTCCATACCATCAGACATATTAAAATCAAACCAATGAAACAGAAGAAAATTAATTAAAACAAAACAGTGAAAGTGACACAGGATTTCAAAACAAGATAATAGGAAATCAACAATGGCTACCATAATGCCTCTTGTTATCTTTAAAATTGCTGCCCATACCATCAGACCGAACAAAATCAAACAAAACACAACAGAATAAAACCAATCAAAACAAAACAGTGAAAGAGATACAGGATTTCAAAACAAGATAACAGGAAATCAACAATGACTACCATAATATATTTTGTTATCTTTAGAACAGCTGCCCATGCCATCAGATATAATAAAATCAAACCAAACAAAAGAGAGTAAGACCAATAAAAAAAACAATAAAATGACTTTAAAACAAGATAATAAGGAATTAGCAATGGCTACCATCTTCCCTTTTTAGACATTTCCTCCCCTATCACTTTCACAATATCTATTGTACATTTTGGATCCACTAACTCCTTCAGTTTTTTATACTAGGGAGACAACACAATGTTCACCTATGTGAGTCTGAACCATTTCACCCAACAGCATGATCACAAGTTGCATCCATTTACATGCAAGAGCCTCATGATTATCTGCCTTTATAGCTGAGTAGCTTTCCATTGTATAAAAATGCCACATCTTTCTTAATTCTCAGTTGATGATCAAGCTATCCCTGCTTTTTTCTGGTTCCCTATCACATGGAGCATTTGACTTACCCTTTGACTTTCAGTCTATGAATTTCCTTTTGAGTTAATGTGTTTCTTGTATACCACATATTGATGTATCTTGTTTCTTTTTTTTTTTTTTTGTACTGAGGATTGAACTCATGACCTCATGATTGCCAGGCAAACACTTATACCACTGAGCTAAACCCCTAGCCCTGGATCTTGTTTCTTGATCCACTCTGCCTGTGTTTCTTTTTATTGGTGAATTGAAGCCATTTACATTAATGGTTATGGTCAACATGCACTGGTTTGTCTCTGCCATGCTTTTTTCCCCTGCCACTGGCTCCCTACTTTATCCTTACATTCAACTGTCTGCCCCACTTAGTGATCTAGGAGCTATGGTCATTTTTGTCTCTCTCTAGAATATACTTCCATACTCTTCATAGGGTTTGTTTGGTGGTCATGAATTCCTTCAGTTGTTCTTTGTCATGGAAGTATCTTATCTCTCCATCAGTTCTGAAACATAGTTTTGCAGGGTACATCAATCTGGGTTAGAAGTTGTTTTCTTTCAGGACTTGAAATACTTCACTCCAAGCTCTTCTTAACTTGATGGTCTGTGTTGAAAAGTCTGTCGTGATTCTGATGGGTTTTCCTTTATAGGTGACCTGTTTCTTGTCTATAACAGCGTTTAATATTCTGTTCTGCTGTATTTCTGGGATCTTGACTGTTATATGTCTGGGTGTAGATTTATTTTGGTTATGGTTAATTGGAGCTCTATATGCTTCACTTATCTGCATGCCAGGCCCTTTTCCCATGCTTGGGAAATTCTCTGCTATTACTTCTGTAAATAGTCTCTTTATGTCATTTTTTAAAATGTTGACTCCTGCTTATCAGTCTTAAATTATTTTTCTTTGTGTTGTCTTGCAGCTTTTGAATTGTTATTTCCTGGTTTCTTGTTATTTTTAAGACATCTTTCCTTTTATGACTGCAAGCTGCCATCCTGTCTTCAAGGTCTGAAAGTATCTTCAGTTTCTATTTATTTATTTATTTATTTTTATTATTTTTTTTAATTTAAAGAGAAACAAAAGCATGTAAAGGGTAGAGATAATACAGAATTTTAGAAAAAAAGATCAACAATAAGAAATAAATTACACATTATCCTTGTAGAAATAGTTGTTCAAGTTACAAAATTAAAGCATACAAAGTAGATACTCAAACAGTGAGAGTGTAAATAGCTATGCATGCATGAATCTCTACATGTATTTCTATCCTTTCTGTATTAGAGGGAAAAACAAAACTTAGCAAGACAAAAAAAACCAAATTCCTATAAAAACATGAACCCAAAAAGTCATATAAAACCACAGTACAAGGTGATCTACAATGATTATTGTGTTGTTTCTTATTATCTTCAATAGAATGTCTGTATCATCAGGCATAATTGAATATAGCAGTATAGTTGAGTAGAGCAGTAAATAACAATATTAGTAAAAATAAAACATTGTAGACAGTGTAAAACTTCAAAGGCAGGTAATAATCAAACCAGAGTGGATATTCTAGTGAATCTTGTCATCTTAAGTGCAGTTGCCTATACTCTCAGACTTGATACTATCAATCATAACAGCTTTGAATAAAATCTATCAATACAAAACAGCAATCTAACAAACCAGATTCAATTACGATCAGTCGTGGTAAAACAGTGCAGGTTTTACAGAGCTTTAGATTAACTTAATAGGAAATTAAGGATGATTACCATACTATATCCTGTTATTTTCAGGATTACTGTCTGTGCCCTCAAATCTAGTACAGGCAGAATGACTGGAACAGAATATAATACATCTAAGCAGAGTAGTGTGAGTAATGTGGGTTTCAAATCCTGGTGCACTATTAACAATATAGTGTATCAAGGCCATCTATGTTAGAGATTATAGCCTTCCTTCTCTGCCTGATTTCTGCTCTGCTATTTTTCTGCCTGTTTGTCTACTTTTCTCCTTCATTCTACTGCCTGCCCTACTCATTGAGGCCTTTCTGTCACTGTTCCTAAAATCCTGGTATTTTTTTTCTCTCTCTCTAGAATGTCCTTCAGTATTCTCTGTAGGGTTGGCTTGGTGGTCACAAACTCCCCCAGTTCCTCTTTGTCATGGAAGCATCTTGTTTCTCCATTAATTTCTAGTGACAGTTTTGCAGGATATATCAATCTGGGCTGGAGGTTATTCTCTTTTAGGGCTTGGAATACTTCACTCCAAGCTCTTCTTGATCTGATGGTCTGTGTTGAGAAGTCAGCCATGATTCTGATGGGCTTACCTTTATAGGTAATCTGTTTCTTTTCTCTGACAGCTTTTAATATTCTGTTTGTATATTGAATTTCTGGTATCTTGATTATTGTATGTCTAGGTGTAGATCTGTTTTGGTTGTAGGTGGCTGGAGTTCTGTATGCCTCACATAACCGAATGTCATTTTCTTTTCCCATGCTTGGGAAGTTTTCCTTAATTATTTCTGTGAATAGCCTTTGTAATTTGCCTGTATATGTTCTTGCTTCTTCATTCACATTTCTTATTCTTATATTGTAGATTCTCTTGTCATCTTCTAGTCTTTGTATTTTTACTGTCTGTTTTCTTTTTATTTTTAAGAGATCTTTCCTTTCATGATCACATTGCAAACTTGTCTTCAAGTTTTGATAGTCTATCCTTGGTTTCTTTTAAGGTGTTTTGCCAGCTTTCAATGGAGTTTTTAATTTCCTGATAGTCTCATTGAATCTGCTTCATGTATTCTATATTTTCTTTATTGAATGTTTCTCTCCTTTTTTTGTGTTCCTCCTTTCTTCCATCTGTATCTTCCTGAGAGATGCTTCCTGAGAGCATTTCTTTTATTCCTCTACTCATATCTTGCTTTACCTGATTTAATATTTCAGTTTTGAGCTCATCTACAAGGTCCTGATGATATCTCTTAATGTCCATTGAAACCATGTCTGATGTTGTATGTTTGCCGCCCTCAGTCTCCCTTGTTTTTCCCTCTCCTGGATTAGTGCTCTCAGGGTTCTGGGCTGGAGGCCTCCTCCTGCCTCTCTCTCCTGTCATGGCCTGGCTTCCTTCACACAGGTTACAGTGCAGGTCCCATCCCTCTTTCCTGTTGGCCACATTTCCTCCAAAGCATGCTGGCAAGGGACCTCCGCCCTCTCCTGCCTGCTCTTGTCACTGAGGTGTAAGCAGCGGCTGCTTATGCCTGCCCCTCCCCATCAGGCCAGCCAAGCTTCAGGGGCCTTCAACCAGTTTATGCTTGCTAGGCACAGGGAATCAGTTTGGGATGGCTCATTGGTTCCCGGCCAGGGGTGTGGCCCAGTCCAAGCAAATCCCACAAATCTGCTCTGAGGAGGGAGGAACCAACTGAAGTCATTTTCGCTCCCAGTTCAGGCTCCTCTTGCCCAATTCCAACATGTCACCCATTTGGTCGTTCACTTCCCGTGGTGGGGGGGTCTCATTCCCAGCACTGACCATGGATTAATGAAGGTCCCTTTGCTGGCTCTGCTCTCAGTTGGGCTCACCAACCCCTGACTTCAGCGCTGCTGTGGTTCCTGTGAGTGGCAGCAGGAACAAGTTTGGGCAGCTCTGCCAGCTGGCATGGATTCAAGCTGGTGCAAACTTGGTGGGTGGCTGCAAAAACTCTGTGTCTCGTAATTTTTATCTGTTTCAGTTGTAGTCCCAGCGTATTTGACAAGCTTTTTTACATTTTAATTTCTTCCTGTGTCAAGAGGATCCATCTCCCTCTGTCTGGGTCTCTCCAGGGTATTTTATTCTGGCAGATGAGTTGTGTCTTCAGGGAGGCTTTGTATTCTGTTGCTCATTGATCGGCCATCTTGACTTCTCCCTCTATCTTCAGTTTATGTCAAGTGGTTTTACCAGCTTTCAGTGGAGTTTTTAACTTCCTGGATATCTCTTGAGTCTGTTTCATGCATTCTATTTCTTCTCTCTACCATTCATTCAAGGTTTCCCTCATTCTCCTATGCTCCTCTTTTTTCTATGTTTTCTTTAGATATGCTCAGCAATGCTTTTACTATGTTTGTCATTTCTACTTTTACCTGAGATATTATTCCTGATCTGTTTCTTTTACAGTCACATGAAGTAGTTTCTTTACTTTACTTGCCATCATCCCAGAAATTTCAGGTGTGCAAATTCCACTTTCTTCCATGTCTGTGTCTCCTGGACTTGTTCTCTTTGAGCTAGAGGACAGAGATTGCCTTTGCTCCTTCATTTTAACATTTTTGTGGGTTCCTCTGGATGAGTGGGTTGTGGGGTCTCAGAATCCTTGCCACATTGACTACCATCCATAGTGTAGGAGGATGGGTTAGGCACCTGAGTTTCTCCTGACCCAGGTTCCCCAGGAGGCAGTGGAGTGTGTGAGGTGGGCTTCTCTAGACACATGTGGCTTCTTTTCTTTTCTTCCTTTTTTTCTTTTCTTTTTGTCTTTTTGAGATAGGGTCTTGCTATACAGTTCAGGCTGGCCTTGAGCTCACTTTGTAATCCAAGCTGGTCTTGAACTTGCAAGGATATTCTTGCCTCCCTCAAGTGCTGGAATTATAACTGTGCACCATCATGCCTGGCTAAGTGCTATGGTTTGAATATGTTCCCTAAAGTTGACATGTTGAAATCTTACTTCCCCACCTGACAACATTGAGAGGTTGAACCTTAAAGAGAAGCTTGCAAGGGAGTAATGGCATTATTTGGGGAGTGGGAGAGTTATTGTGGAAGTGGGCTCCTGATGAAGGGATGAATTCAGCCTCTCTCGTGGCACCTGCAAGGTGAACCCATTTCCGTTAATTATAAACACAGTCTCAGTATTCCATTATAACACTAAAAAATGGACCAAGACACCATCAACAATGAAAAAATTGGCAAACATAGTTGAATATAGGAACATGCCTTTACTACATACAGCAGGACATACCTATTCCAGGAACAGAGTGAAGGTGAACCTTTCAGAGCTTTCAATGATATAGACAGCCTGCTGTGGCACACGTGCCACAGGTTCATCACCACTGCAGTGACAGTAGAATAAATGGAATAAGTAAGAAAAAGTTATCAATGAGGATTTAGAAGATTTGAAGGACACATTTAATACAATTATCTAAATCGTATTAATTTAGGAAGCACATGGTCCTGGATATGCGAGAGGGTTCCTGTCCAGGATAAAGGGAAAGAAGCAGGAGTGTGGAGAGGTTTGGGAACAGAGTACCAATTTGAGAGAGTGGGAGAAGGAAGGAGAATGGGCAGAAAGGGTCTCAGACTCAGTGAACATCTATACATGATACAGATACAGCCAGGCTGATGGGGCCTCTCTGAACCAAAGTGGCCTATTGAAGCAGTGTCCCATCCCACAGGAATGAGCCTGCACTAGTACCCTTAGGAGCTCAGTATTGGCTAGAAGCCACCCAGGGAAAGAGAAGGCACATCAGGAATGCACTGGTGGATCTGGAGGAGTAGCAGTTAGATCTGGGTAACAATGCCCTTCTCCTGGCAGGACAGCTGAGCTGCCTTTGGTCATGGTCACTATAGAAGTACTTATTAGCACAGCAGAGAGCTGCATTTTCCTCCCCACCACACCCAGAACACCAACTCCAACACCCACACAATCACATTCTTTTCAAACACCCATGCAATACAGTATGGGAACCACACAGATGCTATTCTCTGATGACAATGAGACTAAGCTAGGAATCAATAAGAAAGAGTTCATGGAAAACCCATATAAACTTAGAAATTATGAAACACCTCTTTAAATAACCAGGAGGTCAAGGCTGAGGATGTAGCTCAATGGTAGAGTAATTGCCTGGCAAGCATGTGATTCAACTCCCAGTATAGCAAAAGAAATATAACTATAATAAAAATACATAGCAAAACAAACAAACAAACAGAAAAAGTTAAACAATGCTGAAAAAATTAAAAACCTAAAATGCTGTCTTAAAAAATGAAATACTAATGAGCTATACATCCACTGATGAAGTTAGAAACCCCAGCAAAATAAACACAGAAAGATAAGAAAGGAAATAAGATAAAAGTAAGAATAAAACACAAAACAAACACAGCGGAGTAGATGAATAAAGTCAAATGTTGGGACATTTTTTGAAAAGGTTAATAAAAATGACAGACATCTTGTAAGACTGACTAAGAAACAGAAAACAGATATCCTAACAGTATTTTGATTGGGATTGCATTAAATCTAAATAGCAATTTTAGGAGTCTGGCCATTTTTACCATGTTGGTTCCTCCCACCCATGAGCAAGGGATATCTTCCCATTTTCTGATATCCTCTTTGATCTCCTTTTTTTCAGAGTACTATAATTTTCAACACAGAGATCATTTACTTCTTTTGTTAGATTGATTTCTAAGCATTTCATTTTTTTGATGCTATTGTGAAGGGTGTTGTTTCCCTAATTTCTCTCTCAGTGAGTTTGTTGTTTGTGCACAGGAAGGTTATTGATTTTTGAGTGTTGACTTTGTGTCCAGCTATAGTACTGAATTTGGTTATTAAATCTACCAGTCTTTTGTGGAGTTTTGGGGGTCTTCCAGATATAGTATCATGTCATCTGAAAATAATGATCATTTAATGTCTTCCTTTCCTATCTTTATTCATTTTATTTCTTTTTCTTGCCTAATTGTTCTGGCTAATGTTTCCAGAACTATATTAAATAGGGATGATGTTAGTGGGTATCCTTGTCTTGTTCCTGATTTTAGAGTGAAAGTTTTCAGTTTTTGACCATTTGGTGTAATATTAGCTTGTTGGTTTGTCATACACTGCCTTTGTTGGATTGAGATAAAGACCATGCATTCTTATTTTCTGTAGGTTTTTTTTTTTTATCATGAATGAGTGTTGGACTTTTTCAAATGTTTTTTTCTTTTTTGGTACCGGGACTCAAACTCATGACATCACGTTTGGCAGGCAGGTACTTATGTCGCTGAGCTAAATCCCCAGTCCTCAACTGTTTTTTTTGGTGTCTATTGAGATGATCATGTGATTTTTGTTCTTGGTTCTGTTAATATGGTGTATTACATTTATTGATTTGTGCATGTTGAGCCATCCCTGCATCCCTGGGATGAATCCTAACTGGTCACAGTGAATAATCTTCTTTATGATTGGCTGCATTCTGTTTGTCAGTATCCTATTGAGGATTTTTGCATCTATGTTCATTAGGGAGATTGGCCTATAGTTCTTTTTTTGGGCGGGGGGGGGGAATCCTTCTCTGCTTTTGGTATCAGGGTAATACTTGCTTCCAGGAATGACGTTGGGAGTATTGCTTTCCTTTCAGTTTCCTTAAAGAGTATCATCAGCAGTGGCATTAGATTGTCTCAATCCTAATCAAAATGCCATTAGCGTACCTCCTGGAGCTAGAGAAAACATTCCTGAAATTCATTTGGAATCAGAAAAGACCTAGAAAAACAGAACAACAACAATCTTAGGCAACAAAGGGAAGGCAGGGTGCATCACAATCCCTGACATGATTACATTATAAAGCCACTGTGATTAAAAACAGCATGGTACTGACAAAAAAACAAAACAAAACAACAAAAAACCAAATAACAACAACAAAATAAAACAGACCTAAGGATCAATGGAACAGATCAGAAAGTGCAAAAAACAATTCCAAACACACTTAGTCACCTTATCTTTGACAAAGGAGCCAAACATGCTCAAGGTAAGAAAGATATCCTCTTTAATAAATGGGGCTGGAAAAACTGGCTTTCCACATGTCAAAGCCTAAATCTAGACCCATATCTCTCGCCATTCACTAAACTAAAATCGAAATGGATCAAAGATCTAAATATTGAAACAGAAACACTAAATCTTCTGGAAGAGAGAATAGGTAGAACACTTGAAGATATAGGTGTGGGCAAAGATTTCATGAACGAAATCCTGATTACATGAGAAATACTACAAAGAATCAACAACTGGGATCTCATCCTATTAAAAAGCTTTTGCACAGCCAAAGAAACCACCAATAGAGTGAAAAGACAACCCTCAAAGTGGGAAAAAATTTTAGCCAATTGTCTCTCGGACAAAGGACTAATATCTAGAACACAAAAAAGAATTTTAAAAAATTAAACCCCCCTCAAATTTAAAAACCCAATCCAAAAATGGGCATCTGAGATGAATATAAACTTCTCAGGGGAAGATGTATGAATGGAAAGTATGAAAAAATGTTCAACACCACTGGTCATTTGAGAGATGGGTAATTACATTACACATCTTAATTCTTTGTTTATACTTTTCTCCTCTCTTTCCTCTCCCTCCATCTCTTGGTCCCTTTCCTTTTGCAAAATATCCATGTCCTTATATCCTATTATTACCTTTTTTTTTTTACTTACATTTTGGATTTCTCATATAAAAGAAACTGCCATATTTTGGTTTGTGTGTCTGATTTATTTCAGTTAACATTATGGTTCCAAGATGCATCCATTTTCCTACAAATGACTCATTTCTTCTTTATGGCAAAGTAGTGCTACACTGTGTATAAATATATTTTCTTCATCCATTCTTCTGTGATGGGCATATAGGCTGTTTCCAAGAAAATATTAGTGATAAATAGTAAAGATATAAATTTATAGGAGTATATTATGTTCATCTTGCTATATTTCTTGTTTGTTGGTTTTTCCTCCTGTTCTTTTTGTTTTCTTTTACAATTGCTGTTTCTTTAATGATACTTTTAAATTTTCCTGTTTTCTTTTTACTCAGTGCTGTTAGTAAATACATCTTTTTAGTTAGTTGTTCTGGAGTTCTCGATATATATTTTCAGTGTAATACAATCTGTTTCTGAATAATATTAAATTGTTTTACATTTAGCGTAAAAAGTTTTTCAAATCTCTCTTCTCATTCTGTTTATGTTTGTCATTCTGTTTATTTCTACATTTGTTTCCTATAAATCTCACAATACTTTTTTGCTTTAAACAATCTATTATCTTTCTAAAGGATTAGAAATAATAAAAGGTCTGATATGTGTTCCTATACATTTAACATTTCAGACACTGTAAACTTTAATTTTCTTCTAGTATTTTCTTCTGCTTGAAGTTTTTTCAGTATTTCTTGTGGTGCAGGTTTGCTTTTATAATGACTTTTATAATGAATGACTTCACTAAGCTCTGAAATTTTCTGGTTTTGGAAGACATTTCTGCTTGACTGTAAGGTTTTAGGTTGACAGGTTATTGGTTTTTTTTCCACTTATCAGTAATTTAGAAACATCACACCATAGACTTTTGGCATATAGTTCTGGAAGAGAGGTCTTTTGTCATTCTTTGTTCTTATGTATATAAAGTATCTCCTCTCACCCCATAGCTTCTTTTAAGATTCTTCTTATCATTATTTTCAGCATTAGGATTTAGTATGTCATGATTTAGTGTTTATCCCATTGGAGGTTTTTGACATTACTGAACCCATTTATAGCTTTATCAAAAAAATGTTTTTAGGTACTGGGAATCAAATTCAGGACCTCGCACTTGCCAGACATGTGCTCCTGGCTTTATTCAACTTTTGAAATAAATTTACTCAGATATCTTCTCCATTGTCTTCTCTTTCAGGAATTCCAATTGTGTTTAACTTTTTAACTTAGTGCTTTCCATTGTTATGTCTTACGGGTCTTTCTTTCTGCAGTCTTTAATCTATTAGCATATTTTTAGGTTAATAATTTGTAGAGCAGTTTTAGGTTCTCAGCAAAACTGGGAAGGAAGCAGGGTGTGGTAATGCACACCTGCATCACAGCACTTGGAAGGAGGAAGCAGAAAGATCTCCATGATTTTGAGGCCAGCCTGGGCTTCACAATAAGTTCAAAGATCTTGTCTCAAAAAAAAAAAAAGAAAAGAAAAAAAAGAAAAACATAGAAGCAAGGAGAGTTCCAATATATGCATTTCCTGTCTCCAAAGATGCACAACCTCAACATTCCATGCTAAAGAGATTCATTTGTTACAACCAGTGTACTTATATTGACACATCATCACCCAGAGTCTGTAGCTTACATTAGGATTCTTTCTCGGTGTTTATTCTGGACAAATGTATAGTGACCTGTGTCCACAATTGCAGGACTATACAGAAAATTTTCACTGCTCTACTATCACACAGTACAGTATAATTTCATACTTTGAGCTTTATTTTTCCATCCCTCCCTTCCTCTTTTCCCTTGGAAACAATGGATTTTTTTTTATCATATTTCCTCTTCCAGAATATCATATAGTTGGAATCACACAGTATATAGCTTTCCAGATTGGCTTCTTTCACTTGGCATTATGCATTCAACCTCCCTACATGTCTTTTCATGGATTGATCACTCATTGGTTTTTATTGCTGAATAATATTCCATGTCCAGCTGTGCCACAATTTATTTATTCATTCACCTTCCCTTCCAGAGTACATATTGGTGGCTTCCAAGTTTGGGCAGTTATGAATAAAGCTACTATAAATATTCATGTGCAAGTGGACATACATTTGAAATGCATTTGAATGAATTCCAAGGAGTGTGATTGTTGTATTACATAGGAAATTATGGTTAGCTTTGTAAGAAACTGCCAAGTCATAATCTAAAGTAGATGTACCATTTTGTACTCTCACCAGGAGTGAATCAGAATTCCTACTGATCCACATCTTTGTCAAATATTTGGTATTGTCAAGTTTTGGATTTTGGCCATTCTAATAGAAGTGTAGTAGTACTTAATGATGTTTTCATTTTCAATTCCATAATAATATATGATGCTAGATGGTTTTTCATATGCTTGCTTGCCATCTGTATAGCTAATATATCTATATGTAGTCAGTGAAATATCTTGTAAGGTGATTGGCTTATTTTTAATGAGATTGCTTATTTTCTTACTGTTGAATTTTAAAAGTACTTTGAATATTTTTAATAACAGGCCTTTATCAGATGTTTCTTTTGCAAATATTTCCTCCAGAGGAATGCATGCCTTCTCATTCTCTTGGCATGGACATACATTTTTTATTTTAATGATGTCCAGATTAACAATTATTTCTATCATGGATTGTGCCCTTGGTATTGTACCTAAAGGGTCACTGCAATGCCCAGGTAAGCTGAATTTTCTCCAGTGCATCTTCTAGAAATTTTACCATTTAGCACTTTGCATCTAGGTCTATGGTTTATTTTTAATTTTTTGTTGAAGGTATAAAGTCTGGATCAGATTCTTTTTTATGGCTAGATATATTTATTCTCTCTCTCTCTCTCTCTCTCTGAGACAAGGTCTCACTATGTAGTTCAGGCTGGCCTCCAACTCACCACAATCCTTCTGTCTCAGCCTCCCAACTGCTGGCATGTGCTACTACACCTGGCTGATATTTTCTATTTCTTCTTCTGTCAGTTTTGTGTGTTTCAGGAAATTGGTTCACTAGTTCCTAGGTCCTCACATTTGTAGGCACAAAGTTGTTCCTAATGTTCTTTTACAATCTTCTTAAAGTCCATGGGGTCTGTAGTGATGTCCCCCCTTTCTTTTCTGATGCTTGCAATTTGTATATTCTCTTTCTTTCTTAGCTAGCTTGGCTAGAGGCTTATTGATCTTCTTGATCTTGCTTTTGGTTTTATTAATTGTTCTATATTGGTTTCCTGTTTTCTTTTTTCTTGTGAGAACAATATTGGATTTCAAAAACAAGACAGAAGAAAATTTCCCATAGTGGCTACACTGCATATTGTTATCCTTTAAATAGATGCTCAGACTACCAGCTTTAGGCCTACAAAGTCAATCACACAATACAAGCATTATTTTTTGCTTTTTTACTTCAGTTGTTATCATTTCAGCCTGTGTTCCTCCAAATCAGCCAGTTGCTTATGGGAGGGGAAAGGCGTCACTCTTCTTGACTCCCAGCTGGTACACTGGCTGGTTAAGGGAGGGCAGGTAGGCTTCGGGGTTCTCCTCCCAGCCCACATGGCTGCTCCTCACTCTCAGGAGGGCAGGTTGGCTTCTTGGTTCTCTTTCTGGTCCTCACGGCTGCCACTCTTCCTGTTTTCAATGCCATTGATTTCTACTTTCATTTTTATCACTTCCTTTTTCACCACTTACTTCGGATTTAATTCACTCTTCCTTTTCTAGTGTGCTAAAGTGGAAGTGTATAGATTATTGACTTTAGTTCTTTCTTCTCTTTAAATACAGGTGTTAAACTTTATAAATTTATGTTTTTTTGAGAGGTACTGGTAGTTGAACTCAGGACCTTGAGCTTGCCAGGCAGGCAATGTGCTGCTGAGCTATACTCTTAGCCCGATGAATTTCCTTTTAAGCACTGCTTTTGATACATTCCAAAAGTTTTGATAAGTTGTTTTTTCATTTTCATGTAGCTCCAAATATTTTAAAATTTTTCTTAGTTTCTTCTTCTTTGACTTTTATATTATTTAAAGGTGTATCATTAGTGTTCCATGCATTTTGGGATGTCCCCATGTTTCTATTATTTATTTCTAGTTTAATTCTAGAAGACATTTGTATTATTTTTTATTTCTTAGAAGTTGCTAAGGTGTTGAGACCACAATTTTCAGTAAAATAAATTGGACGCATGTGTAAATACTGTATTGTTTCTCTGGTACGAGAAACCAAAAGTGTAAACAAAGAGCAAAATGTATAATAGGTATTTCCAAATATGAAGACAATGTTCAAATGGGGGGGCAAGGAATAGGAGAGGGGTGGAAAGAAAGAAGGCAAAAGTAAAAAAAAAATGAGAAAAGGAAGAAAAAAATGGAAACAAAGCTTTTGTAAATGGGAAGGGAAGAGGGGTTGAAGGGAAGTTAAGGAAATGGGAAAAACAAATTATATCATGTGCATCATTGAGTATTATAAATACTCAATGATGAATGTGATCATTATATATATATCTAAAATGTATCAATAATCTGACTTCAAAAAAGTAGAAAAATAAATTTTATTGTTCTTAAAAAAAAAAAAGTTGCTGAGGTGTGTGTTACGGCCCAGATCATGCTATGCGTGGAGCAAGCTCCAAGTGATGTTGAGAAGGATCTTGGCTGATGTAATCTGTAAGTACCAGCTGACTGATGGTGCTCATACCTGGAGGCAGTGCGATTACAAGGGTGACCAGAGGAATGACAAGGAGGGCTCTGAAAGGCAGTTGCTTAGGTTAGTTCACTTTGAATCTACTGATTTTCTACCCGTTAGATGTTATTCTGATAGAGGGATGTTAAAGTCCCCAACTCCAGTAATGAGCTTATTTGTATCTTATAGTTGTATTACTTTGTCTCACGTATTCTGATATTCTGTTGTTAGGCATCTACCCATCAAGGATGCTTATATCTTCTTAGAGGACTGATACCTTTCTCAGGATGGGATTTAATACCCATTGTACTCTAATAGCTTTCCTTGCCCTGAAGTCTGCTTATCTGGAATAGATACACTGATTCCCACCTTCCTTTAACTCGTGTTAGCATGGTGTATCTTTCTCCACCCCTTCACTTTTTGGGGGAGAGAGGACTGGGGATCAAATCCAGAGCCTCTTGGGTGATAAATATGTGCTCTATCGCTGAACTTCGCCCTGACTCCCACCATCCTTTTACTTTAAATTGATATGTGCCTTTGTATTTAAAGTAGGCTTCTTGTAGACAAGATTTACTTGGGTCTTTTTGTATCTACTACAGTATCTGCCTTTTAATTACACTAAGTCCCCAATTTAGGAATGAGCTCCATTCCAAGAGAATGTTCATAATTCAGATTCATTTGTAAGTCAGACAAAGCAAGTCTTATACGTGTTTGACACAAATACATGATGTGTATCGCTTTGCACTTCCTATTAGTCCTGTTTACTCTGCTACTGCTTCTTCTCTTGCTTCCAGACATCTGGGCTCTGACTGAGCGCTGTAGCTCTGTACATTACCACACTGAACGGTAATGACACAGCAGCACAACTGTGACAATGCCTGGCAGAAACACGAGCTACTTCTGAGATCTGTTCAAATCTTCAAATGTTCCTAACCCAAGGTCCATTCATATCTCACTTGAATGTTTGTAAGTCAAGGACTTACTGTAATTTAGTTAGGCCACTGATATTTGAAATATTACCAAATCGTTAATATCTATCATGTTTGTTATGGTTTTCTATGTTTTGCTCTTGGTCTTTGTTCCAGTTGGATTTCATTTAGATCTTGATTTTTTTTTTTTTAAAACAGGGTCTCACTATGTAGCCCAGGAAGGCCTCAAACTCACAAAGATCCTCCTGCCTCAGCCCCCCAAGTACTGATTATAGGCATGTACCACCACACCCTGCTTTAGGTCTTGATTTTAAACTTTGTTAAGATGCCTCCAGAAAAGCCTTCAGAATAAAGTTGATTTCTTCCCCACTACTAAGGAAATGAACTAAGGACTCATGTCTGTGTATCTCATGCCAGGATTTTCCACAGAAATAGAAGCCATTAGGATCTATCTTGCTATCTCTATGGCACCTCTATTTCTATCTATCTGGGTATCTATCATCTTTATCTTATCACAAGGTATAATATCTCCACTCTGGTTGGTTAAAAACATGAACGATTCCCAGCACTGTGTGAACTCTTAGAATTTTTTGGCTTATTGATTTCTAAAAAATTCCCCTCACTTTTGTGGAATTCTACCCTACACATGCACTGATCAGTATTTATTCACTTTATTTTGTAAAGACCTCTGCAAATCTCTAAACATTTCTTTTCCTTCCCCTCCCCTCTCCTTTCCCTCCCTCGCTCTGTCTCTGTCTCTCTCTCTGTCATACTTTGTCTTGCAAACTCTAGGTGTCCCAGTTTTTCCAAATTCCAGATATCTTTAATAAAGTCAGTAAAAGTGCTTTGCTCCCTTAGCATTCCTCTAAAAGTGGAAACTGCATGGTAAATGAGTTGGGGCAATCATAGGGCTCCCCTCATTAGTTTCCTTTCTCTCAGGCTTCCGTCCTACACTGCCTGTTATCCAATGCCTGAAAACAGTAGTGTAATATATTTTGTCTGCATTTCTAGTTCTTTATAGTGGGAGATCATTCCTATTTCAACTGATCCTTTATGGGCACATATTAAACTATTTTTTGTCTTAATAGCAGCAATTTCATGTGGTTCTGTCTACTACTTCATGGCCAAGTTAGTAGTTTCATAGATTTGTTCACTGTGATCATTCACTGAGCTCTGCACTGAAGAACATATTTTTCAGTATACAAATTCGACACAGTTTTAGCTGTTGTGGTGGCTCATGCCTGTAATCCCAGACTCAGGGAGCAGAGGAAGGAGGACAGCCCTGAGTTCAAGGCCAGCCTGGGCTACATAGAAAGACCCTATGTCTCTATGTCACAAAACTACCACACACAAAAAAAATTCAACCCAATTTTAGTATCTGTGCTGCTAAAAGAAGCACATCAACACAATTTTTAAAATCAACAAAATAAATATATATAAAATTGTAAATGATATGTGCATGTACCATTTTCCTCCAAAGAATGTAAATATTATATACTACAAACATGTCCTCATTAAAAAAGAAATTGTATATGACGTAGAAGAACCATCAAACTTAAATAAATATTTGAGTGACTTGCCCTATCAGATAGCAATACTATAAAGATTTTTTTAAAATTGTGATATTGACACAGAGTTAGAAAAACATCAGGAAAAAGAGCAAAGAAGTTTCCTCTCCCAAAAAACCAAAATGACCCACACAATTGTGAATATTTAATATATGACAGACATCACCTAAGAACCACAGGAAAAGATAACTTTTCAGTAAAGGATTTGGGGCTAACTGATCCTCTGCCATCCTTAAAACCTATCCCTACCTCACATCATATACAACCATCAACTCTGGATGGATTGACAAGTAACTGGGAAAGGTAAAATTATAAAGTTCTTAAAAGATAATAAGAACATATACAAATATTTTTAATAGTAGAAAAGATTTCTTAGATAAAACAAAACACCAAACATAAATGAAAAGATTATTAAATTAGTCCATATTATAAGTAAGAATGTCTATAAATCAAAAGATACCAGGAACAGGGTAAAAAGATAAGCCAAAATTAAGAGAACAAGTTTTGAACATATATAACTATTAAAGCACAAGTATCCAGGACACATAAACATGAGTATTATAAATTTATATGAAAAGACAAATAAATTTAAAATGAACAAACAACTTAAGCATTTTACAAAAAAAAATTAAATGAATAACTAATACACATGTGAAAAGAAGCCGAATCTCTGATTAAAGTTACAGTAGATATCATTACATACACACCCCTGGAAAAAATTAAGCCTTGCTAAGTGGCCAAATTGCCCAGGATGGGTTCAAATGTGCTATCCTCCTGCTTGACCTCCTAGGGTCCTGGGATTACAGGTGTGCACCACCAGATCTGGCAAGATTTTCTTTCAATCATGTGGATTTTCTGCCTGATTTTTTTCCCTAGGAGGACAGAGCCCTGATTTTCCTTTGGGAAGCCGCCCTCTCATCTTTGGTCCTGTGGCTCAGTCCGCACTGTCTGCCCAATCCTTACCAAGGTCAGAGGACCAGCTCCAGGCCCAGTTATTCAGTTCCCAGATGCAGTGATTGCTTCAGGCATGTGACTCATAAGAGATCAATAAGAGTCAACTCTCAAGAGTTTGTTGTCTTTTTGAGGAAAATGAGCTGTCTTGCCCAAAAACTGCTGGCCATAAAGGTAAAGTAATTCTGAAGATTTAGGTGGACCTCTTAGGGAGCAAGAAGCAATCAGAAATGGAGAAACAAGAATTGGAGACTTGTGCCCTAATACCATGATTCAAACCCTTGGACCCAACCCTGGCTGAAGCTTTCTGCCATCTTGACTTTCCAGTTACAGGGCCTGGGGTTCACTTGTGATAACCAGTTCCAATTAATACAGGGGCACGGGCACGTACCTCATAATTACTGTACCACCTGAGTGATAAGGACTGAAGTAAATGTAGGCACTTAGGGTGCATTTAGTTGTACTTGGGGTACAGGCATGGTGAGATGTGTTTCACTGTCTTCTCTTCCCATTCTAGGTTTGAGGCTGAACTGTAAAAGGACCCTAAAAGCTGGGCCTGAAGATGCCCAATGGGCACCTGATAGCAGGATGAAGCTTGGCATCTCTGCTTTCATGTTGTGTCTGTCTCCTTTGTTACCATCACATTTGGAGTCAGATCTGTGCCTGGCCCTAAAGGTGCCCAGCCTGTCTCATCCCCCTTCCAGATGGAGGACACCAAGGTAACTACAATGATCGGCATCTGCAGGGACATCCGGGATGTGCCAGACCCCCTGGAGCAATACCTAGAAGACCCCACTCATTGTCCTAAACCTGGATTCTGGGAAAAGCAAAGCCTTATACACCGCTCTGTGATGAGGTCACCTCCCAGACAAGAGCAATTACCCCATGGAGGAACCAAAACTGCCCCCTAAACAAGACTCAGCATCTCACAACGGGAACCGAATTTCCCCTACAAGACAGGAGGATTCTTCCCATTGACCAGACCATGACCCAACCGGGTTTACCCATATCTCAGGCTCTGCAAACCTCTCAACCTCCCAACCCCTGCCTTTTTCCTCCTTCTCTATAAAACCCCACAGCTTCTATCAAATAGAACTTGAATCTCTTTATCTGTGCTCCCAGCACGGCAAGGCTGATTAAAGTCCCTTTCCTGCCAGGTGTGGTGTGTCTGCTTATGATCCTTGCACTTGGGAGGCTGAGGCAGGAGGATAGCTGGTGAACTCAAGGCCGGCCTAGGCTGCATAACGAATTCAAAGCCAGCCTAAACTACATACATAACAAGACTCTGTCTCAAAAACAAACAAACAAACAAACAAACAAACAAACAACAAACAACAAACTTCCTTCCCTGCCCTTTAAACTGTTCATCTTGATTGGCATTGAAACTCTACTGGGCCACTTCAGAGCTGGGCTTTTGCTCCCAAAGCTCCAGTAACAAATTCAGAGGGGAGAGAGATGACTCACTGGTAATGAGTCATCATTCGGGGACACGGACCACCCGGGCATCCTTCACTGGGGACAAGTCTGCACCCATGGTCATGAAGGATTACTGCAAAGGACTTGATCTGATGGGCGACAGTAACAGCAGCTCTTGAGATCCATTTCACGCCAGGTTTATGAAGCCCTTGGCTACAAAATTAAATCTGATGTCACTCCTAGGGTTGACACAGCACCATCGCAACCTTTCTGGTGGAACGAGTTCAGACACCTGAAGACCTCTTTCTTCCCCGAGCTCGGCTGGTGTCCCCAGAACACCCTCGTTGCCAGAGACTAAGGCAGATCGGTTTTTAACTCAGCAATGGGCTCATTCCTTCTCCAGCCTCCTCCCAGCTGGGCTCAGGAAGGACCACCCCTTCCCCACCACGAAAAGGTCACACCTCAGAATCAGCATGTACGCTGAGGAGAGCACAGATGTCCTTTCAAAAGACTGTAACCACTGACACAAGGCCATCACAAGAGGGTGTATAATTTTCTCTCCATTCACCATGCTCAGGGTGCAGAGGCAGGAGGACATCAGAAATCCCCTGGCCAGTGACAGCCTACCCTCTTCTAGCAAAAAAGGCTGTCACACTCCTCAGCAAGGTGCAGTCCCGCTTCCCCTCCAGAGCGGGAGAAAAGAGGAAGGGTTTTTTTCTCTCCTTGCTAAATTTGAAGCTGTAATAAATCAGAATTTAGATCTTTGGTGAATAATTCATGTTTATCTAAAAGGAAAAAAATGACTTTCATTATATTTCATCTCCTACTTATTGAGTTCTAGGAACTGATTCCTGGCCTGGAGCTTCCAGAAATCTACAGCGGGTTTGATTTTCCTCTTGTCACCTCAACTTTCACCCATCTGGCTGTCTCTGACTCCCCCAGGATTATAGGGGAGGGGACCAAACACGAGGGCAGGAAGGGCCAGGCCTCAGGGTGGTGCCGGCTGTGCTGTGGCAGCTGGCTGAGCCCACTCTGATCTCCAGGCTCTGCTGTGGTCCCTGCAGTGGCACCTTTCCAGCCCGGCCGGTGGGTTTGCTAGCCTGACTGCTGTGACCGGTCCTCAGCCAGCCGGGCTCTGCAGGGAACTGCTCTGCCCAGGCAATTCAGTGCACAGGGCCCTGGAACAGCCCCGCGCTTCCTGGAGCCCCTTGGAACTGTGCACTTGCGATCTCTGTGCAGTCCTGACTCCTCAGACATAGGGATGACCCCATAGCCACCGGCGTTCCAGCGGCCTCTCCGCCCATAGCTTTTCCCACTCTCTGGGGTTTGGGTGAAGGGCCCAGTAGGGAGGCAGGGTGTGGCTCTCCTAGCAGGCACAAGGGCCTGTGTTATAGCCCTAACCTGATGACGAGATTCCAGGCGAGAGAATAGCTGTATAGTAGTGTTTTATTGTTTTCATTTGCTTTTTGTGTGTGGTACTGAATATTGAACTCAAGGCCTCATATTGAGCAATATCCCTCAGCCTTTTTATCTTTTGTTTTGTGACAGGGTCTCAACATTGGCCAACTTGGCCTCAAACTTGTGATCTTCCTGGCTCGCCATGCTTGGCTACATTTTCGTAATAATAAATGACATTGGACATCTCATGTTTATAGTCACTCTCTTTTCATCATCTTTGGTGAAAAATCAACTCAAATCTTTGTCCATTTAAAAACTGTTTGTTGTTGTTTGTTTGTTTGAGACACGATCTTGATAAATAATCCAGGTAGCCTTAAACTCACAGCAATCCTCCTGCCTCAGTCTCTCAAGTACTGGGATTACAGATGTGCCATTACGCTCAGCTACTGTTATGGATTAAAAACAATCCACGTGATCAACTTAACACCAGCTGGATTAAATCAGCATGGTGCTGAGTGCAGATGGCCCACCTGAGGAAAGTTGCTGGCATAAAAGGAGACATGGGGAGGAAGATTGTGGTGTTATGAGTTCTAAGTTTTGCTGTTGTTTGGAGCCATTGGTTCTCCAAGAGGAGCTTGTCATGCTGGCTTCCCTGATATGGATTCAGCCATTATCACTGGAGGAGCTCAGGACCTTGTCACTGAGAATGGCTGCGATTCACTTTGGGGGAGCTCTGGTTCTTAGTTTTAGCATCACTTTCTGGCTCTGGAGGGGGAGATGTGTGCTGTTTAAGGAGAACTTGTCACGCTGGCTTCCTGATATGTACTCAACTGTTCTCATCGTTGGAGGAGCTCAAGACCTCATTGTCACTGAGGATGGCTGTGATACTTTTGAGGGGAGCCCTGGTCCCTATTTTGAATATTCCTTCTTGGCTCCAGTGTAGAACCATCAACCTATTGGCACAGATCCTTCATCCTGCTGGCGCAGACTTGCTAGTTTCCACTGCAGATCTTTGGGTTTTCCCAGTGCAGACCCATGAAACAGACTTGCATGAGTCCTTGTTATGGGCTCTAGGCCTCCAGTTGGGCTTGTGAGAGGCACTGTCATGGGCTCTAGGTCTTCAGCTGGACTCATGCAGGACATTGCTGTAGGATCCAGGCCCTTGGCTGGATTTTGTAGGTCTTTAGTGTTGTGGACAGATTTCCTGTACTTTCTTTGTGTTTAACTCTGGATGACCCTCATAAAATAATATGATAAATTCTGTGTCCTGTATGTAATTGTTCTCCTTGCAACCCCTGACCAACAGCTACATTTAAGTTTATAAGTCATTTTGAGCTCATTTTTTACAAGGTGTAAAGTATAGCTCTTGGTTCACCTTTGCAAATAGCTGCCTATTATTTTAGCTGTTTGTGTCAGGTGATTCTTCCTCCACTGAGTTGCGCCAGTGTACGCAACAGACTGTTTCTGGGCTTCTGGCCCGTTTTACTGGAGAGTTCACCCTTTCTACCCACCCCACTGTCTTGGTTACTTCTGCTCTGCAGCAATCCTGAAATCATGAATCCTCCAATTTCATGATTTTGTGTTTTCTTTTTCAAAATTCTTTTCATCCAAATCTTTTGCCTTTCCATATAAATTTTAGAATCAGCTCATCCACTTCTACCAAAAATTCCTTTTGGGATTGCAATGAATCAATAGATCAGTTTGGAAAAGATGCATGAAATCTTTAGCTATAATCTAGTAAAATATGTACAAGATCTGTATGTTGGAAACTATAAGACACTGATGAAATATAAAAAGAAGAATTGTAAAAAGAGGAAGAAAAAGAAGAGGAAGAAGAAGAAGAAGAAGAAGAAGAAGAAGAAGAAGAAGAAGAAGAAGAAGAAGAAGAAGAGGAGGGAAGAATTGTGTAAGTGGTTAGTTTACGAATTGGCAGATTCAGTGTTGTAAGATGGCGATTCTTTCCAAACTGATCTATTGATCTTCACCTATAATCTAGTAAAATATGTGTCTTATAGTTTGCAACATACAGATCTTGTACATATTTTACTAGATTATAGCTAAAGATTTCATGCATCTTGTTGCTACTGTAAACAGTACTTTTTATTTTTATTTGTTTTGTGGGATCAAAACCAGGGCCCTTTGCAGGGTAGACAAGTGCTCTGCCACTGAACTACATGCCTAGCCCTTTTAAAAATTTTATTTTGAGACAAGATCTGGAAAAGTTGCCCGGGCCAACCTGGAACTTGTGACCCCCCTGCTACATACAGCCTCCTAAGTATGGGGATTAGAGGCTTGCATCACCATGTATCAGCATCCGGGCTTTTGTTTGTTTGCTTGCTTGTTTATTTTTTGTTGTTGTTGTTTTGTACCAGGGATCTTCCTCACGACCTTGCATTTGCCAAGCAGGCACTTACGCCAGCTGAGCTAACCCCCCCGGCCCCCACCGTCCTTTTATAGATGGTATTACTACTTTTCTTTTACCAATGAGGCAAGTTAGTCTCAGCTGAAATAACTTGCTCCAGGTCATCTGGCTAGGAAGCAGCATTTGAACTCAGATGTCTTCAGACCAGAGAGGGTGTTCTTCCCTTAGGCTGCGTAAAGCCTAGCAAAGTTCAGGCAGTGTTCATTGTGCCCCAGACTCAAGAAGGGTAAAATATTCTAAAATGTAATGCAGCCATTCTAGAGGTCTGTACTAAGGCTAATGGAGAAAACAGCGCTGCAATTGTCCTCCAAATGACCGTGGAAGGGCAATCATTGAAACAGGTGTGGGCACAGAAGCCAAGAGCCTCTAATTATCAGCACCAGTCCCTCAGGTTTATTTAAATCACCCAGACTGGAAATCTGAACTTCCAATACGGGCTGCACTCCCATCAAGAAATGTATCCATATGTCTCTAGGTCAAGGCATCCAAGCCAATTTGCTGCCATGAACATATCAGAAAACCCAAGACCCACCTGGAAATCAGACTGGGCAGAGCCTTAAGGTGGAAACAGAGCCCATTAAAATCACATACTGAAAAGAATGACACCACTGTCACCCCTAAACCTTCAGCAAGTAAAGAAATTCTATTTAACATTTCTAAAAAATGAATTCTCCTAGAAGCTACAAAGTACAAAAGCAGGGTCTCAGTAATTCCACTCCTGGATAAACACCTAAATGAATTAAAAACTGGTATCCAAAGAAAACTGAGCATATAAATGTTAACAACTACACTAGTCACAATAATCAGAAAGTAGAAATAACCCATCAACTGATGAATGGATAAACAGACTGTGGTATATCCATGCTGTGGAATACTATTCAGCCATAAAAAGGAATGAAGGAGCTAGGCATGGTGGTGCACACCTGTAATTCCAGACACTGAGGTGGTCAACCTGGGCAGCACAGTGATGTAGCAAGACTTTGCCTAAATAAATAAATAAATAAATGGCTGGGGATATAGCTCTGTGCAAAGGCTCTGGGTTCAATTTCCAATGCAAAAAAATAAAAAAAAAGGAATGAAGTACTGATACATGGTACCTGGATGAACTTTATAAACATTATGTCAAAGGAAAGAATCCAAACACAAGAAGTCATATATCGTATGAATGTACTCATACAAAATACCTGGAATAGGCAAATGGATAGACAGAAAGCAGGCCTACAGCTGGCAGAGCATGAGGGAGAGGGTGCTGGGGTGTGACAGCTTAGTAAGCGGGAGGTTTCCTTTGGGGGTAACGAAAATATTGTGGAGGTAGACAGAACTCTGTAAATGCACTAAAGAAAACTGAAATATACACTTTAAAAATGGCCAAAATGATAAAGTTATATAATGTACATTTTATAATAATAATAATAATAATAATAAGAAGAAGAAGAAGAAGAAGAAAGGGAATAGAGCCAAGGTGTAGTTGACTAGCCAGGTAATAACCTGAAAAACCTCTCCTGTCTAATTCAGTCATTTGTTATACCTTGTCAATCAAGTAGCCTCCTGACCTTGACCCCCAATTTTACTTCATCTTCCATGAAGTTTCCATGTTGTCAAATGAGCGTGCCATTCCTGTGCTTAAACTCTCTCAGTGGCTCCTCCTCTCCTCCTGCAGAAGGACCCCCCCACTTCACACCCCAGCATGCACCTCCTGATGGCTTCTTTCCTTGTGTCCCTTGCAGTGGGTGTGGACTGATTAAAAGGGCAGGCACCACAGTGGTCTCATGGACTGTCTGTCCCCAGCACATGGAATGTCCCCTGGGGCAGAGTAAGTAGGCGGTTAGCAAATGTTTGTTGCCTAAATTAACCAGGCTTCAGCTTACCTGCTAGCACCATCTCTTGCTGCTTCCCCGAATACACTAAATTCTAGCCAAAGCACATTTCCCAAGAAGCTGCGCCCATACGTGCATTTGAGCCATTTTCATATTGGAGCCTTCATGCCAAGGTTTTTGGACCATCTGGAAATCTGGGCAAACCCTGACTCACCCTTTAAAACCAATTAAGCATGCTCTCTTTTGTGGCCACCAGTCACTGGTGTCTGGGAATCACCATACCACCTTGAACAGTCCTTTAGGAAAGCCTTGAGCTCACTGTTCTGAAATGGTTGATGAACACCCTCATCTCCTCTCCTGGAGCAAGGGAAAGGCATAGCACCTCTTAATTCCTCTATACCCACTCTGTGCTTGGTGCATAACAGGTGGTGTTGGGGAAATAAACAAATGAGTAACTAAATAATCTTGAAAAGTCAACCTGGGGATGGATGGATGGTTGGGAGGGTGGATGGATGGATGGATAGATGGTTGGGAGGGTGGATGGATGGATGAACTGTATGGATGGATGAACTGGTTGACTGACTCACAGGAAGTGATCTGAATGCAACTAGAGATGGAGGACACTTGTGACTAAATCACTCAGAGCCTTCTCTGGACTTGGCACTGGAGACAGGCCAGAGGCAGGTGGCTCTTTGTGTCTGCTGCTGGATCCTCTTGATGATGGTCAACGTTGCTTCCTCAACACCAGGGAATCTTGGCCTCAAGGACAACACTTGTTTTGGGGCTCTTTCTCAGATGTTCTCGGGAAGGGCCTGAGAACAGAAGAGAAGGAACTGAAATGCCATCTGTCCTTTGAGATGGTATTATGACCCTGGACAGGTGAGGAACTGGGGACAAGGCAGCTTCCCCCAGTTCAGCACTAGAGTCAAGATCCAAACCCAGATCAGTCCAGTCCTGTATCTGGGTGCTCACCGATTCCCCGTCCTCCACCTCCAGATGTAGAAGTGGGCTTCCCGGTGCTCTAGGGAGTAGAGAGGCAGGAGAGCCTTTTGCTGTCCAAAGGATGGTGGGCAAAGGGACAGTGGGCATCAGAATCCAGGGTAACAGGGTCCAGCCTGGGTGTGTATCCCTTGGTGCTCTTCACAGCAGGCCATTGCCTGTTGGGTCCAGAAATGTTAGAACTGGAGGTACAAGGAACAAACAGGCACCCCACAGAGAGAGGCAGCAAAGAGCCTGTCAAAGGCTCGGCCTCAAACTGCAGACAGAGGAGGACCAGGACCAGGCTTCCCGGCCTGGGAATGGAGGTAGAGATGAAATCACCAGATGCGTCACTCCAGGCGTGTTGGGCAAGGCCTCCATGGGGACCAAGACACAGAGAAAACACCATTGCCAGGGCACAGAGCTGCTTCTCTGACAGGATGAAGTTTGATGGCATTTTATACAAAAGTCTGTTTGTCATTTTCCCACTTATTTTTGATGCCTGTGCTCTGCTGGTGCTGTCAACACACTCTGTCTACAGCAAAACAGTGCTCCCAATCGCTGCAGAGATCCACAGACCAGAGACCTGTATTCGTCCATTCAGTCAGTCACTCAGCAAACACTGAGGAGAAACCATAGGTAGCAGTGAGAGGATGCACCTGTGCACCATCCTAGGAGAAATTGACAGTGACATATAGAGGTCTGTGAGTTCCCAGGGAGCAATGTGCTCCTCTTGGGGACAGAGTAGCAGATGGTGTCACTGCAGAGAGCCTATTTTGCTGGGCCACAAGAGACAGAAATTTGCCAGTCATAAAAGGATGGGAAGAGTTTCCAGGCAGAGCAAACAACAGAAGGAAAATGAAAGAGGTGAGAAAGTGAGCGACATGTTGGAGAAACACTGGGGGCTTGGTGTGGGGGACTTGGGTGTGCCGGTGACAGTGCTTGGCCACGGTCAGCCTAGAGACCTGCTGAATGCTCCCAATGGTGCAGCAGGGGTGAAACATGGAAGGGTGGAACAGAGACATATTGTCAGTGTAGTAAGGCAGACCCTCAGGAGTTCTGATATGATGCCTTTGAGAAGCATAGGCCCTTCTGTGAGGTATGGGTTCCTTTGTGAAGTTCAGGTTCCTCTGTGAAGTACAGGCTCTTGATAAGATACAGATTCCTCTTTGAGGCACAGGCTCCTCCTGACATACAGGCTCCTCTGTGAGGTACAGGCTCCTCTGTGAGGTACAGGTTCCTCTGTGAGGTACAGGCTCCTCTATGAGGTATAGGCTCCCTTGTGAGGTACAGGCTCCCCTGTGAGGTACAGGCTCCTCTGTGAGGTACAGGCTCCTCTGTGAGGTACAGGCTTCTCCTGACATACAGGCTCCTCTGTGAGATACAGGCTTCTCCTGACATACAGGCTCCCTTGTGAGGTACAGGCTCCCCTGTGAGGTACAGGCTCCTCTGTGAGGTACAGGCTTCTCCTGACATACAGGCTCCTCTGTGAGATACAGGCTTCTCCTGACATACAGGCTCCCTTGTGAGGTACAGGCTCCCCGTGAGGTACAGGCTCCTCTGTGAGGTACAGGCTCCTTAGTGAGCTAAAGGCCCTTCCATGAGATATGGACACCCTAGTGAAAAGTAAAGGTGGGCATGAGGGAAGTATATCCACTGTCACCATCACATATGGTTGATGTCATCTGCTTTGGACCTCTTAGGAACAAGTTAGGGAGTAAAACCAAAGGATTGTTAGCTAACAGGTTGGGAGTAATTATTTTTCCCAAGCCTTGAACATGGACCAGACTTTGTTTCTGGCCTACTATAGACAAAAACGTCAGTTCTCTGCATAGGCACCCTTCGGGACATTTCCAAGGTGATGACGCTGGTGGTGTGTGTGTCAGGGAGCTACTCTATGTAAGACCTTGCCTGAATCTTGTCTTTGTCCGGCCTGCCCTGCTGTTCCCTCTCTGACTGGTCTGCATGGAAATGTTTTGTTAAATAAATCATGTATAGAAATTCTTATCTGCTTCTGGGAACCTGACGTAAGACACTCACCTTCAAAGCAGGGAGAGAAAGGCCACAGCTAACACTGGTGTCAGCCAGCGCCACATTAGGACTCCCACAGGGTTGCCAGATTTAGCAAATAAAAAACAGGCAATTCATTTAACCCGAATGCCAGATAAGCAACAAGTATTTTTTTTGAATGAGTATACTCCTGTAATATTCCGAATAGCAAAATATTCACTGTTTATCTGGATTTTAATTTAACTGGGCATTCTGTATGTCATGTTGCAATCCTCAGAAAAGACTCTAGATTCTTTTGTCTCTGCAAGCCCCTTCCTCCTCCATTCAAAAAATAACAAAAGACTCTGTAGTACTTACAACTGCTTAAAGATGTCCATAACTCAGACCAGATTATAACATATTCATTACTATTATATTCATTTTTCTCTTAAAAGGAGTTAAAATTGAAATATGTTCATGGGTCCCAACTACCATGACCACTGTGTGTGTTCTTGTCACCATAATGAAATGTCTGAGACAATCAACTAATAGAGAGGAAAACACCTGTTTGTTTCCTTTCCTAGTTTGTTTGCAGTAAATGACACTCACATTCACCGTGGGGCGTGGACGCATGCATCTAACACAGTTTGCTTCCTTTCTCAGCCTCCTTCCTAACTCAACACCTCCCTCTAGGTCTCCTTCCCTTATTTTCATTCTTATTATCACTCTTAGCTCATGTTTACTATGTATTCTTGGAAGTCATTAAATTCTCACCCAGGGTATATCTTAATTCTACTTATTTCCCCTCCCTGCACCCTCTGCAGTCTCCCGGACCCTTACCAACCTTCAGAACCCCTAAAGATATAGACCATTTGTGGACAGACCCCTTGTTTTCGTCTATCTTTTATTATTCTTAAAGGGAAACAGTGTATTTTGGATCACTTTTGGAGCTCCCATCCATGACCGACTGGCACCATCACTTTGGGCCCTGTGGTGAGGCTGTACAACATGGGAGAAGCCTATGTCACAGCAAGATCATTTACCTCCCGGCCAGGAAGCAAAAGAGAGGAAGAGGAAGGAGCTGGCAACCCAAAGTCCCCTTCAAAGACACACCCCCAATGCCTAAAAGCCTCCTCTAAGCCCCGCCTCTTAAGGGTTCTACCACCTCCTTTAGCACTACTCTGGGGACCAAGCCTTTAACACCCAGGCTTCTGGGGGGACATTTAAGATTCAAACCACAGCATCTACTGTTCCAATGGTGTTAGTCTTGCATCTAGCTTGTGAAGCGCCTTGCATGCTACAGTTAGACATGGCTGTGCTTCCTTAACCCATCACTGTTCAAGTAAGAGCTCTGTGGATCAGACCATGTTTCAGAAACCCAACTCTAGTTAAGGAAAAGAAGAAGACAAAGGATAGACCATTTACCAGCGAGAAGATGGTCACCATGATTGAGCAGGACATAAGTAGACCTTTAACAAGGGTAGCTTGGCAAACGCACAAATTTGAGGTTCTGTTCTGCTCTCCAGGTTTCCATCATGCAAAGGTGTGCCCTGGAACATGATGGGAAGTGTACTGGACTTAAGCAAGTCAGAGCCACTGCTGCCCATCTTTCCTTAAGAGCAGCCAGGACCCAGTCAGGCAAAGCACTTCGACGTGGGCCGTATCAGGTGAAGCACTGGGAGCTGGCCTAATGCCGGACTCTAAGCCCACTGCCTATTTTTATAAATACAGCTTTACTGGCACAGGCATGTCTATTTGGTTATATATTGGTTATGGCGACTTTTGTATAGAGCTAAGCAACTGCAACAGATAGCAAATGCCCCACATATTTATTTGGCCCTTTGCAGAAAACATTTGCCAACCTTTCCTCCTAGACAAAGGGAGATTCACAGGATGGGGTGTGGTGAGCAAACAATGTTTCTAAATACATGAAAATTAAAATAAAGTCCTTCCCTTTCCTGGCTGCATCTAGGATGGTCTATGTATTTCTCCCCTTACTCCAGTTTTTGTTGAAACAAAAACTACAAAGTAGGCCCAGGCAAAAAGAAAATGGCTTATCTTCTGGGGTTACTGGGGGGAAAGGCAGCAGAAAAGCTTATCCAGATGGAGCACGTGGATCCAGATGAAAAGCCCACCCCTACAAAGCGGGGGTGCGCTCCTGGCGGGAAGCTCCCGCGGTTAGGGAGGGGGAGGGTGGCGGCCCTGTTCAGAAATCCCCCCTTGCCCTTTCACAATCGCTAAAATCATCCACGGTGCGCCGGGGGTCCTTTACCTGACCTAATTAAAACTCAGATCGCTATTTTACCTGAGAAAAATGGTATTTTCAACTATTTTAGTAAGAAGAAAAGAATAAACATTATTGAGACCACCTCTTAGAAGATTAGGACTGAAGAAAAAAAAAGAAGACGACTCAGGAGCAGCTTCAAAGGTGGTTTTGTTTTCCCTGGCTTTGAAATACATAGACAGTCTGGATAATTTTATCTTCCTCAAAATATAGCAAATAAAGTCTATTTACTACTCCCGGGCAATTCCATACATAAATTAAAACACAGCAATGTGCGCGCGTGCACACACACACACACACACACACACACACCACAAAGCACTTTAAACAAATCCTCCTGCAGCGAATCTCAAATCCATCATTTCTCTTCCTGTGGTGTGGGCTTTATGCCACAGATCAATGCAATTCGAAAGTTTTGGAGGTGATCGTGTTTTTCAGACCTCAGTGTTTGATGAGTTTCCAGATGACCATGTCAAGCACAGCTTACAAGCTGTCTCTCCCGCATCTCAGGGAGAGACGCGGACCAGCTGACACGTTGGGAGGTGGGAAGCAGAGATACAAATATATTTTATCTGGATTTTCTAAGTCAGATTTTCAAGTCAGTTCCAACAAGCTACTCAGGGAATTCATGAAAGATCGTTTTTTTAACCTCAAGAATGATACGGCAGGGCTGGGGATGTAGATCAACGGTAGAGTGCTTGCCTAGCATGCATGAGCCCTGAGTTCAATCCCCAGTGCCAAAAAAAAAAAGAATGATATTGCTACTTCTCATCACATTTAGTGGGAGAGTTGCTGTAGGAAACACCATCTTTCCTGTTTTAAACAACAACAACAACAACAACAACAACAACAAAAAAGCAGGGGACTTTCTAGGCATGAACTGTGCCACAAAGTGCAGTATAAGGCTGGGGTCATGGCTGGGTGGTAAAGTACTTAACTGTCATGTGTGAGGTTCTGGGTTTGATCTGTAGCATTGTAAGCAACAACAACAACAATAAACAAACAAGAGCAAGGTGGAAAAATGGGCTGATCTTTTTTCTTGTTTGTATTTGTAAATACATTGGATTTAAAATAGGGTAAGATACTCCAATATCCCTAATTAGAATTTTTTTGAGGCAACTACGTGGAAAGTAGGTTACTCTGTGGTTGTAAAAATCATCCAGGCTTGGTAGAACATGCATTTTTAAATACTTCTGAATACCAGTCATTATTTTTTTTCCCATTCACTGAATCATCTGTTAGGCCACCTGATTGGGCCAGATCTTGCACTAAACTTAAGACCACAGAGTTTAAAGAGCTTCCTGACACCTGAGTCACTTATACCCCAACAGGGAAGATGGACCTAGAAAAACTCTAAAATGACAACACGGTGCAGCAAATGTGCCCACAGCCCCTGTCCCCAAAGTTTCCCCTCGTTACCAATGTGTGTGTCAACAAGACTGATCAGCTGACTGGTTGACTGAAAGATCCCCAGTTTCATTCCTAGCAGGGACATTATCAGAGGGGCTCATCAGATGGTATAGCAAAAGAGCAAATGGACAGATAAGGCAGCGCTTAGCTGAATCTCCTGCTTCTGCCAGAGAGGATAAATTTCTCTCTCTCTCAACCCTTTGATGAAGAACAGATAGAGCACACTGATGGAGCTGCGGTAGCTTCCTTCTCCAGGCTACCGATGATAGCTTGTCTTTATAGACTTCCACTACTATTTTTTAAATTTATTTTTATTTTGAAGGTAGTAAAAAATGCAACAGAATGTGACAGAACAAAGCCAATCGAGGCAATGCGGTGAGATTGGTACAGAACTGCACAGCAGGATACTGGGATAGTAGTAGTAGGTACTATATAGTCTATCTCGTTATCTTCACAATAGTTTTCTTGTCAATTAGGTATATGGAAATCCAACCAAGAACAGAACATTATAAAACCAACTGAAGGAGAGAACTGAATAGAGCAAAACAGTCTTAACAGAACATAACAGGGAAAACAACCTTTGCTTTCAAACAGAAGACAGAAGGAAGTCCCCCATACTTGTGTCATTGCATATGGTCATCCACCCAAGAGATGCTTGGACCTCTGTCCCCAGCTGTTGGCAGGGGTGGTGGTGGTGGGGGAGATGTTTGATTCTTAGCCCACTCGCCAGTAGGCTCATGGGAGCCGCTGAGTGAGTCTTCCGGCTCACGCCAGGGACGCTTACCAAGAGGGTGGCAAATTGCCTTTTTGTGCTGCCCCCTGAGTCCCTCCATGGTCGGACTCCCACTTTTTATACCTATCAGGGAGCCAAGAAGCAGAAGAAGTCAATAGTGCTGCCTAATAACCATAAGAAGTGGGGAGAGGAGCTTTGTTTTTTTGTGCATGGGCGTTTCTTTTTGAAACGGTTGAAACTAAAGAAATGTTCCTTTTAGGCAATGCCAGGTGAAGGGGTCTGCCCTGTGGTTTCGTGGCTCCTGCTGACTTCCTAAGGGGCAGCACATATGGCAGGGGTAGGAAGGGTAGTCAAGCTTTGTGGCATCAGGGCTATAAATCAAACGTGGTAAATCTAGGGCATAAACATGGCCTATTAAGAACAGTAGTGAACCATGATGCCCCATTGCCAGTGACTGAAGTCAAAGCTCTCAAGCGTTCAACTTGAATGCATGCGTTGGTCTTGAACATGACCTTATAGAGTCCTACGGCCCTAGACCATGATGCTTCAGTCTCTGAGAAAAAAAAAATAGCAGGTGCCCTGATCACCCCTCACTCCCATTCCTTGGGGATACAACTGAAAAACAAAGAGTTGTTTCTTACCAAGAGAGATCAGTGTGGCAGACATCTGGCCACCCACCTAGTAGAGCTCCTTCAAGGCCCCCACATGCTGCACCCTTCCGAGCTAACAGAAACCCAATTGATTCTGATAGCTGGTGGCAGTGTGCTTTGACTGGGTGGAACCTTCTGCAGATTCAGAGAACGAACTATGGTAGGCCCAGGCTAACCACTGTACGTACCATTTTCCTGTGTGACTCCTCCATGAATCTACTTGTTACACAGAGATAGCTTCTCTTCCAGGTCACACATAGCACCCATGTCCAGGCTTAGCCATTTTACACACGCAGCGAATCTGGTTGTATAGACTGATTATGAATACTGTCCTCATGTTCCCCACCTGCCACTGATAATGGAATTTTACTGTCCCTCTCATCAAAAGATGAGGTCTGTGTCCTCCAGCCTTGAACCGAAGCTGACCTCATGACTAGGTTTGGCTAGCAGACTGTAGTAAAGGGGATGTTGAGCCATCGGAGCCCAGCCCTCACACTTCTTCTTGCTCTCTGGGCACCCTGTTACTACCAAGAAGAATGAGCCCAGCCTAGCTTGTTGGATGAAGAGAGATTCATGACTCAGGTACTCCTACCACTACAGCCAAATCTGCCCAACAACAAACAGGAGTGAAGTATCTAAGACCCCAACTCCACCCCAATGCATCAGCTGGCAGGGAAAGCCTGAGCAAATAAGCCAAAAATAGCCCCCTGTAACCTAGACCAGAAGATCCACAGCTGTCCATACTGTGGCAAGGAACACATAAGCCACCCAGGTTTAGGATGATTTGTTGCACAACAATACTAACTGACCCCACCAGTTACAGAGATGGTCGGATCCTCTTCTTGCCCATCCTCACACTGAAAGTGTCTTAAGAAATATCTGGGGGCTAGCACATCATCCAGTCTGTTTCAGGACAGGACACCATGATGTGTCCTCTCAAAAGTCCTGCAGGAGGCCATGTGTGGGCTGCTGTGGGGAGAACCAAATGCCAGTCTTTTCCCATGAGTTGTTGACATTTGTGGACTGTGGAGGAGAACAGAAGTCAACAAGAAGCCAAGCCCTTCCTGTGAGCTGGTGCCATGTGTGAGCCACTGAGGGAGAACCTGACACCAGCCTCTTCCGGTGCACAGGCTGGGAGACAGGAAGAATCAGGCTGCACCCACCACCACCATCACCATAAGCAACCAACTGATCTGGAGAAACACAGGCCGGGATGGTAGCTATTCAGGTAAAATACAACTTGATGCTTGTAGTGTTCAGCGTTTCACTGACTGTTCGGGCCTAAAGCTGGTATCTGATCGTCTATTCCGAGAATAACAATACACAATGTAGCATCTAGGAGGTCTCCTTCTAAAAGATTATTAATTCCCTATTATCTTGTTTTGAAGTCCTATATCATTTTCATTGTCTTGTTGGGCTGGGTTTTACCCTATTTTGTTTGATTTCATTAGATTCCATGGCATGGGCAGCTATTTCAAAGATAACAAGATATATTATGGTAGCCATTTTAAATTTACTATTATCTTGTTTTGAAGTCTTGTATTATGTTCATTGTTTTTGTTTTTATTGGTTCCATTCTGTTTGTCTGAAAGTATGGGCAGTGATTTTGAAGATAAGAGGCCCTATGGTAGTCATTGTTGATTTCCTATTACCTTGTTTTGAAGTCCTGCATCACACTGTTTTGTTCCAATTGGCTTTATTCTGTTTTATTTTGCTTGGTTTTATTCTTTTTAATAAAAATTTTTAAAAAGTCCTTCAAGAGATACTGGAGTTTCCTATGCCTTTATGGAGCACACAAACCTGAGGGAAATCAACAGCCCCAACCTGAATTAACCTATTTTTTAAAATCTCTTTGTGGCTACCTAATGAGAATCAGAAGATGGGCACAAAGAGACAAATCCTTGCTTTAAGGTCAGATACTATTCAGAAAGAACAGTCTCATTTGTCTAGGACTCTAACCCATCTTGATGCCAGAGACTCTTGACATTTCTTAACATCAGAAGTTTCAAACCATCTTAGAAATCTCAATCCATGGCCAAACCAAGATAGGACACCCAGCAGCCCATGGCATCCACCTCCACCATGATTGAGCCAATAACTCTCATTTCTACTACACAAGTAGCAGCCTAAACACTGAATATCGCCGTTGCCTCTAGTCACCTCAGCAGCCCATTCTTGGCACAGTCTTATTTGAAGTCTTTCAGGCCCCCAGTTTTGATTTTCTCTCTTCCCTGTGCCAGGCCTCTTCTCAGTTGGAGAATGATGCTTCCCAACTTGCACAACTCAGGATTGGCTTGGTCAGAAAGCTATACCATCTTTTAAAAGTGAACTTCCAGGGGGAGACCCCAAAAAGGAGGCTGGATTTGATCAGTGCATCCTGTATGCCTGCATGGGAGCATCACACCAAGCCCATTAATATGTACTATTCATACATGTCACCAAATATGTGAAAAATAAAATAAATAGACTGTTAAAATTTTTTTAAAAATAGAGCTGAACTTCTGAGAGGATTAGAAGGCAATAAATCAGCTTTCGGAGAAGTGAAGTGAATCAGTTGCTTTAGCTCAAACTATTTTTTTTTCCATCATTAAATGTTACACAAATTATAGCCTGGAGATCTAGAAATCCATTTACGTAAAAGCTCAGGTAGGAAAAATGTCAAGATAAAAATGAAAGGCTTGGCTGTTCTTCCTCCCCTACCTTCACTGATACGTGTGCTGTTTTGTTTATGTTCCAGTTTCTGGAGTCAAATTGAAGGAATCCTTTTCTTTTCTCTCCTCTAGTTGTTTCCTACCTCCTCTCTTTCTCTCTTCAAGTCCTGTGTGAAAACATGCAGGAGAGCTCTGAATGGGCAGATTTACTCAGGGCTGGTGGGAGGTTTTGGGGGTGGATTTTTTTTCGTCTCGTGAAAGGGGCCCTTGGAAAAGTCTTGCTGTCTCCCAGGGAGATGACGGGGGCTACTGGGGTTTCCTGAGAAAGGTGGTCATTCTGCCAAACTCCAAAGTGTGAAGCAAAGAGTCATCAAGTCACTAACTGGCAGATAATGGAGCCCCTGTTCTGCTACACGCTTACCCCTGTGATGTGAATCTAGCTAGAAGCCTAGAATTACTGCGAGGAGGTGAGACTGAATATCGCCCTCCCCCAAACTTAGGAAACCAACTATTCAGGCTGCTCTTTTGGAGGACAGAAAACCTTTCTGCTGAATATATACTTTAATGCCAGTTTGTCAGTAGAAGTTGGGCTTTAACAGTAAAGTGTTTCTTTCATTTTTTTTTTTTTTAAGCATGGGAAGCTTGGGGGCTGCAGGAGCCTTATTATGTGATAAGTCAGTCAGAGTCCAAGGATAACAGTTAGAAATCTAGTACCGTTTGCCAGTCTAGCTAAAAACGGAATTGAACGAGAAAACCTCAAGCCCAAGCTGCAGTGCTCCGTGTGCTTCTGCTGCGATGTCGGGGAGGTGGCTACTGGGTCAGGAGAGGCAGCTTCCTAGGCAAATGCACAGGAAATTGAGTCCTCTGAGTTTGCAGCCTGGCCCTGTGCCTTGGCTGGCTGTGTGGTTTGGGAAATGACCTAATCTCTTCACGTCCCTTCACCTTCTTGGAAACCAAGGTTAATTGTAAGTCCGGAACAGTGATGAAATGTTAGATGGCACAGTGCACTGTTAGAATAGAGTTTAGGCACCAATACCAGTAGCCAGAGTTATGTTTGACTAGATCATGGGCCTCAGTGGGCTGGTTCTGCATGCCGACGTATAGCTCCAAAGAGCTCATGAGATTTCGCTATGGCTCATGGGGCGTTCCATTTTGGTGTGGGTAGCAATCTCATGATGGCACCGGGCTGTCAGAGTGTTTCCAACCTGGGGGGGCTTTGCTGGGTGCACAAGGCAGTGGCTCTCAGGGCTTCTACTCAGAAGAGGCCCCAGTAGTTCTACTAAGTTTTTATTGGCTCAAACCATTCATTGGGAAGTCTGTCCTCAATTAGGCAGGAAAATATACTCCCCCCATCTAAGTACTAGAAAATGTCTTTTGTTTGTTTTGGTTTGGTTTGGTTTGGGTGGGTGGGTGGGGAGATTTTTTGTTGTTGTTTTGCTTTGGTTTTTGAGACAAGGTCTCACTATGTATGCCAGATTGTTCTTGAACTCACTGTGTAGCCAGGTTGGCTTCAAACTCAGCCGTGTTTCGGCCTCAGCTTCCTCAGGGCTGGAATTACAGGGTATGCCGCCATGCCTGGCAAAGTTGGGAAATGTTTTGAACAACATAACCATTTTTTTTCTGTCTGTAACCCCACACACTCCAAATACTAGAGGCAAACATGAAGGCAGCTCCTCTCTTTTCTAAAATAACCCCCCCCCAAATAAGTGATCTTGGGCTAATGTGGATTCTCCCAGTCACTTGGCAGCCACCCTATCTTTCTGTTCCACCATCCTTAGTTGGTTTGTTATTTCCCAAGAATACCAGAGAACTGTGTGCCCTTTTATGAATGGAAGGCCAGGGAAGCTCCCCACCAACGGGCATCCTTTAGTTCCTTGGCTGAGCCGGGGAGAGGCAGAATGAATAGGAACTTGAGTGAACTGGTCAAAGTCTGAGAACTGGGGAAAAAAAAAAGGAAGCAACAATATAAAAGAAAATTAACACAAAATGGAAGCAATAAAAACACATTTATGTGTGTTGACACAAAATGGGTCCCAAGTGAGACTGTGGAACAGAGCTGCAGTGTTCATAAGGGACACTGAACATAAGCGTGATCGCGCCTTTCTTGTTAAAGCCAGCAAGAAGGGGTGGGGGGGCTCCGTCTTCTATTTCCTGAGGTCTCTGGTGGCTTTGTTTGTTGTTCTGTCAGAGTCTTTTTCAAGTAGTTTTCACAGATAGCGATGTAAGTGATACACTCTGGATTTTTGCACATACATTTGTTCTGTGCTTCTCCTGAGTCTTGTTGAGTACATTTTGTATTTTATGGCTAACTCGAATACCTGTCTCTATTTTATTCAAGATGGATCTGATGAATTGGTTCTGATGGGTCTTCCCAGGAGCCGAGCCTCGCCCATCCAGCTCCTGTCTGGCCACCCAGCCTTCATGAACAGGCACAGCCCAGGAGTCTGCTTATTGCCAAGACTGAGCTCTCCCCAGGACCTCCGGGTTGCTCCCTCGCGTAGCTATCTGATACGGAGCTCCTCCGGTGGAAAGTCCTCTTCCATTTTGGCCAGAGCACAATGTCTCACTTATAGCTCATTCTTCATCTGAGAAAACCCTGGTTCAGGAATCAGCTGAGTGCCCAGAGCTGGACACTGCAGGCTGACCACCTGTTCACTTGTTAGCTTCCCAAGCAGTACTTTTGAACAGGCAAGATGCAGCCACAAGCCATTGGGCTGTGGGTGCTCCATCCCTCTCTCTGGAAAGCACAACCAGGAAAGGTGACTGTGGGGTCCACCAGGAGGTGCTGCCAGCTCCTCTTGGAGAGGAGGCCCAGCCTGGCAGGCCCAGGCATGGCTCTTAGCCTCCATGGCAACCAGTGAAGGAGTTCAGTGTCCTAGGGGATTGGGGTGAGGACTGAAAGGCCTGTATAAATGGCCTCACACAGCGGCCCTTATTAGATGGAGCTCTGCACAAGTCTGACTGTACACATGCCTGGTGAACAAGAAAGGGGAGCCTTTCATACTTATTGGTGCCCAGACACAGGGCTACATTTTATTTTTGGAAAAACTGTGTAGCAGCCCTGTCCTGCAGTATTGACTTTTTACTGCCATGCTCAGTGAAGTAGATAGACTGAAAGTATCCAACTGATGTGGTGCCACTCCAACTGCATGTGGCCCAGGGGCCATGCTTTAAATTCCAGCACTCAGAGTCAAGGTGAAACATGCCCTGGAAGCCCTGAACCAACTCAATTAAACACCCTAATTATGCAAGTATAGATTCAGATCTCAAAATGCTCCCTCTCCTACTGTATGATGTCACTGGGGCATACTTTGCTCAGACTCATCCTTGGGTGACAGCTTTGATCTTAATCCAGTTTCTGCTTGCCTAGAAATGTCATAAAGTGGCAGGGCTCCACATGCTTCTGGCTGATTTCTTTCAAATAAAGAACTGATTGTGTGGTGGTCCCCACTCCTCTGCCTCCCGGTCCAGGATTCTTCTCTTTGGTCCGTTTCCAGGAGATTATAGGTGGGAACTTCTGGAAAGGAAGCAGAGCTCTACAGGAGCCTGGACAGGAGCACAGAAGGCTGCTGGGAAGGTAGACAGGGCAAGTTTAAGTGCTCAGGCTGTGTCTCCCTCTCTTCCTCTCCTTTCTCTTTCTTCTCTTTGTCCCTCCTCCCTTCTCTTCCTTCTCTTCCTCTTCTTCTTCCTCTTCTTTTTCTTTCTGTCTCTGTCTCTCTCTCTTTCTGACAGTAGGGTCTCCCTCTGTAGTCCAGGCTGATGTCAAACTTGCAATCCACCTGCCTCAGCTTCCAGTGCTAGGATTCCAGGCATGTGCCCCCATGTCCAACTCCTGTATTAGCTTTCCATGCAGTGTAACACAGTGCCAGAAACTCAATGGGTTGCAGTAATATACTGGCATTATTTTAAGTCTCGGTGTTCATGAGTCTGGGCACAAGCTTTGCTAGTCCTCTGCCCAGGGTCTCACAGGCTGCAGTCAAGTTGGCCAGGCTGTGTTCTCACCTGGAGACCCAACTAAGAGATCGCCTGCTCTCTTGATAAAGATGGTTATTCATTTCCTTGTGATGAGTGAGAGCCCCAGGTTCTTGTAGGCTGTGGTTCATGGTGGCTCTTATGCCCTTGTGATCACCCTAAATACCTGCTGTGCAGCCCTTTCTGGAAGCAGTTTGCAACAGGGCTGCTTGCTTCTTTAAGGCCATCCAGGGATTCTCTTGCTTCAGCTGGTTAAGACAGAGTTTATATAAGGAAGCATAGTCCTGCAGAACAATAGCTGTCACCACTGCTGGCGTTGTTACACTTCAGCGCATCTTCAAAGAGACAAGACCACAGAAGGACCCAGTTCACTGGAGGCACCCTATGCACTACCTGCACCCTATCGCCTAGGATTTTATGCTTCTTCCTCCATGAAGGAGTTAGATGACCCAGGACAAAAGCTGCTTAGCCTCTCAGCCCCAGGTTCCTTATTTGCAAAATGGAGATAAACTACTACATTCTTGGAAAGAGCAAATAAAATATCCCATTGCAAATACTCAGCAGAGGTCCTGGCACATAGTAAACACTCCATAAATGTTAGACGTGATGATGGAGGTGACAGGTGCAGTGTTAACGCTACTACTGTGAGACTCTTAGGCCTGGCGTGGATATTTAGAAGCAGAAAAGTAGCTAAGACTACAGCTCCCTTCACCTCCAGATATAGAACCGCTATGAAGGTCACATCCACATTGTTGACTATTCTTGAAACCTCAGGAGAAATCAGCCTTAACCAGGGCCTGGACCTGGGCATCACCAGAAGTGCTGGGGCCAGGCTACCAGCTGCTAGAAACATGATAGGCAACAAGCAGGCTCAGATAACAAGAGTACTGTAGCAGGGCGCTCTGCTGCTCCACTGTGAGCCCTGCTGCGCTGAGCTCACAGAGAGGGTGGCCTCCCTGGTCACAGGGCAGAAGCATCTGTCCCAGTCTGGCTGTGACTGGTGCCTTACCTACCTATGGGAAGGTCTCCCACATCCTAACTCCCGTGTCCTGCATCTCCAGCTGTACTACCTGTTCACCCAGAAGAGCAGAGTTTTTGTCTATTGTCACTAGCATTCCATAAACCCCATGAGAAAAACTGACAAAATAGCAAGTAAAATACACACCCAAAGACCTCCCCATCCATCACTGTGGCAGCAACCAAATCAGACCTATCACAAAACACATGAGCCAAAGATAACGAGTTACAAGAACTCACACCAATCATAGTATCAACTGTAACCCGTAGTAAAGCTCTACAGTAACGCTCTGACCTGCACCTGGCTCTGAGGGGCGTGCTCTGCTGCCAGGGCTCTTCCAGGGCATACTATCCGTGTATCTTTGACTTCCTACGAATGCTGGGATATGGAATTTCACCTCCGCCATGTGGTCACATGACTCCACGTTGGCCTTTCCAATCCAGTGTTCCCAGACCAGGAATGCACACTGGACAATAAACAGTACATAATGGTTTTTGTTTTTTTTGAAAGTTTGGAATCATGGAGTCTATTCATTTCTCAGGGAGGTACAAGTATTTTTCTAATTTTTTTTTGAAAGAACAGCTGTACCACCACTGGAACCTGAGAGGGTAGTTGTTTTGAGACTTATAGGCTTGGAAAAACACACACATACGTAGCCATCTCATTTTATTTCACAGGAGGCAATGATTCTTCAATAACATCAAAGGAGGATGTACTGGGCAACAAAGGAACCCACTCACCTCCCTGGGAAGCAGCTGTGGCAGCTCGAGCGAGTGGCAGGTGACCCAGGGAGAGAACCAGGCAGCCAGTGTCTCCTGAGATCTGTGCCATGTTGAAACTTAGGGGCAGGGCAACAAAGCAACCCGCTTGCCTCCCTGGTAGGCAGCTGTAAGCCTACCGGCGCACTGGCTGAAAATCCAACATTCTTCCTGCACCCCACCCCAACCCACCCCCATTAGCAAATGGGAGCTAGAGGTCTGAGCATCTCTTGGGAGGATGACCATATGCAAAATAGCAAATATGGGGAATTTCCTTCTACCATCTCTTTGAAGACAAATATTGTTATCACTGTTTTGTTTTGATTAATTGTATTGCTCTATTCAATACTCTGTTTTGATAGGTTTTATGATGTTCTGTATTTGCTTTGATTTTGCTATACCTGCTTGAAAGGACAACTATTGCGAAGATAACGAGAAATACTATGGTACCTATTACTGTTATCCTGGTAACCTGCTGTGAAGTTCTGTACCAATTTCACTACATTGTCTCCATTGACTTTATTCTGTCTTGTTCCATTGTATTTTACTATCTTCAAAATAAAAAAAAATAACATCAAAGGAATTGGTGGGTGATACTCACTGGCTCTTCGGGAATCCATAGGCAACTCTATTGTGCAGAGGGCAAAGGGCCTGTGGTCCACTTAGCTTTCCATTTGGGGGAATTTTTTCCTAGAGGATTTTCTTTAGAGTCTTAAAACCCCTGTTTATAAAGCCTAGATTTTATACCATGTATGCCAGGTGATGCAGTTTGAGCTATTTGGACCTTCACCCTGAACTATAAACCCAGCCCAAAGTAAAAAGTTTTTGATGCCAATATATTTTTGTGGTGAATAAAATATAATTGAGCAACAAACACCGGAAAAGATACTCCACATCACTGGTTATTAGGTAAATTGAAATCAAAACCACAGTGAGATACCACAGCACATTAACTAGGATGGCCATGATTTTTAAAAATGAAAGATGTTGAATCAGGATGTAGAGAAATTAGAACCTTTACTTTGTGTGACTATAAAATGGTCCAGCTTCTGTGGCAACCAACTTGGCAGTTCTTTAAAATTGCACATAGCATTACTATTATCTGATCCAATAATTCCTCTCCTAGGCCTATAATCCAAAGAATTGAAAAGAGCCACTCAAATACTTGTACAGTCATGAGTGTAGCAGCACTTTTCACAGTAGCCAAAAAGTAGCAACAAACCAAGTTAAATGTTTATCCACTCATCGTCTGAATGGATACACAAATAGTGGTAGATACATAAATAAGATATTATTCAGACTTAGAAGGGGATGAAGTACTGATACACTCTACAATATGAATGAACCTTGAAAACATTTCACTGTCGAGTGCCAGTAGTGCATGCCTGCAATCCAAGCTGCTTGAGAGAATGAGCCAGGAGAATTAAACGTTCAAGGTCAGCCCGGGCAACTTAGACCCTGTCTCAAAATAAACAATAAAAAGGACTGAGGACGTAGCTCAGCAGTAGAGTGGCCCTAGGTTCAATCCCCATAAAACAACAACAAAACTGTACCACGGTATGTGAAGTAAATGTCTCTGGACACACAAGGCCACTTACTGGATAGCTCCATTTATATGTATTATCCACAACAGGTAAATCCATAGAAACAGGAAGAAGAATGGCAGTTGCTAGCAGCTGCTGGATTGGTGCAGGGTTTCATTTGGGACTGATGAAAATGGTTTGGACCTAGGTAAAAATGATAGTTATGCAGCATCGTGAATGTACTGAACACTGCTGAATTGTTCCCTTTACAATGGTTATTTTTATGTTATGTGAATCCTACCTCAATAAAAATAACTGAATACAAATACATCATGGATTTTCCAGTTCCAGCCATGACACAGTATCTGGTTGCAACCTAATGTCCCACTATAAGTGACTATAAAAGTGGGCAACAGCTGAGAAGTCACTGATTTCGGGCACCAAGGAGGTGCCCAGTGGGGACCCTTGAGCTCAGATTTGCATGGGGGTAATGCCCTGCTCACAGGTTCTCTGGCAGGAAGGCACTGTCAGTCTGCAGCTCAGATGCCCAGAGCTGTCGCACTGGTGCAGAAAGCAGGGCTTGGAGGAGATACAGATCAGGGTCAGGCTGCTGAGGCAGAGGGATGTGTGGGCCCTGGGGCAGAGGGAAATGTAGAAAAGGGACCCTAGAACTCTGGGAAGGGTTTCTTTTGAGTGCCCACACACATCTTAACTGCCCACACTAGGGGTGGCCTTTCACAAGGTCTAGAGAGAAGAGTTGCTAAAGGCTTGCTAGCTGGATACAGGCTTCAGAGGCCAAAAATTGTTGGGAGACCTTGAAGTTCAAATCAGAAATGTAGGGAGACACGAGGTATGCAGTGGAGACCCCAGAAAGGCTCACCTCAAGGATAAGGACCACATCCTAAGAGGAGATGCTACACCCTGGAAATAAGGACAGAACTGCCAAAACTTCAAGGTGACCCCTCACACTTCAACTGTCTGCCCAAATAAAATTCAGTACCCTTTTTAAAAAGATTAAAAAATCCAAAGTCTCTATGATCCATCAATCATACTACTTAGAATGTAATAAAACATTAATTCCCATTTTTCTGTTCTTTTATTTTTGGCCTTTGTTCTGAGATGTGATTAAGTTACTTAGAGACAGCTTGATTCCTTCTAATTTTTTTCCAGTAATGGGAACAGAGCCCAGGGCCTTGTATGCTCTAGGCAAGCACTCTACCACTGAGCCATATACCTCCAGTACTTTTTTCTTTTCAGACAGAGTCTCACTATGTTGCCCAGGCTGGGCTTAAACTTGGTATCCTCCTGCTTCAGCCTCTTGAGTAGCTGGGATTACAGGTGTACGCTAACACGCTGAGCTTCAGGTTTTGTCTTTAAATTCTGTTAGGTGGGATCAGAGCAGCATTTAGGGCTAGCTTCACTCCCTCTTCTATTTGAGAGGAAACTGAATATACAGCTGAGTGCTATTTCTGAATTATGAAGTTTTCTTTTCTGCTAGAAACAGGAGCTCCTCCCAGCCTCCTGTAAGCTTCTGGGTTGTTCCCACTCATGCCTTAGTATAGATCTGTTTTTAATCTTGGGTAATTTCCTCAGCACCTGTAGCTGAAGACTCGGAAGAATTCTCTGAAGGTCTCCAGAGCTCTCTCACTCTGTGTACAGCTTCATCCTCTCTCATACTCTGTCGTGAAGTCTCACTGCTTTGACCTCCCAGACTTCCGGTTCCATACCTTCAACTCAGGGAAGCTGAGGATGGGCTCCCTCTCCCTGTTCTGAAACTGGAAATCTCACCCCAGGCACAAAGCTGAGCAATTGTAGAAGGCTTTTTTTCACCCTCAGTCACCATTAAGCACTGTGGCCTGATGTTTTACATATATCTATCTATCTATCTATCTATCTATCTATCTATCTCTTTTGATCTATTATCTATCTATCTTTTGGTCTATCATGTTATAACCTGTGTATATTCTTCTATTTCTCCAGGATGAAAGGCAACTCTGGTCCCTATTATTCCATATTTTTTAACCTTTATTTTTCTAAACTAAATTTATTGGTATACTTTAGATATACATAATGATCACATTCATCATAAGGAATTTGTATCTGTAGATAATACATCTTGATTCTTCTGTTTTCTCCAGCCTGCTCCCTTCCCTTCAACAAAAACTTTGTTGCTTCTTTACCAGATCTTTATTTCCCCTACTGCTCCTTACTTACAAAAGCTTTATTTCCTTCTCTCCTTTTTCCTTCCTTCCTTCTCCCTCCCCCATTATTTCATCTTTTCTCTAATTTACAATGATAAATTCAACAAGTTAGAGGAAATGGAAAATTTTGTTGAAAAACAACTCTCTGAAATTGACCAAAGTAAAAATCAAAATAGTTTTGTATCTGTTACAAATTGAATTCAAGGCTCAGAGCATAGCTTGTCTAGCACACCCAGGTTTGATCCCCAGTTCTGTGGGGAAAATTGAATCCATAAAACTGCAGAGAAAACCACAGGCTTATATTAGTTCACTGATGAAATCTACTAAAAACATAAAGAAAAAAAATCATCAATTTTATACAAATATTTTCACAGTCTAGAGAAAAACATAAGAAAAAGAAAGTTCCCAATGCAGTATATGGACTTAATATCAAAATCTGACAAGAATATTTTAAGAAAATTTTAAATCAGAATTACTTATAAACATAGGCATAAAAATTCTGAGAAGCATATTAACACATTAAATTCATCAGTATGTGAAAAGTGCATTCTGGCTAAACATGGTTTATCCCTGGAGTGCAAGGCTGGTTTAATACCTTAACCTCAATATATGTAATTTATAGTCTTCACAGAGTAAAGAACAATCATAAAATCATCTCAATAGATGCAGAAAGGGCATATAATAAAATTTAAAAGTGATTCATCATAAGGAGAAAAGAAAACAACTGCTAAAAGATTACATGCAACAAGAACCAGAGGTTTAGCTCAGTGACATAAGCGCCTGGCCTAGAAAGCACGAGGTCATGAGTTCAATCCCCAGTACCCCCCAAAAAAATTATATGCAACTTTCTCCACCTATTAGAGGACATTTATGTAAAATCTACAGTTAATATACTTTCTGATAAAAGACTGAATGCTTTCCTCAAAATTGGGAACAACACAAAAGCACATATTCTTGATCATCTGTTTGACATCATTCTAGAGATCCTAGTAGTATAATAATAAAAAGAAACAAAATAATATAAAGACCAAAAATGAAGAATAAAACTGTATTTGAAAGTAATATGATTTGGTATAGAAAACTCAAAGAAGTTGTAAAACCACTACTAGACTAATAGAATTTGCAGGATAAAGTCAATGTACAACAATCAGTTATAGAGTTAGGCATGATGGTATGCACCTGTAATCCCAACACTAAGGAGACTAAGGAGAATTGTCATGAGTTTGAGGCCAGCCTGGGCTACACAGTGAGACTCTGTCTCGAGGGAAAAAAATCAGTTGTATTTCTACATACAAGCAATGAATAACTGGAAAACAAAATATTAAAACAACACTTTAAAAAATAAAAAAAAGGGAGAGTATAATGGTACATGTCTGTTTCCCAACACTCTGGAGACTGATACATAAAGATTGCAAATTCAAAATCATCCTGGCCAACTTATCAAGGACTTGTCTCAAAAAAAAAAGTTAAAGAATATTTAGGGAGAAGTTTAACAATATATAGCCAATGTACATACATTTAAAACTTTAAAACACTTCTGAAAAGAATTTTAAAATATCTAACTAAATGGAAGAGTATACAATGCTCATTGATCGGAAGACTCAGTATTGTTAAGATGTCAATTCTTCAAAGAGATCTATGGATCCAATGTAATTTCAACTAAAATCCTAGCAGCCTTTGTTGTAGAAATTAATGTGTGATTCTGAAATTTAATGGAAATGGATCTGGGTTTGGATTGCCATGAGTTTGAGGCCGACTTAGGATACATAGTGAGTATAAAGTCAGCCTGAATTACACAGTGAGACCCTGCCTTAAAACACCAAAATTAAAAAAAAAAAAAGAAATAGAATCAGGAAGGAAGCTATCCAACCTTCCCATGAGCCAGCCAGCCTGCAGGCCAAGAAGAAAAGAATCCTTCCCTCCTCAAGCTACCGGCTGATTTGGACTGTATTGTTTGACTTTGCAAGCCTAAAGCTGGTAGTCTGAGCAACTATTTAGAAGATAACAATATGCAATATAGTAACTATCGTAGGTTTCCTAATGTCTTATTACTGTTTTGTTTCATTTTACTCCCTTTAAAATTAAAAAAAAATGGAAATAGAAGTGACCTAGAACAGTCAAAATAATTTTGAAAAACAACAAATGTGGAAGATCTACATTGCCTGTATTCAAGTCTTAAGTAGTACTGACATAAGGGTCAGAAAAAAGGGAATAATGTAGAAATAGATGAATACAGATGAATGCACAGATAGCCTCAACTGAATTTTGACACCATTTCAAAGGCAGTTTAAAGGGTAAAAGCTAATCTTTTCAACATAAGTCTATCTATATGGAACCTAATGACCTCAACTCATACGTTAGAGTACATACAAAAACTAACTCAAGTGGAGTATAGGCTTAAATATGAAAACCAAAATTATAAATTTTATAGAATAAAACAGGCAAATAGGACCTTGATGTATACAGATTTCTTTCTTTTATTTATTTTTTTTGGTACCGGGGATGGAAACTCACAATCTTACGCAGGTGCTATACCGCTGAGTTAAATCCCCAGCCCCATACACAGATTTCTTAAAGCACAAAAGGCACTAGTAAAAAAATAAATTATACTTCACCAATAACAAAAACTTCCGGTTTTCAGAATTCATTGTTAAGAAAGTGAAGACAAACCACAGACTACAAGAAAGTACTTTCCATACCTATGTCTGAAAACTGATTCCTATCCAGAATACACACACACACACACACACACACACACACAAAAGATTCAACCCAGGGCCTTTACACTAAGCTACGTATTCTTGTTTTCTTTTCTTTTGTTTCATTTTTTGAGACAGGGTTCCCCTTTGCAGTTTAGACTGGCCTTGAACTTGCTGTATGGCCCAGACTGGCCTCAAACTCTCCTTCTGCCTCAGCCTTCCAAGTGCTGGCAGTACTGACATGCTCCACCACTCCCAGCATACACCTAAAAATTAAAGAGAAAGAACAATGCAGCAATAAAAGGCAAAAGATTTTACAAAGCATTTCAAAAGAACGTATCTGAACATCTAATGCCCTATATCATTTGTTATCAGACTAACACAAATTAAAAGCACAGACCATTATTTGTACTACGTACTTAAAACTAAAAAAAAGGTAGAAAATACCTATTTTGGCAGGAACATAGAGCCTTTGTAACTCTCACATAATGCAACCAGGTACATGAAATAATAGTACCACTGTTATGGTTTATGTCTAGATGTCCCTCTTATCCCACCTGCTAAGCCTATGTGCTTTGGGGAGGTGACTGGATCATGGGGGCATGATAATCATCAATGGATGAATCTATTGATGAGTTTATAACTAAATGTGATGTTGAGAGGTAGAGGGAGTGGGTCACGGGCCTGGAATGGTCTGTCTTCCACTGTGCTCCCTTGATCTCTCTCTCTCTGCTTCCTGTGTGCTGTGTCATGAACTGTTTCTCCTCTCTGATGCCCCTCAACCATCCCACCCTGCCTTGGGGCCAGTTGACTGTGGACTGAAACTTCTACAAACTGTGAGCCAAAATAAACTTTTCCTCTTTTAAGTTGTGGATGTTTTGTGTCTCAGTGACAAGAATGTAAGACAACTACCTTCCTCAAAACTGTTTAGCAGTATTTAATAACATTAAACACATACTTATCATATAATACAACAATTCAATTCTTATATATATATGCATATATTTAAACAATATATGTATTCTTCCTCTCCATATATACAGAATATATATATATATATATATATTCACAAAAAGTCACATACAAGCATGCAATGTGAAAAAACTGGACTGACCCGAATATTTATCTACAGAGAATAAACAAACCATGCTATATTCACATAATGGAACACTACTCAGCAATGGTGTGAGTCTCTAAACGTCTATAACAAAATGTGTATCACAGCCAGGGTGTGATGATACACGCCTATAATGAGACCCTGTCTCAGATAGACAAAAAAAAAATATACACACACACACACACACACACACATATGTATATATGTGTGTCACAATTCTCAAGAGTCTGGTAAGCTGACAAGAAGGCAAGCTCTCTCCAATGTTTCCCCTTACAAGGATGCTAATTCTGTTAGATCAGGTCCCTATCTTGTGATCTTGCACAATCTTAATTACTTCTATTGGCGCCCTTACTCCAAATACGGTCACACTGGGGCTTAGCGCTTTAACATACTAATTCAGTAGGGACACAAATATTCGGTTCGTAATAGCAACAAAAAGAAAACTATCATTAACCCCAACCACATAGCTGAAACACTTAAAAGCCCCTATAATTCCAAGTGTATGAAATTTAAGAACAAACCAAATGGATCTATGGATTGGAACTTTGTGTAGTGGTTGACTCACCTTGGACAGGAAGGGGCTGATGGAGAGGAGCCTGAGGGAACTGTTAGTGATGAGCACATTTTCTGTCTCGATCAGGGTGACACTGGCACAGGTAAATACATGTCATAATGCAAATTATCCTCAGAGTGGTGCATTTTATAGCATGTAAAGTATGCTTCAGTAAGGTTCATTTCTATCAACCCATGTGGCTTTACCTCTGTCTTTTTACTAGCTGGGTAGTCTTCCTTTGCAGGGATGTGTCAGTTTATTAGTCTGTTTCCTCACTGATAAATATTTAGATTTCTTTCAAGTTTTTGCTATGATAAGCAATGCTGTAGTGAACCCCATTATAGAATAGATTTCTAAGTGGCATTGTTACAATTTTTCTCTGTCAAATGAAGAGCCCGAGGCCTAGATGCAAGAAGTATCCCGCTGGCCTGCTGCAGGAATCACAGAGCTTTCACACAGCCCACTGCTGCCCCAGTGCTATCGGTTTCCCACCACCGGCCTGCTGGAGTCATCACTGCGAGTTATAGTTCTGAAACCTGAAACTGAAAATGTTCATTTTTTTACACAGAAACACAGTAAGGGGAGATACTGAGCTTCCCACCAGAATAATAGGGACCATTTAACAATCCCATGGTCCTTCTCCAACTCCTCCTCATTCTGGGAGCATCAGTGTCTTGCACTGCTTTAATTTGGCACCACCTTGACTGCTGGGATCCCATGTGCTAAGCAGTGTGCTAGAACTTTCTATGCACTGTCTCTTTTAACCCTTATGGCTTCATTAGGAGTAGCTGTTAGTACAGTAGTCTCATCTGATCTGTGGGAGGGGGGTATGAGATGACTCCAGTGAACCCACAAAATTGTAGATAATATGGAACTCTACGTACACTGTCTCTTTCCTATGCATAAATACCTATAGTAAGGCACAATTTATAATTTAGGCAGAGCAAGAGATTAACAACCATACCTGATACTAAAATAGAATCATGAAATAAATAAGAACAATATACTATAGATCAGGGGAAAGGCTTAGCCTGCTTCTCTGGACCCACATGGCCTCGGGTGTCCCATCGGCCCTGGAAACCTCTGTCGCTTCTCCTTTCCTCTAGTCTGTGGGCCCGCAGACCTCACCCACTTCTCAGCGGGATGGGGGCGGGGCACAGCGTGCACCCCGAGCCTGTGAACCCCAGGCAGCACCGAGCTCCTGTTCGTTGTCTTCCCAGGCGGCTCCCACTCCACCCTCTGCGGTACCGCAGCCTTCGCTTCATTCTGTGTCTCTAAAAGCCCTTGCTCTGTTTCATAGTTACATTTTCAGAGCATTGCTCATTAAAGGTAATTTTGGTTTCTGTTTTTATGGTAATTTTTAAATTCTTAAGTGAAACTTGTTTGAAATGCCTGTCATTCTGTTATTACAGAAACGATATAACAAGAAGTATATTTTCTGCTTATGTCACAACCAGAATGGGGAAATTGTTCTTGAACTTAAATATTTGGACTTGAAAATATCAAGACAAAGAGATCGGAGGAGGGAATGAGCCAAGAGATAAAGGACATGAAGGGATCTAAGTGGAGTCTAACCAATGGGGTTTTCTGAAAAGGGAGCACAGATAAAATACAAAAGAGGAATATTCAAAGGATAATACAGGAAGATTCCTCAGAGGTCAAGGATTCAGACTCAAAGATCACAGAACAATGAAAGACACAAGACCACGCCTAGGAATCACACTGTGAAATAATAAGTCACCAAGGGTAAAGAGTTTCCATTGACAGCCAGGTCCTTATGGGGCAACAGCCAGAAGGGTGTATCCCCTGGGAGGTGGGAGAGTGGGGTAGCTCAGTGGTACAGCACTTGCCTTGTGTGTGTGAGGCTCTGGGTTCAATCCCTAGTAGCAAAGAGAAAAAAGCCTCTCAACCAAGAAGGACATTGAATCAGAAGTTTCAATAGGAAAATATCAATATAGAAGGCAATAAATGAGTACCTTCAAAGTTTTAAGGGAATGTGATTTACGATCTGGGATTACTGCCTACCCCAAGTATCAATCAAATCAAAAGGCAGATAGACTTCCAGTTATAATGGCCTCAGAAAGTGTGAGCACTGCACACTCTTGTGTAGCACATTACTTAATGGTAGGCTCTGGCACGATACAGAAGAGAAATCAAGGATGCCTCCTGAACCTCAGGAACTGTGACTGAGCCCAGGAAAGTGGGGGAGGAAGAGCCTCTGAATGGTGCCTGTTGGGGAGGGAAGGAGAACAGAAGGGTGCAGAAGGCAGACCCAGGAGAGAGGACACAGCAAACATCTCCCGGGATGGACGGTTGAGGGAAATGGAAAACACAATGAGGTCAGAGAGAGAAAGGACAAAAGAAAAGCTAATTGAAAGTATCACAGGATAGCAAACACGGGCAGATACACATACACACCACTGGCTGTGCAAAGAATCATGTGTACAGTCCTGACAATATAAACCTTGTTTGTTGATTTTTAGATTCAACCTGTAAACAAAGCCAGGAAGGCATCATTAGGGTTAAAAAACAAAATGACAACGCTGTCAATCAAGATGATGTCAAAGTGGACAGTTGTCCGCAGTATCTTCAGGGCACACATTCTAGGTCCTCTTGCAGACCCCAAAGCTACAGGGCCTCCTGCCCTTCGTAGAAAATAGTGTAGTACTTGCATATAAACTTGGGACATCCTCCCACAGCTATTAAATCATCTCTACATTAAATATAAAATCGACTATATTGAGAATGCTAAGAAGTTTTTAAAATTTTTTTTTATTTAAAGAGAAAAAAACAGGAAAAAGGTAGAAATATTACAGAATTTCAAGAAAAGAAGATAAATAGTAAGAAATCACTAGTTGATGCATTACATATTGTTCTTTTAGAAATAGTTATTCAAGTTACAGAATTAAAGCACACAAAGTGGACACTAAAGCAGTGAGAGTGCAAACAGATCTGTTCAGCAATCCAACAAGAACCTAGAAATATGGTCATCAATCCCACACATCTAAACATACATGCAGCTATATCTTTTATAGTGCTTCCTATTTCCTCTTTTTTTACAATAGCAATTATACATTTTTAAAATTTTATTTAAGGAGAAGAAAAAAAAACAGAAAAAAGGGTAGCAACAATACAGAATTCTAAAAGAATGCTAAGAAGTTTTATGCTGTGTTGCTTAGGAAAGAATGAGAAAAAAAAAGGCTGTACACGTTTGGACAGATGCAGTTTTTTTCTGAATATTTTCCATCCATGGTTGGTTGAATCCACAGATACTGAACCCACAAATTCGGAAGCCTACATGTACGTCACAGGACCTCGGAGAGAGAAGGAAGGAGATGAAGAGAGGCGGCTCAGCAGTGGTTGCCTTGTCTTATGAGTAGCATCAAAAGATACTAAGGAAGGGTGCCAGGTGCAATAGTGCATGCTTGTAATTCTTACATTTGGGAGGCTGAGGCAGGAAGATTGCCACAAGTCTAAAGTCAGCCTGGACTACATAGTGAGTTCAAGACCAGCCTGGACTATGCAGCGAGACCCTATCTTAAAAAGACAGGAGGAAGAGAAAGAGGAGAAGGAACAGGAGGAGGAGGAGGAGGAGGAGGAGGAAGAGGAGAAGAAGCTAGTGGATGAACAAGAGGAGAGGTAAGTGTATTTCTGAGGTGACAACTATAGCCAAAACAGTGATACAATTATGTTGGAAGAATGAGAGGAGGGAGAGAAATGAGAAAAGAAGGAAAAAAATGAAAACAAATGAGAAAAGAAGGGAAAAAATGTAAATGGGGAAAGAAGGGGTCTAAGGGAGGGTAGGGAAATGGGAAAAAAAGAAACAAGTTATATCACATAGAGGCATAAATTCTCTGTGCTGAATGTGATTATTATATATATCTAAGATGTACCAATAAAATCTGATTGGAAAAAAAGAATGAGAGGAGAGGAGATAGAGGAGTGTAAAATGAGTTGTAGCAGAAAGTCAATGAATATATATATATGTATTTTTTTTTAAGTCAGGGGTTCACTTTGTAGTTTAGGCTGGCCTTGAACTTACTGTATAGCCCAGGCTGGCCTCTGACTCACAGTGATCCTCCTGCCTCAGCCTCCCAAGTACTGGCACTACAGATGACACCACCATGCCTGTCTGAGTATATATTTGAGATGTAAAATGAAAAACCATAGTACTTACTTAGGAATAGGCAGATACCACTTGGGAGACACAGCTACTATGGTGAGAGGAGGTGTTCTGGGGGCCAGCCTGGAAGAACAGAAGATTCAATACTTTGACGAAAACTCATCCTAAATGAAAGCACAGAACAGACTGCTGATACAAGCCTGTGATCCCAGCACTCTGAGAGGCCAAAGCAGAAAGATCCTACATTCAAGCCGAGCCTGGGCAGGTTTGAGACTTAGTGAGACCCAATTTCAAAATAAAAATAAATAAATAAATAAAGAGATGGAGCTCAGTGTGAAGGCCTTGAATTCAATCCCCAGTACCGAAGTAGCAGAGGGAGAAGAAAACAGTGTTATTTCCTATATTCTGTGTTGCAAGGTATGTTGGAATAACTTGGGGGTTCCTGAAATACCCTTATGCTTGACACAGGAGGAAGCAGCCCCATTTCCTCTGTTGTTGAAGGGAGCACCAGGCCCCAAACTTGTCTTGGGGTTGGGGCGTGTCTAGTGGATTCAGTGCTGCCACACCCACCACCCCCTTCTGCTCTCCCACTGCCCCCGGCCTGTGAGAACAGGAGGGCAGGGGCTCTGTCTCCCCGTTTTACAGACAGGCTCCAGGCTCAGCGCAGTGAGGGACTGGTCGGAATGCGGCATCTCCAGCTCCTGCTGCAGCAGTGCAGGGAGGGGCGCTCGGTCCACCCAAGCTGACGTCCCTGAGAGGTGGGCGGGTAGGGGCTGCAGGCAGGGGCCCAGGCAGCGTCCCAATGTAGGGATCCCCGTGCAACCCCTCAGCACACCTATTTTTTGTTTGTTTGTTTTTCTTTTATTTTTTTGTGAGAGGGTCTCACTATGCAGTGCAGGCCAGCCTTGAACTTGCTTATGTAGCCCAGGCTGGCCTCAAACTCGCAGCTGGAGTGCTGGGGTTACATTCGTGCACCACCATGCCCAGCACCACACCAATTTTTTTTAGAAAAAATCATATCCTTATTATCAAAACAATATCACAATGACTTTAAAACTATGTGTTTAAATCGACTATAATGTTTCCTCATGCCTGTACTCAGTAATTACTGATTTTTTTCCATGATTCTCTCCAGCCTTTGTCCAAATTACACATCATTTTACATACTTCTGATCCCCCTGCACGCTGGTAAGCATTCTTATCTCCCACGAATGGTGTTGCTTGTTTCATAATTATCTGGTTTAATGGCTGCGTATTATGCAGGATCATTTTAAATTAATCAAAGTACCCTGGGTTAACAGTTCATTATTATGCCAAGTATTTCTGTATTTTTTAATCCTCATTCTACTTTTGTGTGAGGCTGGGTCACTTACTAACTGTGTTCTCATCAACCTCACGACTTCACAGCACGTGAGAGGAGCAGGTGTAGTTATCCTCACCTTTCAAGCATTTCAAATGGGGAAACTGAGGCTCCCCCTCTGTGATGCAGAGCGCAAGGACAGAGCAAAGGTGCCCTGGGGAGCTTTGGTGTCCAAGCCCAGCGCTTTATGGAAACTCGAGCTGCCCCTGCCTTAGGGAGGAGTGCTTCTTGGGCCCGAAATGGGTGGGTCGCTTTTGTGTGTTTTCAGTTTTTTCTTCATCTGATGCATTTGTGTGTGGGCATGTGCATGTGTGTGTGCGTGTGTGTTAAAATATACATACCTCAAAATCTACCATTTTAACCACTTCGCAAGTGTGCGGTTCAGTGACATTAAAGGCATTCACGCTGGTGTACATCCATCACCACCATCCAGCACCAAGACTTCATCGTCTTCCCCACGTGGAACTCTGTCCCACAAAACCCTCACTCCCCGGTGTCGCTTCTGCCCTGCTCCCCTGACAACCACCATCTTACTTCCGGTCCCTGTGGTATGTAGCTCCTCTAGGTAGAATCCCACAGTGCTTGTCCTTCTCTGTCTAGCTACTTTCGCTTATAATAAGGTCCTCAAAATTTACCCATGAGTAACTCATGGGGTAGCATGAGTCGGAATTCTCATTGCTCTAAAAAACCGACTAGGATCCCACTGTAAGTATACACTACATATCACTCATTCATTCATCCATCTGCGGCCATTTTGGTTGCCCCCCCCCATTTCCAGCTATTATTCAGTGTTATGAGCCCTGGGTGCAGACACCAATTTCAGTCTTTGCTGTCAATCTTTTTGGGTATAAACTCAGAAGTGAGTGAGTTTTCAAAAATCAAAACATGCCAGTGTAGTGGAGCATGACTGTAATCCCAGCACCCATAAGGCTAAGGCATTAAGAACATCACTGTAAATTTGAGGCCAGCCTGGGCTACCAAGTGAGTTCAAAGCCAGACTAAACTGCACAGTAAATCCTGTCTCGAAAGCAAAACAAAACAAACAAAATCAAAGCCCTTATTTTACTCTGTTTCCATCTTCAAAGGAAGAAGGAAGAGGTAGTGAGCACTGTGTGAAAAAGGACCTGCTGGGAGAAAATATTTGCAAAATATACCTGATATATCTGATAAGAGATTTGAATATGCAATATACTTTTAAAACATAGTCTCACAACTCAGTAAAAATACAAATAACTCAATTTTTAGAAATAAGCAATGAATCTAGATAGACATTTCTCCAAAGAAAATATGCAAACTGCCACAAAGTACAGGAAAAGATGGTGTGTTCTTAGCTATCAAGAAAAGCAAAGCACTAGCCCGGTGTGGTGACACACACCTGTAATTCCAGCACTCAGGAGGCTGAGGCAAGAGGATCCCTGTGAGTTGGAGGCCAGCCTGGGTTACATAGTGACTTCAAGAACAGTCTGAGCTACATAGCAAGACCCTGCCTCAAAAAACAGACAAAAAAAAAAAAGAAAAAAGAAAAAGAAAAAGAAAGAAATGCAAAGCAAACCAGAGTGAGATTCTGCCTCACACACACCAGCACAGCTGAGATAAGACAACCATGGGTGTCTTGCAAGGGAATGGGAACCATGAGGCCCTGGGGAGGTGGTGATACAGTGCTACCTCAGAAAAATTGCCCAGTTCACCTCGTGGCTAAACTGCACCCTGTGGTATAGACCCTGAAGAACTGACAGCAGGCTCAGTGTTCAACCAAACAAAACTTGTTCAGGAATGCTCATAGCAGCATTTTTTTGCTTGCTTGATACTAGTTTTGCCTCTTTTTTCAGTGCTGGGGTTGAACTGAAGGGCTTAACCCCTGAGCTATATGCTCACCTCGTTTTATAGTTTGTTTTAGAACAGTCTTGCTAAATTGTGCGAGCTGGCCTTGAACTCCAGATCCTCCTGTGTCACCCTCCCGAGTTCCTGGGATGACAGTTATGTGCCTCTGCTCTCAGCAGAGTAGCGCTATTCTCACTAGCCAAATGAAGGAAACAGCCTGAATGTGTATCAACCGATAAATAACTAAATGTGGTATATCCATATAATGGAATATTACTCAATCATGTAAAAGAATGAATATTGTAACCTTATTAATAATTGCCCAGACATGGAAGCCAACAATATGCCCCTTATGAGTGACTGTGATACATCCATATAATCAAGTATTATTTAGTGCTATAAAGAAATTAAATAAGCCATAAAAAGATATGTGACTAAACAAAAGAAGCTAATCTAAAAAACCTATATACTCTATGAGCCCAATTATATCACATTTTGAAGAAGACAAAACTATGGAGACAGGGGAAGAAGATCAATGGTTTCCAGGGAGAGAGGGGTAAAGCTGCAGAGCACAGATTTCAAGGGCAGTGAATTTCCTCGGAGAGACACGGTAATGGTGGGTACATGTCATTACGCATTTGTCAAGACCCTCAGAACACACAGCACCGAGAGGGAACCCTGCTGTAAACGCTGGGCTTGGGGTGATAATGATGTGTCTACAGTGGTCCCCTGACTGTAATGAGGGTCCCACTTGGTGCTGGATGCTGACGGTGAGGCGGGCTGTGCCTGGGAAGGCGGCTGGTTGAGTATATGCAGCTTCTCTGCATTTTCAGCTCTATTTGCTAGGAACCTACAACTGCTCTAAAACATGAAGTCTAAAAAGAAATCGAAAGCAGTATTGGTGCGTGCAAAAACAGAGATACATCCTGAAACCACTGCATGAAGTGGAGGAAAGCTAATTGCCAAAGGCCACACATTGTCTGATTCCATTGCCAGGAAAGCTCCTGAATAGAAAATCTGTAGTCAGACACCACACCAGCCACTGCCCAGGGATAATGGTGGAGGGGAGACAGCTTCCTTTGGAGTCATGAAAATGTTCTGAAATAAACTATAGTGGCAGCTGTACATTATCTGTGAATATTCCAAAAATTATTGAATAATATATAGCAAAAAATTGTGTGTATGCGTGTGCGCATGCGTGTGTGTGTGTGCGCATGCGTGTGTGTGTGTGTGTGTGTGTGCATGTGTCTGTGTTACTGGGGATTGAACCCAGGATTAATCTACCACTGTGCTACATTCCCAGCCCTTTCAATTTTATTTTATTTTAAATCTTGTGAAAGGATCTTGCTAAATTGTCCAGGCCAGCCTCAAACTTGTGATCGTCTTACCTCAGCGTATGAGATTATGAATCATACACTTTAAATGGGTGAATGACATGCTATGTCAAGTATATCTTGATAATGCTGTTTAAAAAAAAAAAAGCCAGGGTGGAATATATAGTTCAGTGGCCCAGTGCCTGCCTGACAAGCGCAAGGTCACGAGTTTGATTCCCGGTATCAAAATAAATTAATAAATAAATATTTTTAAAAATTTAACAGGCCAGCTGTGGGCAGGGGTGGGGGGGCATATGCCTATAATCCCAGCACTCTGGGAGGCTGAAGCAGGAGGACTGCAAGTTCAAGCCTGGCCTAGGCAACTTGGCAATTTCCTGAGACTCTATCTTAAAAAATAAAAAGAGGCTAGGGATGAAGCTCAGGATTCAACAACTCCCACACCACCAAACAAGGGCAGATAGAAACTCGAAAGTTGCTGCTATTGACCTTCCAGGTGGCTCAGAGGCACAGAGCCCCGACCCCACACCAAACCAGGCCTCTCACTGGTGAGGCTTCAGCCAGGAGGTCTTTGGCTCCCTTGGCCACTCACAGATCACCTGGGGGTGCGGGGATAAGCTACACTGTCTCCATCGTAACACTGATGGCGACCAGGGGCAGAGGGGACGCCCTGGCCTGTTGTTGAATCAGCTAGGTGGGCAGCTGGAGAGGGGTTCTGAGGCCACGTCTCCCTGAGTGGGGAGGAGCAGTCGGCCTTGCCCCTCGCTCGGCCTGGAGGCCATCCAGGCCCAGGCAGACTTCTGAGTTCCGCCCAGCCTGTAACGTGACCTTCGGGGCTCATAAAACAAGAAAGTATAAAAGTTCAGACTGGATACGTGTCCCTGGGGGTCATCCAGACAGCGGCTTCTAGACTTTTCCATTTCATAGTCCATATCGTTCCCGAGCAGCCAGGGAGACCATGACATTGACCACTTCTTATTCTGCTACCTCAAGGTGATTTTGAAGAACAAACATCATGATTTGACTTTTAGAAAGATGAATTTAAAAGATAGAATGTCAGAGTAAAGGAAACCATTTAGACTCAATACATTTAGCTTTATGTAAAACATTTCTCCTTCCCCCTCCCTGCTCCCCTGTAGTGAAAATGCACTAATATGAGCGAAAACTTCAGCCTGGAGCAGGGATAGGTTGAGAGCCCAGGTTCTGGCCACTTTCCCCACCAGTACCCTAATCCTGTGACACTCATCTCTGGAACCAGCTTCCGCAACAGCAGGATGTTAGTGGTAGATGGTCTAAGGTTCGAGTCCCGCCTCCGTGACTTACTGACTATATCACATTTACAAGTTTCTTACCTTCTCAAAGTCTCAGCTCCCTTATCTATAAATTAATCCTTAACTCAGATTTTGTTTTCATAAGAATTATCAGAAGCCGGACATGGTAGCACACTCCTGTAATACTAGCACTTGAGAGGCGAAGGCAGGAGGATTCAAGACCAGCCTGGGTTACAAAGTGAGCCTGAGGCCAGCCTGAACTGCATAGCGAGACCCTGTCTCAAAAAGACAATAAATAAATAGGTTTAAGAATTATCACAAAATGCAAGAAAAAATACGGGAGTCCTCAGCATGCAGTAGGCACCTCACTGGTACTCCTCTGCCTGCTGATGGTAGAAGACAGTCTCTGAGATAATTCATTCCTGGTGTTTTAGTGCAGAACAATTTTCTCCTCGGTCTCACCAAACCTGCCTCCCCTTGCTGATCTCAGTCGTGTCCCGTAGGGCCATGTCCTGTAGAGGAAACCCCCTTCTTCCATCATGTGACACATCCGAATCTCCTTTCAGTCCTAGGTTCTCTTTCTGCTTTCTGCCCTTGCCTAATATATCCTGTTTCTGTCCCTCGTCGCTCCCAAAAGGCCTCCCCATCTTGCTTCTATTTAGCCAGCTACTGCTGAACCTCTCCTGAACCCCACAAAAGAGACAAAGCCCTGGCCTCACGCTGCTGGACATGGATGGGGCTTCCCCTTTGGCCTAGACCTGTCCCAGGTGCTCTCATCTTCCCGGGACTCCCCAGAGCTTGTTCTTTTAATGACAAAAGCCAAGAGCACGAGGGGACTGTCCCCCTGCATGAGCGCATTGCTGTCTTCATACACTACTAGCCAAAGCTGGTTATAAGATCAGGCCCCCAAGTCAAGCAGCCATAGTGGGAGACAGGACATGGGGTGCAGGGGACGAGAAGTGGAGGCCAGGAGTTCAGTCTGCCCCCTGCTGCTTCCCCCTTGTTCTGCTTCCTTGACCAGCTTCCACTGGACGCACTCTTCCCAAGTCCCTTTGCGCTGATGGAGGTAGGGTGGAGGTAAGGACCAGGTCACAGTGAGAAAACAGGTCTTGGCCAACCTGTCCCCTGCCTGCTTCTGTTACTGTGTCTCCTCCTGGCTCTGAAACATGAGCATCTGGGTTTCTTTTGATTTCCTCAAGGTCCTAACCTCCCTGCCACCTCAGAATCCCTGCATGTGTTCCTCATTTTGGTCTGCATGGAAAATTCTTCTTCTCTTCACCACTTCCTCTGCTCTAAAGGGGAAAAAACAAAACACACATACACCCTCAAAAAACTGTTTTTCTGAAGATGTATATTTGAGGAATGACCCAAAGTGAAAAGTACAAATCCAGAGGGAAATAAATGCAAAAACAATTTTTCTTCTTTAAAAATGAAAGCACATGAAAATCTAGAAATAATAATAAAATTAGTAAGTTTGCTTATATTTTATCTCAGTATAAATGACAAAAAAAGAGATGCCTTTCTGAACATCAACTTCCAGCTAAATCTCCCCTTATTGTTCCCTACCAAAGGGGATGTGTTTCATTTCTCCCCAGCTCTTTATCTCAGTTTGAGTTATTAATTTTTTTATTGAATTTTTGTGGGCCAATCCACCCTTCCTGTGAGCCAGTGGCCACTCGAGCCTGCAAAGAAAAACAAGAAGCCAATCGACCCTTCCCATGAGCTTACCAGTGCGCAGGCTGGGGGACAAATAGAGCCCCCCACCCGCAAGCAGCTGGCTGATTTGGAGAATCATAGGCTGAGGTAGTTGATAGCAACTGAGATACAAAAACAATTTAATGCTTTTATTGTTTGATTGACTTTTCAGGCCTAAAACTGTAGTCTGAGCATCTATTTGGAGGATAACAATATGCAGTAAAAGCAACTATGGGGGATTTCTTTCTGTCTTGTGTTTGAAATCCAATATTGTGCTCACTGTTTTGTTTTGCTGCATTTTATTGCTTTGTTTTCTTCAATGTTCTGTTTTGATTGGTTTTATTCTGTCCTGTTTTGCTTGCTCTTAGTATGTCTGATGGTATGGGCAGCAGTTTTGAAGATAACAAGAGACATTATGGTAGCCATTGTTGATTTCCTGTTATCCTGTTTTGAAGTCCTATATCACTTTCACTGTTTTGTTTTGATTAGCTTTAGTCTGTTTTATTTTGTTTGGTTTTATTCTCTTTCAAATAAAATTTTAGCCGGGCATGGTGGCCCACACCTGTAATCCCAGCACTTGGGAGGCTGAGACAGGAGGATCGGTGCAAGTTTGAGACCAACCCGGGCTACAAAGTGAGCTCAGGGCCAGCCTGACCTGCACGAGACCTTGTCTCAAATAAGTAAATAAATAATTTTAAAAAGAAAAAACAAAAAAATTTGTGTTTCTCCCCTGCTAGATTCCAGGTTCTATGCAGGCAAAGACCCTGTCTGGCTTACTTATTGCTCCCCGACGCCCAGCACCAACCTCAACACACTAGTTCTTGAGGGAGGAAGGTAATGTTTGAGGCAAAGAGCAGTGAATGTCCTCAGCACTTCTCCTCCCCTTGTTTCAGTGACAAGATGCAGAGAAGGAAAGAAAACGCAATGCTGATCTCCTCACAGAGCTGCTGTTCTCTCCTCCTCTAACGGGGCAAGCCGACCACTGGTGCCCACGATGGGGGCATGGCTTGGAGAAGGCTCTTCATTTCTCTTACATGCATGGCCTTTGCCACTGCTGCCTGACTGCTGATGGATGAGGATTCACTTCTGTGACTCATTTCACTCAGACACCTACTCTGAGGAATTCACACTCGATGACCACAAGTCAGATGTGCTCCAGGTGGCTTGGGATCAAACACATGCCACCAATATTTCACCAGAGGGAATCGTTGACAAAGGTCAGCACAGGGGACCTACAGATAAATGGAGGCCATTGCTGAGAGGTTGGGTGGTCCGTTTTTGATGGCGGCGTCAGTCCACCAGCTAACAATGCCCATTCCTGTCCCCTCTTCAAACTCCTTTTCTTCCTTCCAAGCAGCCTTTCAGCCAGACTTTGTTCTAAATCACCTTATGAGCCAAGAGCCAAGTAGGAGTATTGGTCCTTTATGCTCGTGGCCATTTGACACCATCTGGACCTAGTTAATAAGGTCCTCGGTAGCCCCTGTGCCTGGAGAAGCCAGGACCTCTGGAGTTGGAAAGCTGAGTTCCTGAATCCCTCCTGACCTCTCAGCCCTGATCAGCTGGATGACACAAGCAGTGACTTACCTCTAGAAACCTGTCTTTACTTCACAGGTGTGGTAAAACCTACTTGCCAGAAATGATGAGGGCTGAGTGAGAAAAGGTAACATTAAATTGCATGACACTAAATAAGATGTTATTTATCTTCTCCCAGTCAGGTAGGGCTGTGCAGTGGAGAACAGAGGGTTAAAGGTTCAGGAGCCAAATGTTCTCTCCACAAAAACAAAAGAGAAAATAATGCCCACTTCCTGCTGCACTTGAGGACAGATTGCTTAGGATGGGATTGCAATTAGGTTTCCAAGTGGGAGAAATGATTGCTGCCCTCATCAGTATTACTTCTGGCTAAGTCCATGTAGGACACAATCAGGTAATTGAGGTCTCAAATTTAGTTTTTATCCAGATGCCAAGATGGACAGAAATGGCTTCTTGGAATTAACTCTTAGCGGCTTTCATTGTAAGCACAATATACTTAGGAGTTGGCATTAACATTTTACACCTGAACATTTCGAAAGTGAAAGTCTGTTGTCTGGCTTAGCAAGTTCAAATGTTAAAATGGTCAACGGCGTGGGATTGCTGTATAGTTGTCAGCTCTGGTTTGACTCTGGAGGAATTCACCTGTAAGAATAACTGGACAGCTACTCTAAGAGGTTGCTACAAGTCAGAACCACTGAGATGGAGAGCAATTATGACCAGGGGCAAGCTGCCTTAGTTGCTATGGAAACAACAACAAAAACTAGATAATGTACAACTGAAACCCTTAGCAGTACCATCTGGTTATTATAGGGCATAGCATTTACATCATTAATGCAATAAATATTTATTGGATGTTTATCATGTGCCTTCCCCGCTACCTGTCTCCAATTTTCCCTGAGTTACATTCTATAAAAAAACTGGAATAGTAAGTAAAATGCTTTTCTGAGTTCTGCAAGTCATGCTATTGAATTGTCAAATGGCTTGGGGTGGGCTTTTAATTTGTAGTTGGCTAGGCAGACATGTGGGTGGCCTGAGTATCTCACTTATGGCAAGTGTCTGAAGCAGGGACAGGGTCTAGGTCACTCTGTGTAGTGAGCAACAGATTTGAATAGTGGTAATAGCATGACTTCCAGTTGGTACTGGAGAACTGCAAAAGTGGTATGGAAAGAGACAACCCCTATTTGATTTCAGGAAGCAAAAAATACATCTCCTCTCAATAGACATAGAGAATTTGACTGAAAAACTCTAAACACTCACATGATAAAAACACTAAACATACAAACAAAAAGTAGAAGGAAAACTTCATCTTTTTATAGAGCCTCTATGAAAAATCACCCACCCGGTGGTGAAAGACTGAAAGCCTTTTGCTTAAGATCGGGAATCATGGCATACACGCCTGCTTGGCAAGTCCGAGGTCGTGAGTTCAATCCCTGGTACCATCAAAAACAGAAACGGATCAAGATCGGGAATCAGATGAGATTGTCCCTTCTTGGCGGTTTATTGAACAGTGTACTAGAAATTCTAGACAAGGCAATTAACTAAAGGGGTTGGAAGGACACTCGGGAAAGAATGAAGTAGAACCCTATTCAGGGATGGTGTGATCTTATATATAGAAAACTCTAAAGAAATTATATACTTTTTAAGACAAAGATCTATTAGAGTTAATACAAGAGTTCAACAAAATGGTAGCATCAGTACAAAAAAAACTTTTTTAAAAGGTCATTTTTGTTTTGGTTGGTTTTTTTTTTTTTTTTTTTTTAGATATTAAGGGTCAAAACCAAGGCCTCACACATGCTGGGTAGCTCTCTATCTCTGAGCTATAATCCCAGCTCATCTGTATTTCTATGTATTAGTAATAAACAATCTAAAAATAAAACTAATAAAAAGATTGGATTCTTTTCAAAATAGCACTAAATAATAAACATGACGTCATGAGTTAGATTCCTGGTACCAAAAAAGAAAAAAAAAAGCACTTAAAAGAAGAAAATACTTAGGAATAAATTTAAGCAAGATTTGTCCAGAGAAAACTATTAAATGTCTTTGAGAGAAATAAAAAAGGGCTGGGGGTATAGCTCAGTGGTAGAGCACTTAGTATGCATGAAGCCTAGGCTTGATCCCCAGCATCATGAGGTGTTGGATGGGGGGAAAGAAAAAGAAACTTGCCCTTCCTATGAGCCAGTGGCAGTCATGGCTCAGGAAGAGAACCAAGAAGTCAATCTGTCCTTCCCATGAGCCAGCTGGTGTGCAGGCAGGGAGACAAGAAGAGCGCTCCTCCCCCCACCCCACCCCATAGGCGACCAACTGATTTGGAGGAATACAGGCTGCAATGATAGCAACTGAGGCACAAAAACACCCTAACGCTTGCACTGAATGATTAACTTCACTGGCCTAAAGTTGGTAATCTGAGCATCTGTTTAGAAGATAATGATATGCAACATAGTAACTATGGGGATTTTCTTTTGTCTTGTTTTTGAAACCCAATCTTGTTCTTATTGCTTTGTTTTGTTCCATTTCATTGTTTTGTTTTATCTCCTTCAAAATAAAAAGAAGAAAAAATCTAAATAAATGGAATGACATCTTGTTTTCATATATTAGGAAACTAAATAATGATAAGATTTCAATAATTTCTAAATTGAACTACCACTTTAATACTACCTCTATTAGTAAATTCCAGCTGTCATTTTTGCAAAACTGGATAAGTGTATCCTGTAATTTTTGTGGAATTACAAAGGACCCCAAAAACCTAAAAAATTTTGAAGAGGAGAACAAAGTTTGAAGACTTGTACTTCCTAACATCAAAATTTCTTGCAGAGCTATAATAATATAGCCAAAGTTATATGGCATAGTTTAATGGAATAGAATCAAGAACCCAGAAGTTAACCTAAAGTCTATTATTAGTTAATCTTTTATAAAGATGCCAACACCAAGCAATGGGGAAAGAATAGTCTTTTTCACAAATGTTACCAGTAAACATAAGTAACAAAAATCAAAAAATGAAGCTAGACCCTCTACCTCACACCTTATGAAAAAATTAATTCACAATGTATCAAAGATCTGAACATAAGAACTAAAGCTACTAGACTCTTTTTTTAAAAAATTTTATTTAAAGAGGAAAAAAGCAAAACAAAAAAAGAGGTAGAAACAATACAGAATTTCAGAAAAAAATGAACAGTAAGAAATTACTAGTTGACAAATTACATATTGTCTTCTTAGACATAGTTGTTAAAGTTACAAAATTAAAGCATATAGAGTAGACATTCAAACAGTGAGGCTGCAAAGAAGTTCAGTGATCCAATAACAACTTAGCAACATGGTTATCAATCCTTCACACTTAAACATAAGTGCAGTTGTATCCTTTAGAGCATTTTCTGTTCCTCCTTTTACTTTTTTTTAAATTTTTTTTTATTTAAAGAGAAACAAAAGCATGTAAAGGGTAGAGATAATACAGAATTTTAGAAAAAAAGATCAACAATAAGAAATCACTAGTTGATAAATTACATATTTCCTCGTAGAAATAGTTGTTCAAGTTACAAAATTAAAGCATACAAAGTAGATATTCAAACAGTGAGAGTGTAAACAGCTATGCATGCATGAATCTCTACATGTATTTCTATCCTTTCTGTATTAGAGGGAAAAACAAAACTTAGCAAGACAAAACAAAACAAATTCCTATAAAAACATGAAACCAAAAAGTCATATAAAACCACAGTACAAGGCGATCTACAATGATTGCTGTGTTGTTTCTTATTATCTTCAATAGAATGTCTATATCATCAGGCATAAATGAATATAGCAGTATAATTGAATATAGCAGTACATAACAATATTAGTAAAAATAAAACATTGTAGACAGTATCAGACTTCAAAGGCAGGTAATAATCAAACCAGAGTGGATATTCTAGTGAATCTTGTCATCTTAAGTGCAGTTGCCTATACTCTCAGACTTGATACTATCAATCATAACAGCTTTGAATAAAATCTATCAATACAAAACAGCAATCTAACAAACCAGATTCGATTACAATCAGTCATGGTAAAACAGTGTAGGTTTTACAGAGCTTTAGATTAGCTTAATAGGAAATTAAGGATGATTACCATACTATATCCTGTTATTTTCAGAATTACTGTTTGTGCCCTCAAATCAGGTAGAATGACTGGAACGGAATATAAAACATATAATACATCTAAGCAGAGTAGTGTGAGTAATGTGGGTTTTAAATCCTGGTGCACTATTAACAATATAGTATATCAAGGCCATCTATGTTAGAGATTCTAGCCATCCTTCTCTGCCTGATTTCTGCTCTGTTATTTTTCTGCCTGTTTGTCTACTTTTCTCCTTTATTCTACTGCATGTCCCACTCATTGAGGCCTTTCTGCCACTGTTCCTAAAATCCTGGTATTTTTTTTCCTCTCTCTCTAGGATGTCCTTCAGTATTCTCTGTAGGGTTGGATTGGTGGTCACAAACTCCCCCAGTTCCTCTTTGTCATGGAAGCATCTTGTTTCTCCATTAATTCTAGTGACAGTTTTGCAGGATATATCAATCTGGGCTGCAGGTTATTTTCTTTCAGGGCTTGGAATGCTTCACTCCAAGCTCTTCTTGATCTGATGGTCTGTGTCAAGAAGTCAGCCATGATTCTGATGGGCTTACCTTTATAGGTAATCTGTTTCTTTTCTCTGACAGCTTTTAATATTCTGTTTGTATATTGAATTTCTGGTATCTTGATTATTATATATCTAGGTGTAGATCTGTTTTGGTTGTAGGTGGCTGGATTTCAGTATGCCTCACATAACCGAATGTCATTTTCTTTTCCCATGCTTGGGAAGTTTTCAATTATTTCCATGAATAACCTTTGTAATTCACCTGTATGTAATTCACCTCTTCATTCACATTTCTTATTCTTATATTGTAGATTCTCTTGTCATCTTCTAGCCTTTGTATTTTTACTGTCTGTTTCCTTGTTATTTTTAAGAGATCTTTCCTTTCATGATCACACATTGCAAACTTGTCTTCAAGTTTTGATAGTCTATCCTTAGTTTCTTTTAAGGTGTTTTGCCAACTTTCAGTGGAGTTTTTAATTTCCTGGTAGTCTCTTTGAATCTGCTTCATGTATTCTATATTTTCTTTATATTCTTTATCAAATGTTTCCTTTTTTTGTGTTCCTCCCTTCTTCTGTCTGTATCTTCCTGAGAGATGCTTCCTGAGAGCATTTCTTTTATTACTCTACTCATATCTTGTTTTACCTGATTTAATATTTCAGTTTTGAGCTCATCTGCAAGGTTCCAAAGATATCTCCTAATGTCCATTGAAGCCATGTCTGATGTTGTGTGTTTGCTGCCCTCAGTTTCCCTTGTTTTTCCTTCTCCTGGATCAGGGCTCTCAGGTTTCTGGGATGGAGGCCTCCTCCTGCCTCTCTCTTCTGTCATGGCCCCAGCTTCCTCCACACAGGTTACAGTGTAGTTCCCATCCCCTTCCCTGTTGGCCACATTTCCTCCGAAGCATGCTGGCTAGGGAACTCTACCCTCTCCTGCCTGCTCTTATCACTGAGGTGTAAGCAGCGGCTGCGTATGCCTGCCCCTCCCCACTGGGCCAGCCAAACTTCAGGGGCCTTTCACCCAGTTAGTGCTTGCTACGCGCACGGAATCGATTTGGGATGGCTCGTTGGGTCCTGGCCAGGGGTGTGGCCCAGTCCAAGCAAATCCCACGAGTCTGCTCTGAGAAGGGAGGAATCAACTGAAGTCACTGTTGCTCCCAGTTCAGGCTCCTCTTGCCTGATTCCAACATGTTGCCCTTTTGGTCGCACCCTTCCCATGTTAGGGGTCTCATTCCCAGCACTGACCGTGGATTAATGAAGGTCCCTTTGCTGCTCTGCTCTCAGTTGGGCTCACCAACCCCCCACTTCAGCACTGCTGTGCTTCCTGTGAGTGGTGGCCAGAATGAGTTTGGGTGGCTCTGCCGGCTGGTACAGATTCAGGCTGTTGTAAACTTGGCGGGTCGCAGAGAACAAAAATGCTGTGTCCCGTAATTTTTAGCTGTTTCAGTTGTAGTGCCAAAGTATTTGACAAGCTTTTTTATGTTTTAATTTCTTCCTGTGTCAAGAGAATCCATCTCCCTCTGTCTGGGTCTCTCCAGGGTGTTTTATTCTGGCATATGAGTTGTTTCTCCTGGGAGCCTTTGTATTTTGTTGCTCACTGATTAGGCCATCTTGTCTGCCCTCTGCTACTAGACTCTTAAAATGAAAAATACATATAAATCTTAGTGACCTTGTGTCTTGGTTACTTTTTTGTTTTTTGGTACTGGGGATCAAATTCAAGACCCCACACTTACCAGGTAAGTGTTTGAGCCACTGAGGTAAATCTCCAGCCACTGTCTCTGTTACTTTTATCTTGTTGCTGAGACAAAATGTCTGACACCCAAAATAAAGGCAGGAAAGGCTTAATTTGCTTACAGTTTGTGGAGGTTTCAGTCTACACTTGGCTGGCTACAAGGCTGATGTGCAACATTTTATGGTGACTGAGGCAGATACCAAAAGGGACAAAAGCAAAAGACAAAAGGGAGGAGCGAGCCACTTTCCTACATATTGTAGGCAAGCTACCCACCTCAAGGCAGGTACAACACTCACACTGCCAATCTCAGCACTATACAATGAACCAATCACAAGCTCTAGATTCAGCCATCCTTGAAAGGCCCATCCTTCTCTGACTGCTTGTAGCTTTTGGGGGAACATCTAGACATAAGCCATAACACCTTGGATTAGACAGCAGTACCTTAAACATAACCTTCAAAACATTCAGAGCAAAAGAAAACATAAATTGGATTTCATTAAAATTAAAAACTTGTGTGCAACAAAGAATCAAAAAAACAAAAAAGAAAACAGACTGCGAGGAAAGTATCTGAAAATCATATATCTGGTAAGAGTCCAGATTATGCAAAGACTTCTTATAATTCAAAAACAAAAGGACAAGAAGCTGGGGATTTAGCTCAGAGGCATAAGTGCCTGCCTTATAAGGGCGCAGTCATGCATTTGAACCCCAGTACCAATAAAAAAAAATCAGTGAAAAACAAAAGGACAACCCAATTCAAACATGAACTAAGGGCTTGAATAGACGTTTTTCTGAAGAGCGTATACAAGTGGCCCACAGGTGTAGGAGTAGATGTTGAACATCACCAGTGATCAGAACAATAAAATCAAAACTATAGTAAAATACTGACTTACATCCACTGGAATGGCATTGTGAAAAAGACAAAAAATAACAAGCATTGATGAGAATGTGAAGAAACTGGGACCTTCATTTGCTGCTCGTAGGAATGTTTCAGCTTCTGTGGAAAACTATTTAGCAATTCCTCAAAAAAGCTAAACATCAAATTTCTATATAGCCCAGCAATTCAACTCCTAGGTCTATGCCCAAAAAACCTTGAAACGGTGCACAAAGGTTCATAGCAGCATCATTCCAAATAACAAAGAGGTGGAAACAACTCATCTCTCCATGAACTGATGAATATACAAAATGTAGTATGCCCATCCAATGAAATATTTCATGAATTATTGATACATACAACATGGATCAACCTGAAAAAACATTATGCTAAGTGAAACAAGTCAAACAGAAAAGGTCACATACTGCATTATTCCATTTATAGGAAATGTTCTGAATAGGCAAATTTGTAATACCAGAAAGTAGACGAGCAGTTGGCAAGGGCTGAGGGAAGGGAAAAGAAGAAGCGACTCCAATGGCTGTGGGATTTCTTTTGGGGACAGGGAACATGTTTTGGAATTAAGTAATGGTCATGATTGCCCAACACTAGTGCTCAAAATCACTGACCTTTATCTTTGAAAGTGGTTTAAATGGTTATTTTATGTTGTGGCCATTTTATCTGAATTTTTTTTTAAAGAGAGAAATAAAACATAAATGACAGTGCACAATTTGCTGGCTGGTGGAATCGGTTTCCCCAACAGTAAGAGGAGTTAAACTCTTGGCTCCCTCTCACTTGTTCCCCAGGCTTTTAGCTTCGATTGCCCTGACTCGGATCCCCCGTGGCTGTCTCTACAACACGTAGCTTCGTGGTGTCAGAGACAGAGTGGGTCCTGCAGACACGTGGAAGCAGTGAGGCTTCGAAGCTTTGAGCAGCTGCAGAGAGAACCAGGCAACACCTCACTTAGGAAGAAACAGGACAAACTGTATTCCTCCCAAATCTGCAGGCCCTTGTCTGAGTAAAGCTGCGAACAGGGAACACAAAGAAACCTGACCAAACCAACAGCTCCTCCCAACCCACGAGAGTGCAGAAAACTACCTGAATTCTCACTCCTTCCAACAAAACTCTAAGGCATCAGGACTGAACAGGAAAATATCCCGGATTGAGTGCGAGGAATGCCAAGGTCAGCGGAGGGAAATGACATCTGGTGATTGTACCACTTGGCGCCCTGGGAGAAGCCCCAAACCCGGGGAGCTGTTTCCACGGAGGAATCAGGAGTGATGTTGACAAAACCTGGAACCCTCATTTTGGAGCAAGTAGGGAAAAAAATAAAATAAAAAGCCAAAACTATACTTCATCACCTGCTACGCCGCTTTGGTGCTCAGGCTTGGCCGGGCCTGGCTCTCAGATTCTCAGATGCTGAATTCATCCCCTGATTACAGTGAAAGCACACATTGGGGTGCAGGCTGCAGCTTTAGCCCTGTCAGGATCACCTGGTGACTCAATCCCTTTTGGGTTCTTCCTGGGACCTTTCAAGGTCTGTACCCAGGTTCACTCTTTCAGTCTTGTGCTTTTCGTTTGTTTCCCTCAACCCTAGAGATTGCACCTAGGGCCCTTACATTGAGCTACAGCCTCAGCCCTGTAAAAACGTCTTATTTGTTTTGTTTATTGATTCATTTAATTTTTTGCTGCTGTTGTTTCTTTTCTGAGATAGGGTCTCCTTATGTATTCTAGTCAAGCTAGGCTTGAACTCACTAAGTAGCTCAGGCTGGCCTTGAACTTGTGGTGATCTTCCTGGCTTAGCCTCCTGACTGCTGGGATTAGGTGCATATACCACCACACACAGTTTAAAATTTCTTTATTTGGAGACAGGGTCTCACTAAATCACTAAATTGCCTAAACTGGGTTCCAACTTGGAATCCTCCTGCCTCAGCCTCCCAGATTGCTGAGATTACAGGCGTGAGCCACTGTCCTCAGCTCTCCAGCCATTTCTGTCCCTGGCTCTTGAAAGAAGCATATCCATTCCAACTGGCTAACTCCTTGTCCTCTGTGAAGACTCACTGAGAACTCCTGTCTGGAAGGCTGTCTTCCCTGGTCGGCAGTCTGAGTGACAGCACACCTCTTTATCCTCACAGGGCTTCCCCAGTCTGTGTTCACTTCATTTCCCTACCCTCAGACCCTGGACACGCGCATCTTGGCAGCAGGGAACTCTGAACTGACAGTTTCTGTTTAAATCCATCAGCCCTCTAAGGCCTGCTCCTGCTTCTGTACAGTCACGGGCTTGGGCAAGGCCACAGATGTAGTCTGAATACAGCCCGCAGACCTGTGTTAGCCCACATGATATTTACTTTATGCAAGCAGGTATTTTTAAGTTGGGACAGTTTTGATCAATATTTTTTTTTCTTTTTCTTTTAAAGAGAATAAAACCAAGCAAAATAAAACAGGATAAAGCCAATCAAAACAAAACAGGGTAAGTGACACAGGACTTCACAACAAGATAGTAGGAAATCAGCAATGGTTACCGTAATGCCTCTTGTCTTCACAATAGCTGCCCATGCCTCTTTTGTCTTGTTCGATTTTATTATATCCAATGGCATAGGCAGCTATTTTGAAGATAACAAGATATATTACGGTAGCCATTTTGGATTTACTATCTTGTTTTGAAGTCCTTTATTGTGTTCATTGTTTTGTTTTTATTGGTTCTATTCTGTTCTGATTAAAATCTGGAGTTCTGCCTTCTCTTGGAAACTTAGGGGTTTTGGCAGCAAGGAGCTCATACTCCTGGGACGAACATTTGGTCAGCTCCCTCTGCATGGGACCCATACTTGATCCTCGCTGGTTTAGGCTCCTGGAGGCACTAAACTCGAGCCTGCTCATTAGAGGCCTTCTATAGCACCACCTCCTATGGCTTACCTCTCAGATCTCCCGTTTCTCTTCCTCTCTTATCCAGTCAGCTAACTCTTTCTTTCTTTCTTTCTTTCTTTCTTTCTTTCTTTCTTTCTTTCTTTCTTCCTTCCTTCCTTCCTTTCTCTCTCTCTCTCTCTTCTCTCTCTCTCTCTCTCTCTCTCTCTCTCTCTTCCTTTCTTCCTTCCTTTCTTTCTTTCTTATCCGGGTGAGAGCCAGTAGAGGCAGAAATACTCAACTTGGGGAATTTTAGGATTTTTAGTTATTATTGTTTCGTTCCTGGTATTTTAAGGCAGTACCCACAAATCTCCCAGTTTATTTCCTAAACAACTAATTACCAGATATGATTTAATCATCCCTAGAAACAATGAACAGAAGTTTTCTTAAAAGCACTGTTGCTTTTAGGTTACAACAGAGCACCTTTCTTCTCCTCGAAAATGAACCAGCACAGCAAACTAATTCCAGAAGCACATTTCCAAGGTAACCCTGCTGCATGTGGACTTCTTAAAAGTACCTCAAATGCTACAGCAAATCCTACCTCTGTACAACCATTTAAGCAATTGCACACACATTTCTGTTGCATAATTATGCAAGGACCTTGGTCATGAAACATGCTGCAGCAAATGTAAGTGAAATCACCACAGATTATTATTTGTAAGAAAAATGCCCCCTTGCAAAGTAAACCTGTCATCAGCTCCTCAATGATTTTCCATCTTGTCATTTCCCACCAACTGGTTGGCTCCAATCAGTTCGCCCTCAGGTCACTGGAAGAGCCGTACAGAACTTGCTCTTAGCCTAAAACCGAAACTCAATCAGCATCTAGCTGGGGCTGAGCAGATTGGCTCACCATGCGGGGGATTTTGAGCTTAAAAGCCAAAGTCATTATGTTCCTAAATATTAGGGAAATGGGACTATTATTTTCCTTCGGGAGCTGCTACTTCTCCTCTATTTCCTGGGGACAGAGCTTTGAGCAGTGGTCCCCATCCCTGGCTGCACATTAGTACACTTGGGGACTTTTAAAGGAAAGTGCCAGAGTCTGGATACTATTGGAGACTGATCCGATCAAGCTTTCAGAGAGGGGAGCCAGCTGGCGTCCGGATTTTTAAGTACTTGGGTGATTCTAATACTCAGCCAGTGTTGAGAACCGCTGATTTGTTGAAAGCTCTGCCTTCCCAAACGTAGTGCTCACATTAACAGAATGATTGTCATCTAGGAATTGGTTAGGATGCGAATTCTTGGGCCCCACCCAGATCTACTGAAACACAGTCTCTGGAAGAAGGCAGTAGTTTGGAGCATAGCAAGCATTCCAGGTGACGCTGGTGTGTGCCTCAGTATGTGAATCACTGGGGCCGTAGATTGAGCTGGGCTTGGGTTCCCATCCAACCCAAAGCCACCATTGATGAGCCCTGTGATGTGAGGTAAGGACTTTCCTAGCCTAGTCTTGGCTTTCCCATCTGTAAAATGGAGACAATGATGGTTTATATACAACAGTGTATATAATGTACTGGCTTCTGTCATTGCATATAATGTACTTAACGCACCACCTGTCACAGAATCTGCACCCAATTAAATGCTGGGTAATCTTCCCCAGGTGCCCACTCCGGAGCTTATCCTCCATTTCACTCCCCGCCACCCCCACATACAATCTTTGACCCTGTGCATCCATCCCTACGTATTTCTTCCCTTCTTTTTCTTTTCTTCCATCATTGCCTTGGAGTCCAAATCTCTGTCATCCCTGAGTGAGGTACAGATTCTGCACGAGGGCACAAGATGATGAAGAAAAAGATAATCGGGAGCTCTGCTACCTCCCGAGGACATGAGTCCACATTCACTGGAGACACAGCCACTTCTGAAGTCCAGGGTGAGCCCCGGATGGTCAGTGATGACAAATAGTGTTTTCTCCTAGGATGTCAAGTTTGGCTGTAAAATTTTGAGCAAACCTTTTGGCCTGCAGATTTGCTGTCCCAGGGGCACAGTAAATCCTGAAGCTTCCTGTGTTATTTGTTCAAACCTAAGGCATCCTTGAAATCCAGCTGAAAAGGTCTGAGGTCTTAGAGGCTACCAGAAAGTGAGAAGGTCACACCAAAGACCTTGCCCAGGAGCCTTGTTTATCCGACAGGACCCAGTCTGTTTATTCATGAGGCAGAACTTTCAGAGAACTCAAGCCTGATGGGAAATTGGAGGAGCATCAGTCCTCATGTCTTCTTGAAGGGGACAATTGCAACCTCTCATTTGTCCTGCTCCTTCATGAGTGACCATTCCCAAATTGTCTGTGTGGGCATCAGTCATGTTGTTGGAACACAAGATAAAAGAGAATTAAGCTCCAGAGGACTGGTGGCGTGTTGAATGTGGCTTCATTACTGCCACTGTTTGTCCCTGCTCAGTGACCTCTTTCTCTCCCTCATGCTCACCGGGCATGCTCCTGCCTTTGGGCTTCTGGGCCAGCTGCTGTCTCTGCTGGTCTGGGGCTTTTCCCAGACACAGACAATCTCCTCATCTTCTCCATAGTTGTGCCCAGAGGCCACTGAGCCCCATTTACATGGCCATTTATATGAATCAGTTTTCCATGACTGTAACCAAATACCCAAGACAACAAATTTATAAAGACAAAAGGTTTATTTTGGCTCATAGGTTTAGAGGTATCCATCTAGGGTTGAGGGGGATGCACTGCTTTTGTGCCTGAGGTGAAGAACCACATCATGTCAGGGAATGCAGAGCAAACCCAACCCGCCCATCTCAGGCTCAGAACGAGAGAGAGGAAGAGATCAAGTCCCACAATCCCCTTCAATTCCTCCCACAGTCCCCTTCAATGACCTCCCAGTAGGCCCCACCTCTTAAAGCAATGATGGCAAACATTTTAGAGCTTTTGATGATACAAACAGCCCACTATGGTACAAGTGCCATAGGTTCGCCACCACTACCTTTAAGGTTCCACCACCTCCAAGTTGTTCTACTCTAGGAAACAATCTTTTAACACATGGGCCTTGTTAAGGTCTGTGTCCAGATGTCCCCTCAATATCTCATCTGGTCTTAGGTGGGGCTTTTCAGGGGTGGCTGGATCCAGAGCATGTGATGCAGGTATTGATTTGTGATGCAATGTTAGGATTAAGGATGCAATGTTGGGATTAAGAGTATGTGATACTAAATTAATCCACTGATTGGTTTATCATTAATCTGGTCTTAGGTGGGGCTTTTCAGGGGTGGCTGGATCCAAAGCATGTGATGCAGGTATTGATTTGTGATGCAATGTTAGGATTAAGGATGCAATGTTGGGATTAAGAGTATGTGATACTAAATTAATCCACTGATTGGTTTGACACCCACCCTAAATTGAGGTAGCCAAGCTAGAATATAAAAGGGGCCAAAAGAAGCTGCTATTCTTGCTACCTTCTGCCTTCAGCCTGCCATGAGATGTTATCTTCTGCAATGCCTCTCTGCCTTGGAGCCAGACAACTATGCACTGAAAGTGCCACAAACCGAGCCAAAATAAACCTTTCCTACTTTAACTTTGAGGGTTAAGGTTTTTTTTTTTTTTTTTTTTTTTGCTTTGCTTTGTTTTTTGTTTTTGTTTTTGTCTCAGTAATGAGGACAGTAACCAAAACAGGCCTTAAGGAGACAAATCCAGACATCCCACACGCAAACTATAGCACCATCCAGTTTAAAATTGCAGCCTAGCCCCCCCATACACCCCCACACACCCCCACACTCCCCATCTCCCTCTATCCCTCACCGGTCTCTTCTTGTTATCTATGCTTCTTAGCTCAGCACCTTTAAAGCTCGAGTTGTGGCAGCATCACCTGGAGGAACTGTCAGTTGAAACAGTCTGCTGGAGCCACCTGCAGCATCTAAGAGGTTCCATGGGTGCCACCTGTCCAGGGATCTCATGCAGAGAACCACTGCTCACCCCATTCCCTGCTAGAATGCCCATGAGGACCTAAGAGGGCTTTTTGTCTTGCTCACTGACCCATCCCAAGCATCCAGAAGACATGGGCTCCAGAGGAGATGCTCAAAAATTACACTTTCTCAAATGGAATGCAGGAGAATGTTGGCAAGTATAATCCTGGAAGCCAGACAGCCCTGATTTGAGTGCAAAATCTACCATTCCTACTTGTGGTCTTGACAAGAAGATAATGTAGCTCATGGAGCCTAAGTTTCCTCACTCCTACATTGAGTACAATCACGACTGCTACTGAATTTATGGGACACATTGCTAAACGGGCTTGCAGGACTCCGATTCAAAAAAGTGATTCAGTTCATCAGATATCCATGTGTGCTTCATATTTAAGGTGAGTTATTCCCGTGACCAGAGGAGTCATTCACATGTATACACTTGTGTCTATGCACACACATTTGCACACATCACACATGTATGTGAGTGCCAATGATCAGGGCTCTACTGGAGAGCACATGACTTCCAGCTGTACTTGGCAGAGTCCACTTCATGTCCTGGGGTGGCAGTTTTGAGGTGTGCCACTTCACGTGAGTCACTTTGCCTTTCTGCTCTGCTCTTTTCTCTTGGATGAGTTGGGAGGATGAGAGAGAATGGTTATTAGCAAGGTGCCCAACACAGAATAATAGCTTAAATAGTGAATTCAGAAGCTCATGGGACCAGTAACAGGAAGGAGCCAAGACATCTGGCATACAGAAGGTGCCCAAAGCACACCAACTGAAAGGGGTGGAGGAACCCGAGTTAGAGATCCGTGTGGCTTTCCCAAGGTCCTATGCTGTGGGAAAGATAACCAGTGCAACCATGTCAGAACACTGTTTGGCAGTAACACGAGAGTAGGAGGTATGCACACTCTGTCCGAGAAAGGTGTGCCCATGTGAACTTCATAGGAATTTATTCACCCCAGCCCCAGACAGGAGGCAACCCAGATGCCCATCAGCAAACGAATGGCAAATAAGTCATACATATTCATACGTGGAGAGCTACACAACAATAAAAAGACCACAGCTACATGGGAAAACATGGACAGCTTCACAGATGCTGTTTAGTGAAGAAAACAGACACAGAAGAGTGTACATTGAATCATTCCGTTTACTTGGAACTTGAAACTAGGCCAACCAACCAGTGATAGGAGTCACAGTGGTGGTAACTTCTTGGAGGACATACTGACTTTGAAGGGGATAAGGGAAACTTGTGGATGCTTATGTTAGCCAGGGATCTCCAGAGGAACAGAACTGATAGAAAATATATACATAATTATGCAAGGAGATTTATTAGCTAGGCCTATAGGATCAGAGGTAGAAGCATCCACAATGGCCGTCCATGGGCTTGGAGGTGGAAAAATCCACAATGGCGCCTGTGCATTGAAGAGCTGGAGGATCCAGTAAGGCTCGGCCTAAACAGACAGAAGCCACTGAAAGGGTCAAGGATGTAGCACCATCCAAGTTCAAAGACCTTGGAAGCTCATTACAGAGTTGCTGGTGGGGATCTATTGGAAGGCTGAAGAAACCAGAGACTGGTGTCCAAAGGTGATGACAAAATGGCAGTTCTCCCAAAGTGGGCACCCTTTTTCCTTCCCTCTTTCCCTTTTCATTCCTTCTAGGCTGCAAGCCTATTGGTTGGACCACCCACATACAGGGTGGGTCTTCTTTCCTCAGTTTGCTGATCAATATATCAATCATCCACAAACACACCCGGCATTGTGCTTTACTCAACTGCTACTGTTTCTTACTCAAACCAACAGATCACAACTGAGGATCATAGTACTATAAATATCCTGACTTTTATGTAACCAAGAGAGGTAGCTCATGCCTATAATCCTAGCAGTCTGAAACAGGAAGATTACAAATTTAAGCCCAGCCTGGGAAACTTGGAAAGTTTGTGAAGCCCTATCTCAAAATAAAAATAATAAAAAGGTTAGAGATGTAGTTCAGTGAGAAGGTCCTGTGTTGGATCTTCAGTGTTACCCCCTCCCCACCAAAAAATCTCAATTCATATGGTATATCAGGGGCACATACAAAAACCATCCAGTTGCACACTGAGGATTATTGCATTTTTTTCTGAGCTGGAGACCAAATCCAGAGCCTTGTACATGCCAGGCAAAAGCTCTACCAGTGTGCTATACCACCCAGCCCCAGTATTAGTGAAACTTATGCATGATTTGTTGTATATATAATGTCCCTCAATAAAAGCGAAAAAATAACAATTATATTCCTTTACCAGAGCCTACCGTCTGTTTGAGCTATGAACAGATCAACCCAGTAACTATCCCGGGAAAAGTACACTTATATTACATTATGTTGTTTTTTGCAATAATGGTCTTAATTTCAAACACGTATATTTGAAACATCTCACAAATTTTGCAACCCTGTTTAACATTTCTTTGCTGCTTAACAAACCAAAGTTTATGGAAAGAGTAATGGTGTAGACCCTCCTGGCCTTCCGGGAGGCCCATCGTGGACAGAAGCAGTCACAGGGTGTGTGGCCACCACAGGCCTACAAATGGGCAGTGGGTATGGTCAGCTGCTGGCCCTCAGGGGCTGCAGCTGCTCCAGCTGCTCACACTTCCCAAAACCCAGGCTGCATGGTCCTTGTCATAGCAGTCAGGGTGTCACACAGCACACTGTCTGGGTCAAGGTGACAGTGGCCCCCTGGGAGGATGCTGCCCTGGAAAGAAGGCCTGGGAGGTAGGAGACAGCCAGAGAACTGCCCAGGTGCAGAGTAGGGGCCAGCTTGCTGGGCATGTGTCCTTTGTGGTCACACAGGCCACATGCTCAGAAGGGCTTGGCTGACAGTATCTCAAAATTCTATCTTTGGATGTGTGTTGGGGGAGTACCGAGGTTCAAACCCAGAGCCTCCTGCATGCCAGGCAAACATTCTACCACTGAGCTGTGTCTCCAGCCCTGTTTGTGTTTTTGTTTTTCAATTATTTTGTTTTGAGACAAGGTGTTGCTAAATTGTCCAGGCTGGCCTGGAACCTGCAATCTGCCTGCCTCAGCCTTCTATGTAGCTGAGGTTACAAGTGGGTGCCACCAAGTCCAGCTATAGAATTCTTAATGATTGATGGGGGGGGCGTGCATTTCTGATTCCCCACAGATGTGACAGGCAATCCTAGAGGGAGCGAGCAGGGTGTGATGTTACTAGCCACACCTCTAGAGCCTGGGAGACTGGTCGTAGCTCTGCCCCTGGCTAGCCATGTGTGCCTCAGTTTCCCCACCTGTCAGATGGAGTAAGCAATACGTCTCAGGAGGCGTTCAGAGAATCAAATCAGCCTCCCGCTCCGGGTGCTTGTTTAAGTTCAGCAATGCATTCCGATGGCCTCGGACCTGATACCAACAACACTGTCACACATGGCGACGAGAGCAGAGTGTGTCACAGCAGCCTGGCTTCAGCCACCGAGGGAACAAGCAGGAGGCTGAGAGGCTGTTGAAGCCGGTGGCCTGTGGTATGCGTTATCCTGTCCATCTTTGATTTCAGAGCTCACCGAAGCATGGTGACAGCCGGTTGTCATGGGTCCTCTAAGTCTGTAAATAGACTCTTACTGTAAAAAATGACAGACTTGGAAAAACTGAAAGAAACAGCATGAATGCTCTTTCCTCTACCTCCCTTCCCACCAAACAGACGGGTCTGAGATGTTCAAAGACCATGCTGATCACCCGTTCACAGACCTCCTGGACCCCCAGGCCTGTCATTATGTTTGGGGCTGAGTCACATTTCCAGGGCCACTCTGTATTTCTGCAGCATTGTCTGCAGGTGAGGAGGAGGGTGGCACCCACCTTCTGGTCCGTATGAGGTGAAGCCGGATGATGCTGTGTGTGAGGTGTGTGGGGTGGCATCAGGTATCTTGTGCATGCCCGGGAAATGCCCAAGGCCGAGAAAAGGAGTCTTGACTGTGGTCGTTGCTGCTTAGTCTGCCCCAGGACCTTTGTTCTGGTGGATGCAGATTCCTTCTGCCAGAAGACAGGAGACCTGCGAGGAGCGCCAGGAATAGGTCGACACCTAGGGGTAACCCCAATCTGAGTGAGGTCTCATCCTTCCCCATTCGGAGAATGGTTGCCATAGACCTGAGTCATTTTAATGTCTGAACAGAAAAGGACCTTCAAGGTCAGCGAACCCACAGTTCGCACTTACAGATGAGACAGAGAGGCCCAGAGAAGGTGAGTGAGCTGCCCCAGATCACACAGCCAAACAGGAGCTGGGCTGGGAAGACAGCTAAACTCGGGGTTCACGGCTCTGCACAACACTGCCCTACTTGTTCCTGCCTAGGGCTCAGCCTCCCAGCTCCTCCGGCTCCTCCCGCCTTCCTGCTCCGGGATGGGCTTCCTACCAGGTGATAGGCTCATCGAACTCTCGGCCGCATCCTGCTGGGGACCCATCCTTCTTACTGAATCAGACCTCCGCTAGGTCCTGAAAGCCCCATAAGTCTTCTATGGATGAGCAGATCCCTTAATCTATTATTCCAGAGTCCTATTTATATATATTTAGCCATATGGCTATATAAATAGGGCTCTGAGACATAGATGTGGCAGGTTATTGCCGTAGCATAGTTGTTCTCCCCGAGAGGAAAACAAAAATGATGCATGGCGCATGCCGTGTTCCACGCAGAAAGCTCCCGTCTGATTTATTAGGAGTTCGCCTGCAGCCACATGGTCTGGAGTAGAGAATCTATGGCAGAGTTGTCCAAGAGCGCTCAGACCCAGGCGCTGAAAGGGCTGGAGTTTAGGGCATGGAAGGGCCTCAAAGAATCTCAAAGGCAGACACTCCTTGGGCACTTGCCCCAACCCGGCAGATGAAACAGGTTTCCTTTGGTTGTAAATTGAAGTGAAAAAGGAGATCGCGGGCAGGATCCTGCTATCTCCGGGAACTCATGGAGGGGGTAGGCCTGGGTCTTACCTTGACTGCGAGAGGACAGGGGCTCCTTCCCTCCCCGTCACCCCCTGCTTTTCTCCAGCCATGGCTCCCTTACTCTCTCCAGATGGATGGAACCATGGCAGCCGACAGCATCCAAGTCTTGCCTCCCCCTGGCTGTGTGCTTTCTCTGGTTCCGTGGACTCTGATCCCCTGAGCTGGAGCTCACGTCCCTCTGCTTGGTATAAGGGCTCAGGGACTTAAAGGGATGGGCCAGGTGAGGGCTGGCGCTCTCCTCTGTGCCAGTCACGGGACAAAGCCACCAGGATGCCTTGTATCCTTGTTCCTACATGGACTGGGAAAAGGCGCCTCCCTCGCTCTGCCTCAGCATCCTCCCGGGGAAACCCTGGCATCATGCTCTATAGTGTTCGCTGTGGGGTTCCCAGATGGATCCCCACTGCCTCATCAGTTCCTGGGTCATGGTCGTCTTCAGTAACCATCTAGAGAATAAAGAGACAGAGGACTCCCTCGTGGGATGATTGGGAGGAGTAACTGAGATAATAAAACCAGCTAACACGCCTGTGCCAGGAACCATTCTAAACGTACGGCATTAACATACACAGGGCACTTAGAATAGGGCCTGCACACCCATGAGGAAGTAGGGTCCCAGGAAGTCCAGCAATCTGTCCAAGGCCATTAGCCAGCAAGTGACAAGAGCCGGATTTAATTCCAGGGCTTTGCATTGGTGATGTACAGTCCAGTGGTTGCCAATCATGGGTTAAGAGACTGAGGGAAGAGCTGGGCATGGTGGCAAGTGCCTGTAATCCCAGCACTCGGGAGGCTGAAGCAGGAGGATCATTTCGAGTTCAAGACCAGCCTGAACTGCATAGTGAGACCTTGTCTCAAAAAGCCAAAAAAAAAAAAAAGCATTTAGGGGATAGAGAGGAGTAAAAATAAACATTAAGTCTGGAATCTGCATCCATAGGCATAAAAAGCATTTATTTCAAAGTGCATTACATGGTACAGTGATTAGTGAAATATGAATTAATAGTGTAACTTGTCACTGAATTCACAGGAGCCTGTGATCATGGTATATGTCCTCCAATTATCAAATGCTACACAAGTGTGTCTGCCAGTATGGAGGAGATCTATGAAATTTGAGCATTGTAGAAACACTCAAGTTTCAAACCTCTGAGTTAACCCTACCTCCTCACATCACAGATGAGGAGTGTCAAGGTCACCCAAGGTCACATGGTGAGAAAGGTTAGTCAGGGTAGATTTGGGGGGTGGAACCGAAGCCCAGAACCACCGAGATTTCCCAAGTATCACACACCAGATAAACCAGGAAGTCCTTCCACTCCGAGTGACCAGGTGTGCGGTGGCAGTGCAGAGCCATGGGAAACAGCCCTGCTGGGGGTGAAGAGGCCCATTCTGACCAGCACGTGGTGAGCACCTGTCATCTTCTGGGCAGCTCGAGGCTGTGCACACCCTGGGGCCCAGCGGTAGCACTTTGGGGATGCTGTCCCAGCCTGGTAAGCAAAGCGCTCTGTTCCAGATTGCTCCGCGGTGCTCTGAAAAGCAGGAATAGCTAAGAGGCCATCATGAGGGGTCAGACAACTGAAGAACTTAGTGACTTTCTATCCAGAGAGACATGGGGATATGTCTCCCGGCTGGGACTATGCCAACCCGGGCCTGTCCTTGAGTTTACCCCAGCACCTCGCACATGCTATGCAAGACACCCCTAGGCCACTGCCCTTGCCTTTTGGGAAACCTCCATCTCTTTCCCTGTCTGCACCCCAGTTTCCTCCTCTGTCAGTGGGCCTTGTGGATAATTTAGCGGTTTTTGGACTGTGTTTGGCAAAACCTCAGAGATCCTCTATTGGTTTTCCATGCTTGATTCAAAAGTCACCTTTCCAAATGTTTTAAAGTATTTTAAAACTGAGGAACTGGCTGTGATGGCACACGCTTGTAATCCCAGAATTTGGGAGGCTGAGGCAGGAAGATTAGTGGGAGTTTGAGGCCAGCCTGGGTGACATGGTGTGTTCAAGACCAACTTGAGCTACATAGGGAAACCCTGTCTCAGAAAAACAAAACAAAACAAAAATAGTAGAAAATACACACACACACACACACACACACACACACCCCAGTGTGCTTTGCACAAAATGTTGACTCAGGAGAGATTAGCACTGCACTGATGTGTCACGTCTTCTTCATCCAGAGAACCCAAAATGAGCCTCTCCCACCTCCTCAGTTTAATTGGATCGAGTCCTGGGACCACAAGGCGAGCAGCTGTTAAAATCTGTTGTCGTTTTCAACTGCTTAGTTGAGAGAGTTGAGATTTTTCTCAATATTGTGTAACAAAAGCAAAATGTAGCAATAATTTGAATGTGGTACAAGAGGATCACAGTCATTCACAGCTATAATTTCAGATTTGTATTTTTCATTTGTTGAATTTTATTCACTAATGGTTTTTGTTGTTTTTTGTTTTGTTTGGTTTTGTTTTTTTGGTATCAGGAATTGAACTTAGGACCTTGCACTTACCAGGCAGGTGCTGTGCTGCTGAGCTAGATCCCCAGCCCTGTAATAAAAGTTTTGTTGTTGTTGTTTTGCATCTTTCTGGTTCTGGAGATTGAAACTGTACTGAGCTACATTTCTCTCTCTCGCCCTCTCTCTCTCTCTCAATTTATTTTGAGATGGACTCTTCCTATGTTGCCCAGGCTGGTCTTGAATTCTTAATCTTTCTGCCTCAGCCTCCTGAGTAGCCAAGATTACAAGTTTAAAAGTTTTTTTTTAATAAACTTTTTCTTCGAGGATAACCTTATAGTCACAGAAAACTCACCTGTAAAGTTAGTACCAAGAGTTTCTAAATAACACTCCAACGGCTTCAGGTCCTCCTGGTATCACCATCAGCCACAACCATGGTACTGTTGTAAAACTAAGAACCAACAGCAGTTTGTGGCTGCTAAATAAACTCTAGGTCTTACTCAGTTTCCCATGCTTCCACTTCTGCCCTTTTTTCATTCCAAGACTCAACCCATTTAGTGAGATGTGTATTTTCATCTATCTTAACGTCTGTGTTTAATACATAAATTTATTACCAATAGAGCTGAGTAAATGCCTGAAGGACAGGAAAGAGCATTTGTCAGGGAGCAAGTACAAAGGCCCTGCGCAATCTATCCCAGGCTTTGTGGTACTAGGCACATGCTCTACCGCTGAGCTACGACACAGCCCGCCCATGGAAGTTTATGCAAATAAAATATTAACTTGATCTGTTTTGCATAAGGGAGTTCCAGGAACATTTCTTGAGGGGGGAAGAGAGGATCCTCTGTGTTTGTTTTGTTTTTTAAGTTTGTTTGCCGTCCTGGGGCTGGAACCCAGGGCCTTGCCAACTACCTCTCATAACGCCACACACACAACCGCAGACAACGGGAGGGGCCGTCCTTAGGGCCATGTGGCAGCCCGAGGGACTCAAGGGGCTCCAGGATGAGCAGAGGGTTAGGACCCACTGGGACTTACTAAAGGGAGCTAAAGGCCCACACTCCGAGCCAAAGTTACACATCTTTTGCAAGCAGGAAATCGCTCCGACTCTTCATCCGGGAAGGACCCCAGGTCTTTTCCAATTAAAAGTACGTGGGCCAGGAGTTCATTTATTCATTCGCTCTCTCGAACGATGCATAAGCATCCACTGTGTGGCAGGTGCTCTAGGGACAGCAAACAACCATCATCAAAGAGGACCCTGGAGTGGACGAGGCAGTGGAAAAATAAATCACGAGGTGCAATCCAGACATGTGGTAAACGTCCAAACTTAAAAAGTTTTTTATGGTGATGAAAGACACATCACTGTTATCCCTCCTCACCCTGACCACGCTTACCCCATGGTGCTTGCCGCTTTCTGCAGCAGTTCTGGAGTCCCCTTTCGTGAATGTCTTTAGCTGCACTGCTGTGGCTTCCTCGATGCACTGATTCCATTCAACACACTTACCTTTCCCCATTACTTTGACTTTAGGGAAGAGCCGGCCCCTGTGAGTAAGGTGGGCGAGGACCCACCAGCATGATTTAGGAGCCTGCCTGCCTGAGATGGCCCTGGGCAGCGCACTCACTGTGCTGTCGCTTGCCTGTGAAGACACCCAGGAAAGAGCACCTCCAGAACTGCTGCAGGACGTGGCAAGGGTGATGGGACAAGTGTGTTCAAAGAAAGGGGGAGAATTTTGAAGAGGACTAATGCCAGTACACCTTTATAACAAATGCTTGAAAACTAAGTATTCGCCTTATATTTTGATCGCCCCTTGTATATGATGCAGGAAGTCCTTGACTTACAAACATTCAAGTTGGAAACTTCCACAGACGCGGATGGACCTCCTATTTGGGACATTCATAGAGGCCAGCAAATCGTGGAACTAGGTCATGGGTCTTCCTTAATCATTTTAAGGTAACTGTACAATTAAAAAGTTCGTTTACAGTATTTGTGTGTGTGTGTGTTGTGGATTAAAAACTGGCGGGCAATTTAACACCAGCTGGATTAAATCAGCATGGTGCTGAGGGTAGATGCTCCATCTGAGGAAAGTTGCCAGCATAAATAGAGACTTGGAGAAGAAGAGCTAGGTGTTGTGGGTTTCTCTGCCTGTTACTGCTTGAGCCGTTGGTTCTCCTGCAGGACCTCGTCATGACTAGCTTCCCCAGTGTGAGTTCAACCATTGTCATCGGAGGAGCTCAGGATCTTGTTGGTGAGAGTGGCCGTGGTTCACTTTGGGGGAGCTCTGGTCCTTACATGGAGCATCGCTTCCTGACTCCGGAGGGGAAGACGTGTGCTGCTTAATCTCCAGGATGAACTCGTCACGCTGGCTTCCTGGCATGTACTCAACTGTTCTTATAGTTGGAGGAGCTCAGCACCTCTGTGTCGCTGAGGGTGGCTGTGGTACTTTTCAGGGCAGCCCTGGTCTTTGTTTTGAGCTTGACTTCTTGGCTCCAGTGTAGGACTCTCAACCTACCAGCACAGCTCCTTCACCTGCTGGCATAGACTTTCTGGCTTCCACCACCGACCTTTGGGCCTTCCCAGCACAGATCCGTAAAAGAGACTGGCGTGAGTCCTTCTTGTGGGTTCTAGACCTCCAGCTGGACATGTGGGAGGCATTGTCACGGGCTCTAGGTTTTCACCTGTGGGACTCTTGTGGGACATTGCTGTGGGATCCAGGTCCTTGGCTGAATATTCTGGATCTTTAGTGTTGTGGACAGATTTCCTGCGCTTTCTTGTGTTTTACTCTGGGTGACCATCATAAAACAGTACTATAAATTCTGTGTCCTGCTTCTATTTGTTCTCATAACCCCTGACTACAACAGTATGTTTGGGTTTTTTTTTTATGCTTTACATTGTGTATGTATTTGTGTCCATGATGCATAAAACTCATTTTTTTTTTTGGACTTACAAACATTCTCCCAGCATGAAACTTGTTTATAAATTGGGGACTTACTGTATTTTAGTGATGCAGCTGAGAAGAAAAGTTAAGAACAGAGAAAATGAAAGGGTAATAGAAGGTGAAGTTTCAGATAAGGTGGCCAGAGCAAGCTTCCCCTAGAAGGTAGCCTGTGAGTAAAGACCTGAAGGAAAGGAAAGAGCATTGTCTAGGAGAAGCGGGAAGAGCAAGTGCAAAGGCCCTGTGGTAGAAACATAGCTGTGAACTTGAGGAACAGAAAGGAGGTTAGCTTGGCTGAAGAGGACCGGGTGAGAGGGAGAGGTCAGGTGGCAGGCTAGGGTGGAGACCTGAGAGTGACAAAGAGGAGAGTTCAAGAAAGCAGCTGGGAGCCCTGTGTGGCAGCGGGGGTGGCCATGCATAGCACGAGCTTTCACTGAGGGTGCCCAAGTGGACCCACACATGTAGCCCTCGGAGGCCTGGACTGTGCCCGGCCTGTTCCAAAGTGCCACCGTGTTCCAGATGGGAGCGTGCGGGAAAAACAGGGCCAGCCCAGACCCTGCGCAAGTCTCAGGCTGTAGTCCTGCGGGGCCCAGCTGGCCTCGCCGTGCAGGCTGCAGGCTGAACCTCTGACCCGGGAGAAATCAGCCCTGTGCTGCTGGGTGCTGAGACATGGCGAGCAACTGGAGGAGGAGGGATTTCCCACGGCCAGGGTGTTGGGGCAGATCTGCGCTCCCGTGCATGGTAAGCCTGATCTCCGCAGGGTGCGGGGGCTGCCATGCCTGCCACTGCCTGGACAGGCCTCAGAAACGTGACCCTGGGAGAAAGAAGCCAGGCAGCAGAGTCCACACTGCAGGATTCCTTTTATGCACAACTCCAGAAACTGCAGACCAACCCACAGCGACACAAGTAGGTTATTAGCTCCCTGGGGATGTGTGTGTGTGTGGGGGGGTGGTTTACCAACCTCAAGGCCATGGGTTAGAGCTCCAACAATACCCCCAAATATATAAAGTTGCATCCTTTAAATATGTGCCATTTAAAGCCAGGTGTAGTGATATATGTTTGTAGTCCCAGCACTTGGGAGGCTGAGGCAGGAGGGTTGATACAAGTTCAAGTGGCCAGCCTGGGGTACCTAGCGAGACCCTGTCTCAAAAATTTTTAAAAATAATTTTTAAAAGGGCTGGAGATGTAGCTTAGTGTTCAACATCCATTACCAGCAAAAAAGGGCCAGTACAGCATGTTCTGGGGCCATTGCCAGATGTAATCCTAGCACTTGGGAGGCTGAGACAGGAGTGTCATCATGAGTTTGAGGTTACCCTGGGCTACACAGTGAGTTCAAGGACAACCTGGACTACATAGTGAGATCCTATCTCAAAAAACAAAACAAAACATCCCAAAAAGGGCTTTTTCTTCTATCCAAATGACATGTCTATCAAGTTTGGTAATGTGAGATTAAAGTCTCACAAGTTAGAGATTGTCAGAAGGGGAAAAATAAAAGATGTAATAAATATTATATATGTCTGAAACATGATTACATATGCTACATTTTATATTCTAATTATGTACAAGATTGCATATCACATACTTTTGTATATTGTACGGCTGTCACGTTACATTTCTCATGCTGTACATGAGACAGCATGTACATCACAGCGTGTACATCACAGATTACTTTGCCTCTGTACTTGGTAACATGACAAGTACTGTACCTTCATGTGTGCGTGTGCGCGTGTGTGTATCTTTCTAGACATGACAGAGTCACCGTGAGGCAGGCGTCATTGACTCCAGCCCTGTTCCTGTCCAGATTCCTCGAGATTCCTCTCCAAATTCCCAGGGGCCTGCAGGGCCACGCGTCCCCGCGCCCTGGCTGGGGCTCTGTCCCATCTCGCCCTTTGGGTTGCCTTGGGTCTCATGGAGGTAACTCCTTCCTACACCGGGCAGCACCAGCCCCACGGAGGATACTAAGGGCCAAGTTTGGGGAGGCAATCAGGGGTCCCGGGAGCCCGGCTTCCTGCGGCGCAGCTCCAGGAGTTTGGTTCTTTGAGTCTCCTGATCCGGGGCTCCTCCCAGCCTCTGCCCCAGACCAGTCCTCTGGCTGCATGTCATGCTGGGTCCCCTTCTCCATGTGCAGGTGCAGGACCACACTGCACGCTGCCCTGGGACACGCTGTCCGCTGCTCCCCATCCCGCCCGGCCCGGGATCCCTGCCTATCCCCTCCTCTTCCGAGGCGTCCTTCCTCCTGTCCTAAACTGTCATACTGTGTCCCCACACTCGGCCCCTGAGGGCTGCATTTCCTGAGTAAGTCTCAGGCCCATGGATACAAAGGCTGAATAAACAGTCAGGGAATTAAGCTGCACGTTCAGGGAGCAGAACAAAGCCTTTGGCCCGGAGCTGGGGAGGGAACGGAAACTGCCCCGAGAGGAGCAGCCCTGGCGATGAGGCAGAAGGACACAGGATCCAGGACGGTGACGGTGGCAGTGACAGGCAGGCGGTGCCCACTTGATAAGCAGAAGGAGGAGAATTCTAATGCAGAGGAGTCTGAGGGAAAGGGGACCAGGGGCACAGGCAGAGGGTCCCCAAAGCTGCTGGCGAGCTCACTGTCCCCCATCACGCATCTAGCTTCACGGCCCAGGGGTCCCCTGGGGACATCACCCTCTCACTGTCACTGCAGTCTCGGGGCCTCCCATGGTGGTTCCAGGGGACAGGAGGGGGCCTGGCAGTGTGTCCCTCTGACAGGCAGGAAATATGGGCCCTTTAGACCCCGAGAAAGGGGGTACCCTGCTCCCTGCAACCCACAAAAGCAGACATTAGTGGCCCACATGAGAGAGTTGTAGAGCTGGGCCCATCTTATTTAGCATCACCTGACCCCACGCAGCAGCTAAAGGACCTGAGTACTGGAATGTTCGTGCTGGGTCCCAGGAACTTCCTGTGTAACTCTTGTGAGCTGGCGCTGTTACTGACCTCAGTCTACAGATGGACAAACTGAGGCCCAGAGATGTCGTGTAACCTCCACAAGACCACACAGCTCTTAACTGGCTTTGCCAAGTAGATTCACCCTCACAAATTGGAGGTTTTTAGATTTAGCAAGAAACAGAGATTTAAGGGCCAGTACAGCGTGTTCTGGGGCCTAAAGCCTGGTGAGACCAGGCCTTCTCTCTGTCTGCTAGAAAGAGCCTGGGTCCACCAGAGGTGAACAAAGCCTCCAGCCCATCAGATGTGGAAAGGAGGCCCCTGGCTGGCAGGAGACGCTCGGCACATTTTCTCATTCAGCTTCACCAGACGGTGCCTGAAGGCCAGCGGGAGCTCAGAGGGGTATAAAGGACTTTTCAAGCTGGGCACGGTGGTGCAAACCTGGGAGGCTGAGGCAGGAGGATCACAAGTTGAAACTCAGCCTGGGTAACTTAGCCACTTAATGAGATCCTGTCTCAAAAGAAAGAAAAGAAGAAAGAAAGAAAGAAAGAAAGAAAGAAAGAAAGAAAGAAAGAAAGAAAGAAAGAAGAAAAAAGGAAGGAAGGAAGGAAGGAAGGAAGGAAGGAAGGAAGGAAGGAAGGAAGGAAGGAAGGGACTGGACAAGCAGCTCAGTGTGAAGGCCCAGAGATATCGTGTAACCTCCACAAGATCACACAGCTCTTTACTGGCTTTGCCAAATGGATTTGCCCATGCAAGTGAATTCCTAATACCAAAAATCAAGGCCCTCTCAGACCAAAGATGCGGGACTGCCATCCATACCTGGGGCGAGGGCTCAGAGGCGACCCTGGACGAGGCAAGAAGGTAGTAGAGAGGACAGTGGCCAAGGTGTCACCAGGAACTTCCTGCATTGGAGGGCAGCGGGGGCCTCTGGAGACCCTAAGGGTCAGCCCCAGGGGCCTCTGCTGGGGAGGGAAGAATGGCTGCTACCCACCTCGTCCCAGCAGAATGGGGCAGCTCCCCGGGGCTCAAGGATCTCCCGCAGGGAACACACAGCAGGCCACCAGACGCCCAGGTTCTGATGGGACAGACCCTGTGGGCCCAGGCTGCTCTCAGTCACACTGGGTTCTGGTTCTCAGGCCGGGGATGTGACATCCATATTCATGGCTAGAAATTCAAGGTGTGGGGACCAGAGGAACCCACTGAGGCCGCTGGCTTTCATCCTCCTGCCTTTAAATGTTAGGTCAAGGCGGGAGAAAGAACTGCACCTTCTAAAACCTGGCTTCCTTAATTTGTTTAACAAAAGACATGTCTATGCTCTGTGGCCTCTTAATTTCTGTAGATGTTAAAGTGCAGGGAATTAAAGAATCAATGGGCAATTAAGGAGGCGCTGGCAGGTTCTCGCCAAGAGCATATTATTTATTTATTCAGCCAGCCACGCTCATTTTTAAAGAACTAACTTTCCATTTTGTTTCTGACATCAAAAATAAATCAAACTAAACTGCACACGTCACCGCTGAAAAAAAATTATTTGCATGATACATCGCCCCTTTGAAGCCTCAGGAGCCACCTACAAAAAGGAATTTTTGTCAGTGTCAAAGGAGAAAAAAAAAATAGAAAAAAAGATGACTCCATCCCTGCACCGGCCTCCCCTTAGGATAGAAATAAGGTTTTAATTCACTTGTGATTTTTCCGCCCTGTCTCAGGCTTCTTTTTTGATTTCTGAGCATCCATTTCCCTGGATCGTCTTGGGAGAGTTGCAAGATTTCAGTCCATTAACACAGTGGTGGGTTGGGGAAATTTCAGGACAAGGAGCACTAGACAGGCAGAGTGGGGACAGGGGGTGGGTGACACAAGGCTCCTCGCGAAACTCAGCCAGCCTCTGAGTGGAAGATCTCTTATCTAAAGGGGTGTCCCTTAGTGACCCCTCTTTCTCTGCATCCGGCAGACACCAGACGATATGCCTCTCCTATAAAGAGAAATACAAAAATCGCCAGCAGCCTCTTGTGCCTTGACTGCACCCCCACCCCCAGCGAGCGGCCTGAGCCCCGCGGAATTCATTACTCCTGCACCGCGCCGCGCCCACCCCTGGCTGCCCGGGGCAAGCGCTCTATCTGCTGGCCTCCCTGCTAGCATCGTTCCAGGCTGCCCCAAGGGTGATTCTAGGACAGTGACCCTTAAACTTCAGCGTGCACCACAACCCCCCTGGACCGCGTGTTGCAAGTCTGATCCCGTGGGCCTGGGGTAGGGGCTGGGAATTTGCAATTCTAATAAGTTCTCTTCCTGAAAGGGTGCTTGGAGAGCCCTCTGCTCCCAGGCGCTGGGGAGGCGGCGGAGCGCGGGCGCAGCACAGTAGCTTGTACTCTGGCGTCATCTCGCGGTCGTTTATCACAGCAGCAGCTCTGTGCCCTATGCGTTGAATGACCCTGAGAATCACTTCTCCCCACGCACCGAGAACTTCAGGGCTTGCGTGGAACATCACATTCGCCTTTGTTTTTGTTTTTTGAGACAGAGTCTCGCTGTGTAGTGCAGGTGGTCCTTGAACTCACTACAGAGCCCAGGCTGGCCTTGAACTCATGGCAATCTTCCTGTCTCAGCCTCCCAAGAGCTGGGACATATTCACCTTTGTGATCTCTGCTTTTTTAGGAAAGCTTTTTAAAATTTTTTTGAAATTTATTTTGAAGGTAGTGAAATACAACAGAACAAGATGGAACAAAGCCAACTGAGACAATGTATCGAAATTGATACAGAACTTCAGGGCAGGTTACCGGGATAACAGTAATAGGTACAATAGTGTATCTCATTTTTTTCACAATTGATGTTCTTTCAATCAGGTATATCAGAATCAGAGGAAATACAGAACATTATAGAACTTATCAAAACAGAATATTGAATAGAGCAATACCATTAATCAGAACAAAGCAAAACAGTGATAACAATGTTTGCCTTCAAAGAGATGGTAGAAGAGAATCCCCCTATTTGCTATATTGCATATGGTCAACCACGCAAGAGATGCTCAGATCTCTGGCTCCCACTTGCTAACGGGGTGGGGTGAGGGTGTGGGTGGGAGTGGGGATGGATGTTTGAATCTCAGCCTGTGCCTGTAGGCTCACAACAGCTTACCAGAGCAGCATGCTCTGTGCTTGTTTTCCCAGTGCCCTAAGTTCCCACATGGTGTGGATCTCAGCAGACACTGATGGTCTTTTACTAAAGTTAAGCTTTTCACTTAAGTTAAATGATCACTTTTTATCCTCGAAACCACCACAGGGAAACGGGATCATTAACAGACTGTATCCTGCCCCAAATCACCTAGTGTGGAACTGTGACAGATTCTTTGAGGCCAGAAATTCTAACATGTGTCAAAGACTTTGACACTTGATCTCCAGATATCTCTAACCCAAGCACAGTAACACTTTGGCAATAGCAAAACAGCCACCCAGATTACACAATAATACAGCTTGGTAGTGCATGTCTATAATCCCAGTATGCTAGGAGGCTGAGGCAGGAGGATCACAAGTGTGAACCCCTCCTTGGGCAATTTAGCAAACCAGTGCTAAGGCCCTGGGGTCAATCTGAATAGAATCCTGAATAGATAAACCCAATTTAATCCCACATGCAGCCTCTTAGCAGTCAAGTCACCATAGGAAACAAAGATTCCATTTCAGAACCCAAAGCAAGGAAACAAATTGGCTTAAAAAGAAAATCAAATTGTCCCAAATGTAAGAGGCATGAGTTCTGCTGGGTGACTGATTGAAAATGCAGATTTCTAAAGCCATTCTGGGGAGTCTTCAGTGGCTTGCGGTTGGGCCTGGCTGTTGGCATTTTTATAAGCACTCCAGGTAAACCCAAGCAGATGGCTGAGCCCCTTTGTTAGAGAAACACTGTCGAAACGGTCTGACCTCCTTTACTGTCTCCACCCAGCACCACCCAACACAGGCAGGGCCACCTGTGTGCTCTAGCCACTCGCCCTGTGTAAGGTCTCACAAGTTATATTTTGTTTAATCTGCTGTATACAACACAGTATTTTTGTAATCATTTTTTCTTATCAAGTATATATTTACCGCTCTTCTCAATGTGGGCAGGTTTCATTTCAAGGGCTCGAAAGCCCGCCATGGCCAATGGCTACCATATTGGATAGCACGGGTCTCCATGCCGTGTGGTCTGCTGATGGAGATGCTTCGCATTCTGCATGTACGTGTCATTTACTCAGCACTTTCTCTGTAGTGGGCCCTGCACACAGTGCTCATCTGCTTTCTGCCACTTGAGCTTCATGTCAACCTTATGTTAGTATCTCAAGATACAGAGCCATGTCTGTATATGCAGAGGGACAGTTTGGCATGGCCCAGAGTCAAAACTAAACTGCAGAGGGCTCAGGCAGGGGAGTTACAAGGTTGAGACTGGAATCCAGTTTGCAAAGATAATGGGGGAGAGTCCTGGACGCTGAGAAGGAGGACTGGGAGTTGGACTGGGACTGTATATCCTGTTGGACAGGGTTTGTGGTAGCAAGCGACAGAAGATTAGGTGCTTATGGGAAGGGTACCGGAAAACTCACAGAAGGGCAAGTGGAAGAGCTCAACGAGAGCAGCGCCTTCTCTCTGAAGTGACACTTCTCCGTCCCAGCAGCGCGTCGGAATCATGAGTGAGCTTCTAAGAATAGCAGTACATGAGTACATTTTGGAACTCGACGCCGTCCCCACTGTGAGCCACCAATCCTCTTCACAGGTGTGTGCCCAGGAGGAATGAGTACACACGTACACTAAACCAGAATGCACCCTGCAGCTTTGCGCCTCAGCGCCCGAAACTGGAAGCCTAACTGCACATAAACCAACAGCCCGCTTTGCCAAGGAAGACACACAAGGAAGAGCCATGATGCGTGCACCAGCTCTGGCGTGACACCAAGCAGAAGCGGCAAAGGCCAGGGAGCGGGCAGGCTGGTCCCGTCGCTGGGAAGTTCCAGGATAAGCAAAGCTAATCGCAGGGTCATAAGAGAAGTGACTTCCCGGGGAGAGGGTGGTCTCGGCTCACACAGATAGATCCGTGCATCATGCAACATGCCCTGTGCCCTTTATGAGCTTTGGTGGATACAAGTGTATGTCAGGTTTCAAACATCTCTCTTTGCATAGGTGCAGCGCACACCAATTCAATCTGCGTCTGAGAGTGGGTCTCAGCCACTAGTAGTTTTCAAAGTGAGTCTAATGTGCAGACAGAGTCGAACACTGATGCATCAGTGCTCAAACTTTGATGAATGTACAACTAGTCCGAGAGTCATTAAGATGAAGATGGGAGCCCAGCGTGGTGGTGCACATCTGTAAGCCCAGCGCTCGGGAAGCTGAGGTGGGAGTGTCACTGTGATTTCAAGGGCAGCCTGAACTCCATGGTGAGTCCCTGTTCCAAAAACACAGAAAAGGCGAGTGCTAGGTGCAGTGGTTCAGTAGTCCCAGCTACTCAGGAGGCTGAGGCAGAAGGATTGCTTGAGCTGTGGAGTTGGAGAACAGCCTGAGTAACACTGCAAGACTTCTGCTCAATACACAAATGAACAAATAAACAAGAGAGTTCAGAAAGGTAGATCCACTGGGACCACATTTTGCTATTCAGTGAATTTCCCAGTCTGTTCTGGGCTACTTCCTAGGGGTCAAGGTTCTGTGACTGATCACTAGATCAGGAACAAGGCCCTGGCAAGGAGGGAGGTCGAGAGGCGCAGAGCTGCCTACAATATAAACCGTAAGGAAACCGAGATCCTGCTGTTTTTGAAATCTAAGGAACTTATGGTCAGAAAAGACACAGAAAGTACTAAGGCTGTAGGTAAATTTGATTAAATGGGAGAGGGGCAGAAATCACAGAGTGCTTTCCAAAGGGATCGGCAAACTTTCTGTGAAAGAGTAGATATTTTTGACTTTGCGTGGTCTATGCTCTGTGTCCCAGGGAGCCAGTCTTGTTTGTAGCACACACAACCATAGGCAGTATGTAAACAAACAGTCTTGGCTGTTTAAATAAAACTTTATTGGCAAACACAGGATCTCGGCTTACACGACCCTGTTGCTATGTGCGCTAAGCAAAGCGAGACTGATTCTCCAGAAGGAAATGCAAAACACTAACAATAGTGTCTCCCAAAAAGAAATGTTCCAGGGCAGGGGTGGACACGGAGAGGAGACTCCTTTGCATTGGCTATTTGAGCATGTTTTGAAATCATGTATTACATGCTCGTCAGGCATCTAAAAATTAAAACGAGAAGGGCCGGGGAGGAGATAGCTCAGCGGTACAGCGCCTGCCTGGCAAGCGCGAGGTCCTGAGTTTAATGCCCAGTACTCCCACGCCAAAAAAATTAAAGAGAGAAAGGAAGCCAGCTGTGATGATACGCCTATTGATTCCTTGCTTCAAGTGTCAGTAGGCAGAGCTGCAGGACTCCCACCCCAGCATGGGGAGCCCCTCCAGGAAGGAACCCTCCCTCTGGTACGGGGTTCAGCACTGCCCACCCTTCCTGTCCACAAGGCACCTGAGCCACCAAAAAAGGAAGCAGAGGTGTCATGTGTGAGATGGGGATGGGCCAGAGCCAGGAGACACAGGTTTAAGGCCTGGCCCCGCTGACTCTCAGCCTGCACCTCACCTCCCCAGTGGGGACTGGGAGGTAAGGCCCCCCCAGGCAAGCTCTGTCTGCATTGGAATCACTGGGCTCGGTTCTCTTGAGGAGCCAGCTAAGGCTGTTTGTCCCATCTTCATAGCCCTCTAGCATGATGCTCGATATACAGCAGACACTCAGTGGAGACAAAGAAATCAGTGGAAGCAACCAGAGTTCCTTTCTGTCACCAAGCCAGCTGCATCCCAGGTCTGGCTAGAAGGTGTTTGCCTTCCCTACTCAGAGCATCGGAGCTTCTCAAATGCTGTCTGTGTCCAGAGATGCCAGCTGGCCCTGTTTCTAGCAAGAAACAGCCAAGATCTGAGATCATTTGCTTTGTAAAAGCACAAGTCAGCCTCATTAAGAGCAATCTTCAGCAAGGCCCATATTTGCAGAATGGATTAGTTAAAATCAAACCTGGTAAGCATATCAGCATTAGCCTACCTCACCCCTACTTTCACAGATTAGAGGGTTACAGGACCAGAAAGAGCAGGGAAGTTGTCTCCTGTCAATCAGAATGCGATACACAAGTAGCCTGATAACTGGAGCTCTAGAAGGTCTGGGGTCTAGAACAACGCCACCATGCAGACCAGGCCAGGCCCGGCCACGGGGGACACACAGTTTCCAATCAAGGTGTCTTGTGGCAGTTCTGTTTATCACACCCACATCATGGAGGGCTGGCTGCAGCTGTATTCATTCTGTCTTCACCCAGGGACCAAGGTGGAGGGATGAGTGTCTCCTGGGATATGGTGGCAAGAGAAGTGAAGCATGTGAGGAGCTTGAAGTATGTGCACTGCTGACACATGTCACCTTCATCTCCCTGCATTGACCACTGTGAATCCTGTGGCCACGCTTGAGTCCAACAGGGCTAAGATGTACAATCTTGCCGTGGAGAAGGAGAATAGGGTATTTGGCAAGTAGCTATCCAGATATGCCTAGTGTTATGGTTTGTGTTTAGACATCCCCCCAAAACCTCATGTGGTCTTAGGGCCTTTTCAGAGGTGGCTGGATCTAGAGTGTATGATGTTGGGATTAAAGGTACATGATTGGTCTGCCCTAATTCTGGCTAGGATTAAGGGTATGAGTTCAACACCTGCTCTGGGCAGGTAGCCTGCATACAATATAAAGCACACAGAGTCTTGTCTCTCATCTTCTTACCTTGCTATCATCTGCCTGCCATGAACAGTTGACCCTCTGCCATGTGCCACTCTCCTTGGAGCCAGCCAATTATGGACTGAAACCTCTACAAACTGAGCTAAATAAACCTTCCTCTCTTTTAACCTCAAATGCCAGGTATTTTGTCTTAGCAACAGAAAATTAACTAAGACACCCAGTCATCTGATTGTTAGGCCAGGCCCAAGTAGACAGTGTGGTTACATGTGCAAGAACTCACACATTTTCTGACATGAAACAATCCAAAGACATATACCACACAAAAGAAAAGTGAGTCAAAATAAAGAATTTAGGAGCTAGTATATAAGATACATAAGCAGTGAAGCCAGTGAAACCTAACTGTTGGGCCAAAATATTTTTTACAGTGTTGCCTGAAGCTTAATATCACCAATAAAATATCCTGAGATAAAGGTATTTGTGAAAAAGAGGTACTCTGGGAGGCTGAGGCAGGAGGATCACAAGCTCTTAAAAACACACAAATAAAAATAATGAGGGATGTAGCTCACTGCTAAGGCTCTGGGTTCAATCCTCAGTGCCACAAAATAAAACAAAGTAAAAGGACATAAAATTTTATATAAATTTATATATTGTATATTATTTATATGGTATATATAAATTATGTAATTGTTTTTGTAGGAAGAAGGGCAGAACTCAGAATTTTGGCTTTTGCCTTCTGTTCGTGGAGAAAGGTCTTTGATACATGAAAGAGAAAAATATAAATCCAAATACAATTAAATCTTTAAAGTTGTCTACTGATAACATAGAAATAAGATAATCAAGGTGAGGAGAAGGAAAATGGCCAAGTAGTGATGGATAGCAAAATTTAGCTCAAAGTCCAGAATCCAGACACTGGAAAATAACAATTTGGCAAAGAAAAACAAGAGAAGCAGATAGCTGGGACAGGGAAGGAACTGGCAGGAAAAATTAGAAGCTACAGAGAAGTTGGAAAGACAGTCCGCAAGGTGAAGATCCAGACAATCTGGACTCTCTGGAGCGCAGCTCACGGGAAGAACCTGGCTCCCTGGAATCAGGGTGAGCCTGCAGAGCTGGGAGGTGCAGGGAGAAACTGCAGTGGAGCCCGCTGCCTTTGCAAACTGCAAAAACAGTGTGGGTTTTGCACCAAGAGGGCTCCTTCCACACAGCAGACAACAGCTGGAGAGGAATTTAAGCGTGGGGACCCACCATCTTGCCAGAGAGTGCTTAATCAGCACCGTTTTGGGACAGGGTTGATTATTTACATCTGGGGCTCAGAACTAAAAAGCACTTCGTGGTTCCCAGTGTTACCTTCCCACAGTGGCAGGGTGAGAGGCAGCCACAGGAGACAGCTGCAGACAGGGAGAGGGTTAGAAAGAAAACTTCTGAGTAGTTTAAGCTCAGGCCAGGAAGGACACAGCCCCCTGCAACCCACAGTAAGAAGCCAGGCTGGGCTGGGTCTGAAAGAGCCTACTGGCATTCAGTACTTAACCTGCCGCCCTGCTGCCTCCATACAGCACAGAACCGAGATCTGATTGCGTTTGCTATCTGCAAGTGAGGGAAAGGATGAGCCTCAGGGGATTGAACTCATGACCCTCGCACTTGCCAGGCAGCCGCTTATGCCACTGAGCTAAATCCCCGGCCCAAAACTACTCATTCTAAAACACAGAGAAAAAAATTCTGTATTTGGACTCATTTTTCTCTTTTCTTTTTGCCTTTAATATTTTTCCTTTTTATGCTTCTATTTTTTTGTTCTCCTTCTTACCACTTTTTTCTCCCTTTTTATCATCTATTTCTTGTTTGTTTCCTTCTGTGACTTTTACCTAACTCTATAAATATCTGCTCCTTAATAGGATTATCTGTCTCACTTATTTCTCTGCCTTCTCATCTCCCACTGTTTAATGTTTCAAAATTTTTTCTTTCGGGGCTGGGGATTTAGCTCAGTGGCATAACTGCCTGCCTGGCAAGTGTGAGGTCATGAGTTTGATCCCTGGTACCGCAAAAAAAACAAACCAAAACAAAAAAATTCTTTCATCTTCCATTTCCAAACCCCTCTATCTTTTATGGTACAAATGTCTATAAACTTTATAAATCTTTAAATAGTTAATTCTACAACTGTCGAATTCTTTTCAACCAGTGGAAGGATATCAATATTTGATTTGTTTTAGTGCTTATGATTATAGATCTTTCCCTAAGATTAAGAGTGGCACATGAATGGTTTTTGTGGCATGTCAATATCTAGTTTGTCTTGGATGATATTATTATTGTTGATTTCCTTGACATTTCCAGGGTCAAGCAGTCGCCATTGATAGGTTTTCTCCATATGCTGATATCCACGCTACAAAGTTACTGTGGCCCAATTACACTGCTTCCTCTCCTCCCACAGTAACAGAGATGGTTGCATCTGGGAACAGAGGCAAAGCACAACAGTTAGCCATGCCCTGAATGCATCACCAAAAAGGAAACCGACCAAAGCGTTCTCTATATTTGAAACAGTCTTTCCATTATAAGGGACCCTAAACCTAAGCACAAAACAAAACAAACAATAGAAACCTGAGGAAACAAGGCAACCAAATGTCTCCAAAACTTCCCAATTCTACCGAAGCCAATTCATGAGGCATTGTGGCAGGGCGGGGTGGGGGAGAAGCCACACAGCTGAAATTATCTGAAAGGATGAAAGAAAAGATTAAAAGTTAACGAGGTGCTCAGCAGGCTCAGAAGATATTGCTAAACAGATTTGAATGTCATGAACGAAATGACAAGGGAGCTTACAGAAAACACTAGTATAAAAACCCGAGCTAGGCCTTGCTGCCGGCAGCCGCCATGAACTGCAGCCCCTCCATGCCACGCTGCTTGGGAGCCAACTGAGTACAGACCGAAGCCTCCAAAAACGATGTTACTGGATATTTGCTGAAAGATAAGGCAGTTGGCAAAAGAAGAAGCAAAAGACTTGGTTCAAAAGAATTGAGTTCAGGCTTTCTTATTGCCTTTTATCAGCTGTGTGGCCCCAGGTTGATCCCAAAGCCATGAGATGGAGAATAAATATAAGGAGATTCTGCTATTCAAGGGCTTGGAAGACCTCAATGATGATGAACTAAAGAAATTTAAGTTCTTAATTCCAGAAAAGCTCCAGACTGCCAACAGCCAACTGAAGCCTGCAAACAGAACAGATGTAGCTCAGTTGCTGGTTGAAAGTGTTGGTGCAGTGGCCGCACTGAGGGAGGCCATTAAACTTTTTAAGAAGTTTTAAAAAAATGAAACAGCAAAAAAAATCTTGAGAAAGAGAAAAAGAAAGTTGATGCTAAATGCAAGAAAGTGAAAAATGAAACAAAGTCAGTTAAAAAGAAAAGTCAAGATACAAAGAGTCCCGGTGTTTCTGCAGCCAGCACAAGTAATGCCATCAAGAAACCAGCTACATCCAAAGCCCTTCCTCCCAGCAAGAAAGTGAAAAAGGAGGGTGCCATATTACTTGACTCAAATAGCAGCACAGGGGTGATGAAAGAATTGGTGCCTGGGGACCAGAAGACAACAAATGATGAAATGAGTGTGAGCAGAAATCTTCCTGTGGTGGCAAAAAAGAAAGAAAATCTACAGCTGAAATCTGAAAACCTTAGTGGCACTAAGGTTACTAAGGCAAAAAAAAAAAAAAAAAGTGAAGTGAAAGCAACGAAATGACGTTAGCTCATCTAAGCACCTCTTAAGTAAGGACCCTCTGATACAGCCTGTTCAATGAGATCTTTATTACATGACAATAGCAGCTCGAAGACTTCCTTGCCCACACCATATAGTCAGGAGTGGATAATTGCCTGTTAAGTAACTGAAAAATATCACCTAGACGCTACAGTAAAAGTCAATTTATTAATGTCTTGGTTTGGTTTGGGATAAGGGTGGATTTTTTTTTCTCTGCATTGGTATCAAGGGATGTTGCAGTTGTTTGGGAAATATCTATCAAATAAATAAAACTATTAATGGAAAAAAAAAGTTGAGCTAAACAAAATGATAAAAAAAGAAGAAGAAGAAGAAGAATGACCAGTTTAGCAAAGAATTAGAGTGCATGAAAAAATTCCAAACAGAAATCAAAAATTTTAAAAAATCTATTGAAAGTAAGAGCAGCAGAAGTAACAGATATGGAGACAGAATGTCAGGTTAAAATATAGGGATGCTTTCAAAACCAATTACTCAGAGATACCTTAAAAGCAACAAGAGAATATAAAAGATGGATCCCACAGCTTCTGGAAGACACAAAAGCTAATCTAAAATTAATTGGAATAAATGAAAAAATAAAAAGACAGAAAACAGGGCATAAAAACATGTTTATGGGTTGGGGATTTAGCTCAGTGGCGTAATCACCTGCCTGTTAAGTGCTGGGTCATGAGTTTGATCCCCGGTACCAAAAAACAAACAAAACAAAAACATGTTTATAGTAATAATAACAGAAAGGAGGATTGCTGTGAGTTTGAGGCTAGCCTGAGCTACAAAATGAGTTCAAGACCAGCCTGAAACATATAGTGAAACCCTGCCTCAAAAAAGACCAAAAAACAAAAATAATAATAATAGCAGAAAACTGTCTAAATACAGGCCAAGAATTAAATATACAATAAGTGAGGCATACAGAACCCCAAACAGCCACAACAATCAAAACGGAATCTCTACATCACATTATAGTAAAAAAAATCCTAGCAGTGTAATACAGGGACAGATTTTTAAAAGCAGTTAAGAGAGAAGCAATGAATCACTTATAAAGCTAAACCCATTAGAATTATAGCAGACTTCTCAACACGAGCCTTAAAGACCAGGATGACTTGGAGTTAAGTGCTTTAAGTCCTAAAAGATAATAACTTCTAACCCAGGTTACTATGTCCTGGAAAACTATTTTTCAAAATTGATGGGGAAAATAAAGTCTATCTATGACAAAGGGCTTCTTAAGAAATTCATGACCACCAAACCACCATCCAAAAAATTATCAAGGATACCCTGAAAGAGATAATGAAATAAATAATGCCAAAAAAAATCTGATAGACAGACAGATAGTACACTAGAAAGGCCAGTCACCACAGACAAGCACAAAGCAAAATCTCAAGTATCATCCTAGATCATATTCATGAATTCATCTTACCTAGACCTCAAATGACAGTGATTTATCTTGAGTAATATTATATACAGATATTATATATATATATATATATATATATATATTCTATAAAGCAGAATTTTTAAAAGGCAGCTTTGCAAGTGAAATAGGCTTTTTGCCTGTTTAGGAAAAAAAAAAAAAGCAGTGCTGCTTGATTTAAAATTCAAGTAAAATAACAAATTATCAGTTTTTTCTGAAAACAAAAGATTTATTTTTCACCAGGCACATAACATGTATTTTCTACCGAACCAATACGTGCATAAAGATGTCCTTTTAAATTTATAGTTATGGGTGATTTTTTTTCTTCTTGCTTTACTTGCAATTTCCCAATTTTTCTGTAATAAATGTGTTGGCTCTTAAAACTAAGGAAAAAGGAAGTGTGCAAGCTAAAATACCAAAATAAAAGCTGATTCAAAGTTGAAAAAAAAATCTGATAGAATGAATGCACCAGGTAGAGTGAGCAGTTAAGCAGAAAGGGAGTGTGTGTGGGGCGGGAATCAGCAACAGGAAATGAAGCAATGACCTGAATGAGCCAGTACCTTTCAGTAATAACTCACAGTGTGAATGGTCTCAGTCCCTCAATTGAAAGACACAGATTGGCAGAATGGACCAAGAAACAAAACCAAATCTTACGTAGTATACAAGAAACACATTTGACCCAAAAAGAAATACAGAAATTAAAACTCAAGGATTGGAAAACACCATTCCATGCAACAGAAACCCAGTAAAAAAAGCAAGAGTAGCTATCCTAATTTCAGACAAAGTGGTTCAGCTTGAAAAGCAAACTCAGAAAAGTCAAAGAAGGTCACTACATTTCGGTTAAGAGATCAACAAGAAGAGATAAAATTAAAAATATATATGCGTCAAACACTGGTATGCCCAACTTCATAAAACAGTAGTAGACATTAAAAAATGAGATAAACACCAACACAATTATAATGTGAGACCTCAATACCCTGCTATCACGAAAAGATCAACTAGAAAAAAAATCAACAGTAACAACAAAATCAGAATTGAACCACAATTTCAAACAAATGGGCTTAATAGATACCTCCTGAGTGTTCCACACAATAACAACAAAATACACATTCTTCTCAGCAGCACATGGGACTTTCTCCAAAACTAACCATATGCTAGTCCATAAAACAAGCATAAGTAAATGCAAAAGAATCAAAATTATATCATGCATATTATCAGATCATAGTGCAATGAAACTAGAAATCAAAAGCAAAAGAAACCACAGAAATTATGCAAATATATGGAAATTAAACAATATCCTCTTGAATAATCACTAGATCAGAGAAGAATTCAAGGAAGAAATTAGTCACTACTGAATTCCACAAGAACTTTAAGGAAGATCTAACACCAACTGCTCGAACTCCTTAAATATTTTATCTTTTTTTTTTTTATCTTTTTTGAGACATGGTCTCTCTGTGCAGTTCCTTTGTAGCCCAAGGTGGTCTCGAACTCACAAGGATCCTCCTGCCTCAGCCTCCCGAGTGCTGGGATTACAGGCATGAGCCACCATGCCCGGCTCTTCCTTCAATATTTTAAATTGAAAGGAAGGAATACTCTGAAGTCATTTCTAGCATTAGATTCCAAACCAGAAAAGGATCCAACCAAAAAAGCAAACTACAGCCCAATCTCTTTAATGTATATAGAAACAAAATTCCTCAATAAGATACTGGCAAACAGGGTATAATAAACCATCAAAAAAAATCATGACCAAGTAGGATTCATCTCAAGAATTCAAGGACAGTCTAATATATGCAAATCAATAAATATAAAACATTACATAAAGATAAGCAAGGACAAAAACAACATAATCATCACATTGATGCAGAAAAAAAAACTTTGACAAAATTCATTATCCTTTCATGATTAAAAAAAAGAAACCCTGAAGAGACTAGGTGTAGAAAGACCTTATCTCAATTTGATAAAAGGCACTTATGACAAACCAACAGCCAACATCATATTAAATGGGGAGAAATTAAAAGCTTTTCTTTAAAATTAGAAACAAGACAAGGATGTCCCCTATTATAGCTCCTGTGCAATACAGTTCTTGAAATAACTAGCCAGAGCAATCAGGCAAGTAAAAGAAATAAGAGGGCTATGTAGAGGGAAGGAAGAAGTCAATATATTTGCAGATAGCAAGATCCTAAGAAATTCCACCAAGACACTCCCAGAATTAATAATCAAATTCAGGAGCATATCAGGATACAAAGTCAACATATAAAAATTGATAACATTCCTGTACACCAACAATAAACTTACCAAGAAAAAAATATGGAAAAAATACCTTTCACAATAACATCAAGGAAAAAAAAATACTCAAGGGTTTACCTAACTAAGGAAGTGAAAGATCACTACAGTGAAAATTAGAATATTCTGAAAAATGAGAGAAAAGAAGACATCAGAAAATAGAAAGATATTGCCTGTTCTTGGGTAGACAGAACCAAAATGGTTGTACTTCTAAAACTGATACACAAATTTAATACAATTCCCGTCAATATGCCAATAGCATTCCTCACAGAACTAGAGAAAACAATCCCAACATTCAAATGGAATCAGAAAGGACCTAGAACTGCAAACTTGGGCAACAAGAACAAGGCGGTAGACATTATAATCCCAGAGTTCACGTTATACTATAAAGCTGTCATGATGAAAACAGCATGCTGTAGGGAAGGAAATCAATGAAACAGAACTGAGAATGAAGAAATAACTCTGAGCACTTTCACCTGGCTGATCTTTGACAAAGGGGTCAAATATATGCTGCAGGAAAGACAGCCTTTTTAACAAATGATGCTGGGAAAACTGGCTCTCCACGTGCAGAAGACTGAATCTAGACCCATCTCTCACTATACAGCAAACCAAAATCAAAACAGGTCAAAGATCTAAATATTAAAACAGAACTGATAGACTGGAAGATAAAATAGGCAAAACTCTTGAAGATATGGGCATAGGTAAGGATTTTCTGAACAGCATCCCAACTGTATTAGAACACACACCAAAAATCAATAGATGGGGTTAAAGAGCTTCTGCAAAGCAAAGGAAAACTTCCATGGTGAACAGACAACCTACAGAACAGGGAAAAACTTGCCAGCTATAATTTTGACAGAGGATTATATCCAGAATACAGAAAGGACCCAAAAAATTAGACTCCTTTCAAAATAAAAGACCCATTCAAAAAATGGGCAACCGACATGACACTTCTCAGAAGAAAATATACACATGACCAGTAAAATACATGAAAAAGAGCCGGCATGGCAGTGCACGTCTGTAATCACAGCCCTCGGGGAGACTGAAGCAGGAGGATTGCCTTAGAAGAGGACCTGGGCACTTCTTTTCGAATGCAGAACAATTGCTGCAACACTAGTTAAATCAAGTCTTATTTCCATACACTAATATGTACAGAGCAGGCTGTGCCAGTCCCTTCTCCCTTCAGTTGGCTCTAAGCAATGCAAATAAGGCCAGCTAAGGAACTGAAATGTAATCCTTGAGGACAACCCAACAGTTTCTGGTTTCCTCACATAGTGCCCTCTGTAAAGGACTGAGCGCAGGGGAATGGCAGAGCCACTCAGCTCCAGGAATGTCAGCTGGGTACCAGCCTCAAAGGAAGAGGCTATGAGTCCCCAGGGTGCAAAAGTTTACATATCAGAACCTGAAGCAACAGCCTCCTAAAACAACTCAGATGCTGCCTTAACTGAGTTATGCAGACTGATCCTTCTGTGTATCATTCTCTCTGCATATTGCAAAGACGCTTTCCTCTCCACCTGGCTGGCCGGCTCAGGGTACTCACCTAGTTCCCACCATCCTTGCTGTCACTAATCCTTGAACCACTCCCTTCTTCACGAGATAATAAATTCTGGGAGAGACCTTGGATCAGGGACTTTGTCCATATGTCCTCACTTGGATGAGACTTAGGACCCTTTGGCTGCCTGGCATTAACTCGCTGGAATTCCAATAATATTTCTATAGGATTACAAATATAACTTTTTGGATTACAGGGTGGATTGGAAAAAGAATTACAATATTTGGATTACAGTATATGATACTAAGAGTTCAATAGCTTGCCATGAGTTTGAGGCCAGCCTGGGCTACATAGTGAGTTCGGGTCAACCTAGAATACATAGTAGGAACTGTCTCAAAAAATTGAAAAAATAAAATAACAACCCCCCCCCACAAAATACATGAAATAATATTCAACATATCTGGCCATTAGAGAAATGAAAATTAAATAAAACAACATAGAGATTCCAGCTTATTCGAAAGAGAATGGCTATAGTCAAGAAATCAAACAACAAATGTTGGTTAGGTTGAGGAGGAGGAAGGAGCTCTTCTGCATTGGTGGCGGTTGTAAACTGGTACAACCGTTATAGAAAACAGTGTGGAGATTCCTCATAAAACAAAAAAAAAATAAGTTCTATTTGACCCAGATATTCTCTTCCTAGGTTTCTTCCAAAAGAGCTAAAGGCATCAGATGGCAGAGATATGTGCATACATATCCATGTTTACAGCAGCTAATTCACGATAGCTAACGCTTGGAAGCAGCTTATATGTCATCAACAGATGAATGGATATAGAAAATGTGGAATTTATTCACAATGACATACTCCTCTTTCATAAAGGACAAATGAGCCATTTGTAGGAAAATTCTCCTTGGAGCTATAATTTTAAGTGAAATAAATCAAATACATGAGTTTAAATATCCCATGGTTTCTGTTTGAGGAGGACTCTAAAACAAAAACAGCAAAATAAAAGATAGTAGGAAATAGTGAGATAAATCTTTTGCATATAGAAAGAGGAGCAGAGAGGGAGGGTAGAGGCTGAGGAGGAAAAGGGAAGGAATTAAAATGTGCCAGGTGTGGTGATGCATGCCTGCAGTTCTAGCACTGGGGAGGCTGAGACAGGAGGACCCCTGTGAGTTCTAGGCCAGCCTGGCCACATGGTGAATTCAAGGCCAGCCTGAACTACACAGGGAGACTTTGTCAAAAGAGAGAGAGAGAGAGAGAGAGAGAGAGAGAGAGAGAGAGAGAGAGAGAAAGATGTGTTGTGTATACCTACCAACTCCCCCTGAAATGTGTTCGCTGTGTACTACAAACATGTACTAACAAAAATTAAATTAAGAAAAATGCTCAACGTGAAATTTATTGATGGGGAAAATAGTGAAGGATACCAAAAATTTTAGAAATATAATAAGAAAATGAACTCAAATGGCAAATAACACCACCTCACTGATCACAATAGATGGGTTAAATTTACCGAGGAGATTTCCAGAGATACACACACACACACACATGCACACACGCACACACACACATTCAGCAATGTGCTATTTACAAACTACCTGTGTAAAGGTGAGGGACAGACAAAAAGACTGTCAACTTCAAAAGAAAAAGCACCCTATTACCAAAGATATTTTATAGCAATGAGAAAATTCTACTCCTGAAGTTTTTTTGAACTAAGGAACATAACCAAAATTTATATTAAAAAATAGCTATTATGACCATAATGGAATCATTTAACATCCTTTTCTTAGAAATAGGCAGATAGTACAGGCCGAAGGGGGTGGGGAGGCTGCAGGGAAAGCCGATGCATTTGAATCATTTAGAAGACTAGCTTACAACAGAATATATAGAACTTTATATCCACCTAATATGCACTTCTGAATTTTCGAAGGTTGATAGAACATTTATCATTGCTCCTTCCCCCAAAAGTGAATCTAAAACTCGTTAGAAAAGCAAACATGCAAAAGCATGCTGGTCTTTGCCTATAGGCTCAGCTACTTGGGAGGATGAGGCAGGAGAATTCTGGAGCTTGAGTCCTGCAACAGCAGGAGAGACTCTGCCTCTAAAAATTGGAAAGGAAAAAAGAAAGAAGGAGGGAGAGGATTGGGAGGAGCTGGAGGAGGAGGGGGTAAAAAGGCTTTAAGAAAATAAAATAGGGGGGCCGGGGATTTAGCTCAGCAGCATAAGTGCCTGCCTTGCAAGCACATGGTCGTGAGTTTGATCCCTAGTACTGATTAAAAAAAAAAAAGAAAGAAAGAACAGGGCCAGACCTGGTAGCACACACCTGCGATCCCAGCACTCAGGAGGCTGAGGCAGGAGGATCACTGTGACTTTGAGAACACTGTGACTTTGAGGCTATTCTGGGTTATATAGTGAGTTCAAAGCCAGCCTGAGCTATGTAACAAAAACAAACCAAAAAAACCAGCGGCGTTTATGCTCCTCGCCACCCTCCATTGCTCTTCCTGCCAGTTCCAAACCACGTTCAGGCAGCCACCCCAGTCATCACGCCGCCTAGGGCTCCAGCCCACTGTGCCTACAGCGCTTCCCATCGCACAGCACCCTCCGGCCTACGGGGAGCCGCTGTCTCCTCAGGAATGCCTGGGGGCCCCTAGCCCTCGCCTCCCACACACCCCCAAACTGCCTGAGAGGGACGCCAATCTGCATGTCAGGTCCCACTAGCTCTCTCACTACCCTAGGCACTGCCGTGACACCACAGGCCAGAGTCACACCCAGCTACTTACTGCTGGGTCAGGGCCAGCAGCTGCGGAGACTGCAGGGGCGCTCCCTGGGTGCCCAGCTCCAGTGAAGGGGACATGGCTGACTTACCTGTTTATGCACAGGGACATTCTGTGACCTTGCAGATGAGGGAAACTGAGGTCTTCAACTTATTAACCACACAGGCAAGAAGATCCAGAGCCTGAGGGAAGATAGGTCGCCTCGGCAGGGAGGTCCCAGCTGGAAAGAACCAGAGGGCCAGCCTAGTCCTGCTGGGTGGGTACTGGAGACACCAGGAGGATGTGTGGGAAACATGGCCCTAGACTCTACAGGAAGCCCTGTGTGGGGACCCGCAGGCAACCAGAGTCCGGGCCTGGGCCACCACTCCGGAGGCGGGTAGGTCCCCAGGCAGGGAGGGGCTGTTTGGGGACCATTTGACCCAGGCTTAGTGTCTGCTCCTGTCACTTCAATGCTCGCCTTTCACCAAGTTCGCACCACTGCAGCAGACCAGTGAGCTCACAGGTCTCCTAATGCGCAGACTGCAGAGGTGCTGGGAGCCAGCGCACTCAGCTGGTTAGGGCAGCCGGTGCCAGAAGCCATGGGAGGCCTGGCTGCCTCCCCAGTGGGAGGAACAAGGCCAGAAATTCAAAGGACCAGGGTTCTCCTTCAGTGCCAGTCCCGTGAGGCACCTGGCTGGACCCTCCGGTCTCTCACACCCGCCCTCCTCGCTCCCCATCCCCCCAACCTTTTTCACCACTGCAGGGGGGAAAAAAGTGGACTGACTCAAAGCTATAGTTTATACAATTTGAGATTTATATAAGCTCAAGTTACTTAAATTATTCCTAAATTGCACAATGCTGGAGCCAGTCTTAAAAAAAAAAAAAAAATCAAACACACCATTCCAAGTTAATTCAATGAGTTACTTTTTTTTTTTTTTTTTTTTGTTAAACAAATGTGTACAGCAAAAACTCCCCGGATGATGGCTTATGCCATCTAGTCACCCTGTCTGGTGCACAGAAAGCTCCTTCCCCGGCAGGAGGAGCCGGGATGGGCAGGTACATGCTAGGACTCACTTCATACAGGTGAGGTGTGTGGAAAACTTTGAGTTCCCTTTGTTCTCCAGTGTATCTTGTACAAAATATTACATTTTTTAAACACATATTTACAGTTTGCACAAGTAGAAAATGGTTACAAATTACAATCAGGCTTGGCAAGATCACTGTTCCCCTCCCCGGTGACCAGGGCCAGAGGTGTGACAATCATTTCATATTTACATTCATATTAAAAAGAGTCTGGGTTCCGAGACCTCGAGGAAGGGCATAAAAACTGCTCAAATGCCACTGAACCATTTATGGGAGCCACACAGGAAACTGATGCCAGTCAGGCAGTTCATGGCTGCTCCTGGAGGAAGACGGAAGTCCGAGAAACTTGTGCAGGCGCGCCACACACCTTGGCCTGCCTGCTGCAGCCCGGGGGCGCTGGAAGAGGCAGGGCGGGCAGAAGAGAAGGGAATGGAGTGGAGGGACGAGGGCAACCTGGGAGACACTCAGAGCACAGTCAAGCCAGCTGGCTCTTGGCAAACCATCCTATGGCTTTGTAAAGAACCCACAGCTGAGTCCCTTTTCTTCGGCAAGGAATCATGTTGGCGGTGCACAGAATGGGGAAGAGAGGACCCGAGACGATGAATGGCGACTCTCAGTTTGCAGCTTTGCCTTGAGTCCCACACCCAGTCTCAACAGTGCAAAGAAGACTCAAGCAGCAGCAGCGGCCGGGGTCAGAGGCTCGAGTAGTAGCTGTCCACCCACTGTGCAAGGCCTCGCTCCACCAGTGACCGGTTTATCAACACCACCTAGAAAACAAAGCTGTGTTGAGGACTCTGCCCATGGCACCTTGGGGTCACCCCTCGAGCCAGCAAGGGCTCTCCCTACCAAGTCCCTGGTCACCAGCCTAGCAGCAGACGTACTATGGGGCCTGACTCCAAAAAGGTTTCTTCTAAAATGTTGTTGTCCCATGGCATGCAGATTGGCTTTTCAATATGCTTTGATACTATGAGGAGGACAGGAAAAACCCAGCTGTCGGAAGACTTGAGGAGGTCTAGGGCAGGGTTCCCCAGCTCAGTACTGACAGCACTTTGGGATGGATAATTCTGCATTGGGAGGGGCTGTCCTCGTACTTCAGGGTGCTTAGCAGCAGCCCCGGCCCATGACTAGATGATGCTAACACGACCACCCCCAAGCGCGACACCCCAAGAGCCCCTGGATGGTACTGGTTTCTAGTTACTTCCTGACTGGTCAGGAGGAAGCAGAGGCAGAACCAGCTCCCAGTGCACCCCTGACTGCTGGCGGGAAGCTCCGATGTACAGGAAGTGGGAACTCACTTCATCTCCAACTACACTCCACAGCTGAATCAGAGGGAGGCCAGTTGGACTGTAACTTGTCACCTAAAGGGAGGAAAAGGCACATTGTCAAACTATTCCCTGTATGTCTTTTGAAGACTGCGGACAGCCCCAAGGCCCCCACCAGGAGGGAGGACAGAGGGGAGGAGGGAAGAACTTCAAGGCCAGGGCCCGAGAAGCATGGACACTTCACTGAGTGAGGCAGGGGGCTCCCTGCCCTGCCCCGCCCTCCCCTCAACGCACCTGGGCCAGCAGCGCTGTATTTCCCGTCATCTCGCTCATAGCTGCATCTGCTTCAGGTGAAAAGTGGTCATCATCTTTACAGGGAGGAGGAAAAGCAACATTTAGATGCTGACCAAGGCAAAGCACTGACACCTACGCAACAGTCACTATATCCAAAGCAAGATGCTTCAGAGGCTGCCGAGACCCACGTGTGGGCAGAGTTCTGCCTCTGTGACTCAGGTGGATAAACACAGGGACCCTCCGGCAAGCTGACCCCTGAGGACAGAAGACAAAGGAAGGACATGCTGCCTGCGATGGCAATGCCGCCCCACCTATCTGGGGGCCAACTATGCTGAGCCTGTGTCTGTACAGCAGCACCCTACAGGGCAGGTGTTAACAGAGAGCCAAGGCAATCATCAGAGACCCAGAGAGGAGCAGGTAGAATTCAAATCCAGGTGGTAATGGGAGACATGAGGCAGCCATGTGCTCTGTTCGATCAAAGGATGTCTACTCACTCCCAAGGCAGAAAGGATAAGGATGGGCGATAGGTCTGTCTGAAGGTGTGGGGAAGACTCAGGAGGGAGGGAACAGCTCAGTAGTGTTATGGTTTGTATCTAGGTGCACCCCCAAAGCCTCATGTGATCATAGGTGGAGTTTTCAGAAGCGGCTGGATGTAGGGTGTATGCTGCCGGGATCAAGTGTGTGATGCTGGGACTGATTCATGGTGTGATACTAGGATTAAGGCTCCCCCTCCCTGGGTGTGAGTGCTCCCCGCCCCTCATGGGAGACAGCCTGGGTAAGATACATGGGACAGAAAAAGAGTCACAGCGTGTTGCTTGTCGCTTGATGCCTTCTGCCTGCCATGAGCTGTTTCTGCTCTGCCATGCCCCCATGCCTTGGAGCCAGCCAATTGTGAACTGAAATCTCTACAAACTCTGACCCAGATAAACCTTTCCTCCTTTTGGGTATCAGGTATTTTGTCTCAGTAACAAGAAAAAGTAAGAAAAGGGGGTCTAGACAGATTGTCCAGCTGAATGGAAAAGGAAAAGAAGGTTGGGTGAGAGCAAGGGAAGAAAACAAAACAAACACGTTGCTCATTGCTCTGTCTGCCATGACTCTGCGAGACTGCAGCACTTGTAAAGAAGTTTGCTCCAGGCGAGCAAGAACAGGATCCACAGGGGCCAGCCTGGGAGGTGATGGGACGAGTGGATTATTTTCCACAGCCTGCGGTAGCTGCTCTCTGAATACCTTCACAACCACTTCCTGGGTTTATGTAATTCTCACAGCCACCCTGAAAGAGGTGGAAAATCAAGGCTAACACCAGGCCTCTTTCCTCTAGCAATGCTTTCTCAGTCCCCACTCTGCTTAGCTGCTGGCCCTCGCCAGGCCTGGTCTATGTTCCGGCAGGTGCCCTGTTGGAAGGCTATGTGGGTGATGTGCATATGGTTTAGAGTAGTAGACACCAAAGATGGTCCTCAGTACAGCAGCCCTGGTATCTGCAAGTTCTCAGGCTGTGGCCCAGACCTACTCAACCAGAAACTCTCACAAGTGTGGCAGTAACCTTGTTTGCAGAAGAAAACCTACACACAATGATCACCATCCCCAGCAGAGGATCCACCTGTTACCTGACAGGGGCATCACGCTGTCCAGAAGGACTTCTGCTCCCTGGAAAGGCAGGGTCACAAAGTCAGACCTGAAAAGGCAGGAAAAGGACACGTTTAACATGGCTTGGAGTCTGGCTCCATCACTGTTGACACCAGGCTGCATCTTTTGCTGAGCAGACACCCACAGCCCAGGGCGAGGCAGCACGCCTCGATGCAGACAGGCGGCCCTGCTGTAAGCCTGGCTCAGGATTCCTGCACTGTACTGAACCCAGAAAGCAGCAGTCGCACTGATGCCGGACACTCAGGCTCAGGGTGGCCGGGAGTGGACAGGTGTGCTCAGCCCACATCCACTGACACAGAAGGCAAGAGAGGGAAGGAGGAAGGTCCTCAGCTGAGAACATAGCCACAAGCAGCTGTGCACCACCCAGCACACGGGCCCGCCCCAAAGCTCTGCTCACCTGATCTGCCGGAGCACATCCACTTTCACTCTCTTATATCCACCGTAGTCCACGTAGCGAATCTCCACCTCGTTGGTCTCCTCATAGGAGGCCACCACCTGGGCTCGCCACCAGGCCCCATCCACACCAGGGGCAGCGCAGATGACCGTGACTGCAGGGCAGGGAGGGGGCATGTGGACACATTGAATCAGAGCTGGGCACTGAGGGCCACCCTGGGCCCTGCTATCCACCTCCCCACACTACTTCTCAGAGTCCTGTACCTCCATGTGCAGGCAAGGACAGTCCCCAGCAAGGACTCCCTCCAAGCCGGGATGACTCAGGGAAAGAGTGTGGGTCTAGCATGTGTGACACCCCGAAAATCCTCCATACTGAAAAGCATTCAATCTAGACCTGTCACCCTGAAACTTCCTGAGGCCTGAGATGCATAGACTAACTGGAGTAAACCAAGCAAAACACAATCCGTGCAGAGCAGGACAGAGGCCTGCCTTACTTTCTTAAACTCCATGAAAGATACAAGAACCTCCACATCCAGCAGGTCTTGCGGGGCAGTGTCTGCTCCAGCCCATGACAACTAACAGAAAGTGTGGCTTGGGTGGGAGGAGAGACCCAACCCTATCATCTAGCCTTTGCCTTAGGAGTAGCAGAGAGTACCCAGGCAAGTAGCAGAGAGCAAGGCTGTGCGCTAAAGGGTCACCAAGTCCCACCCTGGGGCAGCAGGGGCAGATGAAACCAAGCAATGAGGACAAGGGCTGACTACACTGAATCCCACCCCTTACAGACCCCTGGGGCAGCCGCCTCTTGAACTCTGCCAATAGAAATGCTAGCTTTGGTTGGCCAGGAAATAATCCAGCGTGACTCCATGACAATGGCAGGAACTCAGGGATCCTGTTCCGTAAAGGACAACAGAAGGGCTCCCTCCTTCATGAGCCAAGACCGGGCGCCCCCAAGGCAGTGCTTACTCTCCACCGGGGTGGGTAAGGTGGGGATTCCGGGCTGAGAGTAGCAGAGGTACATCTGCTGGTCCAGGCTGCGCAGAGCGTGGAAGGTGGGGTGCGTGTGCTGCTGCACGAACAGGTGCCCAGCATTGACTTGGTTGACCACGATCACCTCCACTGTGACGCCATCAGGCAGCATGAGCTGTAAAGGGGAAGAAGCAGTGGACACTGCATCGATCCTTCTGTGTAAGCTAGATTCTGAGACCCCAGTGCGATCTCTGAACTGGTACATCTCTGAAAGGAGCACAGCAGCCCAGAACATCAGTTCAAGAACTTCAGCAGCTGTCTATTGTGCTGCAGTACCATGAACAGCCATTAGAGGCAGCCTCGCCTTGGGGCAGGGAGACTGCACAGCCTGGCCGCCAGGATGCAGATGTAGGCTGAGTTTATTGCTAGGGAGGATACCCCAGTCCCCTCCCACTTCTTAAGGTGAGGCCACAAGACCCAGGGAAGACATCTAGGAAAGCATGACCGCTAAGAACAAAGTGCTCAAGAACTAGAGTGGGCACCTGCAGGCTGGCTGGCCAGCCAAAGCTAGTGTTTCTAGTTTGCCAGTGCCTGCTCTGCCTTTGCAGCAGCAAGCAGCAATCTGCAGTTCCCTGTCAAGGTCTGCCAGTCTGCATCCCATCTGTTCTTCCATGGCTTCCCCTTCCCCACCAGGTCCTGCTCTTCACCCCCACAGATGTCTTGATGCATTCTTACTGTGGGCTTTGGCCTGTAGCTGCGCTCAGCAGCCAGGCCCTGGCATAGCCAGTATGTTTCTATAAGGTTTGTTCCCATGCACTGCTTTTCCCGATGCCAAGTGACAGCCAGCAAATAGGGCTTTTGGGTCCGTCTCTTCTACCTTTGAGAGTAGTGGCCCCAAAAAGAACTTCTTCTGGCCAGGAGCCCTGGTATCTGTGTGCCTACCCCCAACCCCACTGTCCACTAGCACCCCCAGTCCCATGAGGCCAAGCAGAATACAATGGGAGGGAATTATCCACACAAACCACCCCATTATTTAAAGAGTCTATTCTTGGGCTGGGGATTTAGCTCAGAGGCATAAGCGCCTGCCTGTGTGAGGTTGTGAGTTCGATCCCCAGTACCAAAAAAAAAAAAGAAAGTCTATGCTCCAGCAAGAGTAACACAGACAGATACATAGACGGGCCATGCTTCCTTGGAAAAACCAATTTATGAATAAAGTGTGGTGTGCAGTTCAGCCCACTCCAAATACAGGGGAGGAGTGCCCATTCTTCCCCCAGGCCAAGGTCACTGGTAGGGAGGACACAGAACTGCAATGTCCACCATGCTAAACCAGACCCCAGGGAGCTGTCTTCATGAAGCACATGTGTAGCCCATCTGGGTGAAACATGACCAAGTCTTTGGCCCACAGAATTCTGCATGGCCACAGGTGAGAAGAGGCCAACTAGGCTGGAGGCACGCACTCTGCGGGGTACGATGACAGGCCCCAAGAGCCCCAAGTCCTGGAGACAGCAGCTTCTCCTCCTCCTGCCAAACTGCCAGGGCTTCTTAGGGGCAAACTCCATACTGCCAGAACAATCTAGGCAATGCCTGGGAGTGAAGGGAAGCGAATCCTTCCCTGACCAGCTCACCTACAAGTAAGGAATGGAATGAGCTGCCCAAGCCTCCCAGGCCTCAGGGTTAGGGTGTGGGTGTGTCCGCGCCCATGTGGGGCTTCCAAAAACTGCTATGTCCAGGGTCACTGGAACAGTTGGAGGGAAATGCCTAGAAAACACAGAACATGTCCAGGTGGCAGAACTAGGAGGGTGCTGTCCTCCCATGCAGGCCCTAAGGCTAGCACTTCACCTGGACCAGAGCTATGGGCTGTGGCAATGGAGGCCCAAAGTGAGGGGGCACATGCTGTACCTGAGGAGTTTCTCACGGGAGACAGGTTAGGGGAGCACACTTACCCAGGACGTCATGGGTAGAGAAGGCAGTGCCAGTGAAGGCAACGGGGGAGCGTAGATATTGGTAAGGTTCAGTTCCTTAAACTTCTTCCCAATCAAGTTCAGAGCTTTGTCTACATGATGCTGAGAGCCTAAAGGGGACGCAGACAGCACACACAATCCCGAGGGTGAGAGAAAAGTCACAGCAAACACAAACTCACCCAAAGCCCTCACTCTGCAGGGCTCTCCTGGAGTTCAAGGCATCCTTAAGGAACAAAATGCTAAGCTTTGCTTTACACCAAGAAAGTCTTATAAACCTAGTCACCTTTTAAGTGATATATCTGTCATTCTGATTTGTGCTTTTGACGCAGAGGCAGCTGGGAAAAACCCAGGCCTCCCCGACTAGAGTCCATCTGCCCTGAGAGGGAGCCCATGTGGGGAGCCAGGCCCTGACCATCCAAGTGCTTAAGACTCTGCTGGCCAAAGGTGGGGTGAGCACAAGTTCCTCCAAGTCCCTCTGAGGCCTGAAAAGATCTGACACTCTGCCTGGAGTAAAAAGCAGTTTCTGCTCAGAAGTAAGTTAAGGCTCCAAAAGGACAGCAATTGGTCCTCAAACGCTTCTTGTTATTTGCATTTCAGGTAAGAAAATTAGAATGCAGGCAGAAGCTGCCACTGACCTTCTATGTGGCAGATCTGGATGTTCTGGGTGTAAGGCAGGGTTGAGATGTAGATCTTGGCACCAGAGGTCTGCTTTAGGAAACTCACATATCGCCCCTGCTTGCCAATTAGCCGGCCAACTAAGTGCTTCCAGGGAGAGAGAGGAAGAGAGGTGAGAGGGTTAAAAGGGAACCAATCCACCATGTCTGGAAGACCTGCTTTTGTTTTACACAGTTATACTAACTCTTACTGTGTTGGCATTTATTTGCCAGTACTATTCTAAGTACTTAAATTTACTATCATACCTGTGAAACAGAGAGGCTATATTTTTCTTTTTGAGACAGGGTCTCGCTATGTACTCATGTGGCTTCAAACTTGTGATCCTCCTGCCTCAGTCTCTCTAGTGCATGTGCCGTTATGTTCAGCAAAACTGATAATTTTATCACTGGTTTAATAGATGAAGAAACAACTCGAGAGAGGCTGAGAAATCCACCCAAGATCATAAGCTTTAGATTGACAGCCTGGCTCCAGGACCCAGCAGCTCCCATTTCATCCTAAGGATGTGACCCAGAAAGTAAAGGTAGTGTCCCCTCTGCCTGCTCCCTCCCCCACCACACAATGAGAACCCTTTCCCAGCAGAAGCGAAAGCAGAAGGCTTGCGCTTCCAAGCCTAATAAAGTCCACAGGTAAAGGGCTCAGTTTGAAAATGAAAACTAAGCCACAAGTGGTGGCATATGCCTGTAATCTCAGCACTTGGGAGGCTGAGGCAGGAGCAATGCTGTGAGTCAAGGCCTGCCTGGGCTAGAGTGAGTTCAAGACCAGTCTCAACTACATAGTGATACTCTGTCTAAAAAACAAAACAGAACAAGGAAAGCAAGAAAAGCCTAAGAAGCCTTGAGTTCCTGTTGCCAGTGGACAGCGGCTGCAGCCATCAGAGCAGGAGGCATACAGATGTACCTGGTGACCCTGAGTTCAAGGCAGAGACGGAAGCCAAACAGCCATGAAGTAGAGGAGCTCCCAAACAGTCCCAAATGCCCTGGCCCGCCTCGCTATGCCCTGTCACCCCAGAGGGCAGGCAGGCCTGCTAACAAGGTCACTAGGGAGGAAGCCACCACAGGAGCCAGCAGCCAAGGGGTAACACAGGCCTCCTGAGCCAAGGTTCGGGCCCAGCTGGGGCTCCCCTCAGCACGAGCCCGGGGCCCTGGCAGAGCAGTTTGCCAGCTACTTCCAACCCCAAGAGAGGGACACAAAGATCAGGTTAGGAAGCTGTTACGCTGTAACAGCAAGAGGCTGCGACGCACTCCAGCACTGAGATCTGGGACTGGAGAAGCACTCAAATATTGCACTTTAAATTACATTTTCAAAGAATATTGCTGGAAAATGACATTGTTAAATATTTAAAAGTATTAATTAAAGCAACACAATCTAACTTTTGTTTAAAAACCAGAAGGTAGGAGATGAGGGAGAAACAAAAGTTGTCACAGTCACCCTAGGGTAGGATCGGAGTGGGTTTTTATTCCTCCCGCACTTCTACACTTTGCAGGTCCTCTACACACAGGCTTCCGGTCTGTTCAGTGCTAAACTGCACTTTACCACAGAGCTGGAGCAGGGCACAGAGAGGGGGTCTGGCTGCCCTGTCCAGTTTTTGCTAGCCTTTGCCAACAGACCTGAGCCCAGCACACAGAGCGGTGCAGGGCATGGAGCCAAGATGTCAGAGGACAGTTGTGGGGGAGCTGGGTAAAACCGAGTATCCCTTCCCTACAGTGTCACCTCACTTGGGGCTTTCTGATCCAGCGGCCTCCTGGTCCCTGCCCCCCATCCCACTAAGCCAGAGTAGTCCCCCTGGGCACTGCCATACCTTTGGCACCTCAATCTCCCAGATGATGAGGTCAACCTTCTTGGGATGCGAACTGGCCTGGGTGCTCTGCAGGTCGTCAGTCTTCCCGCGCTCGCAGCAGCTCTCCGAGTCCATGCTGTTCCCGTCAGAACCTGCGAGGAGGCGGTGCACACACAGACGCTAGCTCAGACACAGCAGTGTCCAAGCCACCAACCCCTTTTTCCTGAGAGCCCTTGTCCTCCTCAGCCTGCAGGTACAATGTTCAACTCAGTCTGAGGCTCAGGAAAGCCCCAGGAGGCGGCGGCCTGGTGGATCGATACACCTAATTTTAGCCCGCCACGGGCCCACTTGCTTTTTTGGCAGCCGCGCCTGGCCACAGCTGCTGGAGCAAGCACAAGTGGTGAACTGGGAAGGGGCGGACTCAGCGCCCAGGAGGAGAGGCCATGGGGCGGGAGCAGGGACACGTGGTCCTACGAGCTTCCCCCAGTCTCATCCCAAGCATCTCACCACCCTTCCAAGTGTCTCAGTCCCTCAGACAGAGTCTCCCATCCCCAAGGCCCCATGCCCAGGCTCTAGGCACAAGCCAAGGGAGACGGTCTCCTCACTGGCTCTGCTAAGGGCACTACTCTCAGCCCTGACCACAGCCTGCTCACCTCTGCCAGAGGAGGACAAAGGAAGGTGGCTTTTCTTGCCACTGCTCAGGCCTGGTGGGCAACTCTGAATACCTCTGAGGCTGAGTTAAAGCTCATTCTCCAGAGGAGAGTAGAAAATGAGACCACAACATCAGCCTGAGCTGTGCACTTGCTCAGGGCACGCAGAAAAGGGGTAGAAGTGGCTTTGGTTTAAGCAGGGACAACTCAGTCACCAGAAATGCACCATGCTGAGAGTCTAGGTAGTTATTTGCTACCTGATTTCCCCAGACCTGGGCATAACCTGTTGCCACGCCATTCACAGGCTGTCTGGATGTGTAGCATTCAGGCTTGAAGAGATCCTGCTCAGTTAAGAGTCACCTTCACAAGACCCCAGCCTTCCACACCAGGGGCTCAGAACAGGCTTCTTGTGGGGAAAGTGACCCTTCTCACTGAGACTGTGCTCGGTCAGCCTGACAGAAGCCAAACAGACCACCAGGGTCTCCGCCTGCATCCCATAAAAGGATAACGGCCAATGACTATCCCTAGCGGTGGACCAGAACCACATGGGCCTTCAGCAACCTGCATTCAAAGGCCAGCTTCTAGCTCCCTCAGCCTGGTAGTTCCTGCACCCCTACCCTGAACACCCTCAACACAGCAGGGAGGATCGAGAGCTCTGCCTGGTGCTGGGGCCCAGGGAGCACCAATAGATGGCGTCACGGGCTCCTAGTGAAGAGCCCTTCTCCAGCCTCCCCTGCTGCAGAGTTAAGCTCGGGAGCCCTCCGCACGTCTCAGAGGGACTGCAATCTATCTAGAGTTGGGAATCACAAAGCCAAGGGATTCATTTATTAAGTACTGTAAGGAAAAAACCTTTCTTCTCACCCCATTTAAGATGCAATTTTTTTTTTTTTTTTGGTACCGGGGATCGAACTCATGACTGCGCACTTGCAAGGCAGGTGCTTATGCCACTGAGCTAAATCTCCAGCCCCAAGATGCTTTAAAATATTTTAAAACATTTTAATATCCCTGACATTAAAGTGCATCTTGTGGTATCTGGCCTTCCATAATTATGACTGGTATCTGAACAGTAGTAGCCTTAACAGTATCTTGGGCTGACCACAGGCAGCGTACAGCACACACCAGACATGACTCCAAGTGGTGAAATACCCGAGAAAGATCCCCAGACTTCCGGGATGCAGCAGAAATGGTAGGGAATGGCTTTGGGACAAACAAGTCAGACTGCCCCTGAGGAGTTGTAGCATCCTCTGGGAAATGACTGGAAATACCCCCGGGGAGCTGCAAAAGTAGGGCCAGGAGCTGCTGACCTGTAAGTTAGTGGTCTGAAATGTCTACACTGGGGTCAGCACTTGAAAAACCCAGTGGACACTTCCTTACCAAGTGCCCCTCTTCCCTGGTGTGGAACTGCAGCTGTACAGAAAAAAAAAAATGGCTGAGGCTCTGCAGAAGAGGAGGTAACAGCAACCACACAGGAAAGCTTGAGCCTCCCCAAGCACTCAAAGCTGCGGCTGTTCTTGGGGCACTTACCCTGTAAGAGTTTCTGCAGGAGGAGAGCAGGTGAAGACATGAACAAACACATGATTAAAGGGAATCAGCCACCGAGAAACACACACCTGTGTCTGGCTCTCGGGAGTATGCTAAGGAGGCCTGTTAAAAACCCCATGAGCTTTTGGCGTTCCAAAGAGGAGAGCAGAGCTGGGGATTTAGCTCAGTGGCGTAAGTGCCTGCCTGGCAAGCATGCAGTTGTGAGTTTGACCCCCGGAACCAAAAAAAAAAATTAGGTTCCAAAGAGAAGAGCACACTAAGGTAACTGGTAGTCCCCTCGCTGAGCTGCTGCCTTCTGAGGGGCTGGGGAGGCGCCCTGGCTGGCAAAGCAAGTGGCTGCAGGGTCACAGGGCAGCCTGACTTCTCAGTATCCACCCAACGCTGTGCAGACCAGCTGGGCCACAGTGAAGGAATGACCTCATTTTGCTGCAGAGGGAGGGGCAGGCCAGCAGCTTTCCCCTGACAAATAGAGGTGGGGGCCTCCCCATCCTCTGAGTTAGCTCCCCAGGCCCTCCTACCTCCCGAGTGATCTGCTTCTGCATCCATGCTCCATCCATCCTCAGTCCCCAAGTCTGACAACTCCCCCTTCAGCATCCCGTTGCTGAAGGGCTGAGTGCTGTCTGGCGGTGGTGGGGTCATGTCATTGTCATTGTCCTTGGGGCTTGAGTTGGTCTCTGCGCAAGAGTCTCCAAGCCCTGACGTGCTGACAGAATCTGAGCACTGCCCCGAGGAGGCCAGGGAAGATACACTCTGGCTCTTGTCCAACATGCAGGTGACACAAGTGGCATCTTCCTTCAGGCTGCTGGCCTGATCCAGTGACTCTCTGAGGGGAGTGTCAGGCAGTGGGCAAGGGGCCAGGGAGATGGGGTGTGCGGAGTTCTTTGGCTTCTTGTCCTTGGTGGGGCTGGACAGAGGGCTGCTCAGGCAGCTCACGTAGGTCTTTGGTAGTGGCAGGTCTGCTGCCAGTGGGCCTGGCAAGGGGAGGGCAGTGTCCAGCAAGCTGGCAGCTGCCCCTGCTGTGGCCAGAGCGGCCTCCACAGCGTCTTGCCCCAGGACAGTTTCCTGGCTGACTGGGGCACAGTTCTCCTCCTCTTTCCACCCTTGGGGCTGAGCAGTTGCAGCCTGGTCCGTGGTGGCCAGGACCTCCTCAGTGGCTTCTAAGATCACCTGGGAGATGATTTGGAAGGCAGCCTGTTCCAGCTTCTTGTTTTCATCCAAGGCCTCCTCTTTGCCCAGTTCTCCTACTGGGGCTTTATCCCTGGCTTTGCCATCTGTGACCTGGGGTCTCTGTGTTACCTCCAGCTTCCCAAGTGAGCACTCTTTTGGGAGGGCCCCGACAGGCCCAACCACCAGGGGCAGGCCACCACTCCCCTTCTCTATTCTGCCTCCTGAAGGGACCAGGCCGAGAGCCTTGCTGTTCTTAGGGTCCGAGGCTCGCTCCTGGGGCAGCAGGCCTTCTGCAAGCACGGTTTCCCCCAGCACTGCATCGCCGTTCCCCTCGGTCCCGCCCATCTCTCTTTCTCTTGTCTTCTCCCCGGGGCCATGCTTCTCTGTGGCAGGCATCCCACCAAGCGCGGGCTCCTGCTTACACACCTCTGCTGCCTCTTGGGAGAATAGTACATCTTTTGAGAATGCAAGGGGACACCCCAGAGGGACAGGTTTGGCCTTGTCACCCATCACAGCTAGTTCCACCTTTGTGGTGTTGTCTTTGCGCATTCCTGGTTGGGACCTCATGTCAGTGGTGTTCGGCAGGCTGCCCGAGGACTCTGACCTGCAGTGGGGCAGGTGCATGCACGGCGGGGCTGGGGGCTCCATCGAAGGCTTGCTTGGGGCAGACTCTTCATTTCTTGGCAGCTGGGTGACACTGAGGGGCACAGACACAACTGTGGGACAAGCCTCTTCTGTGGGGAGTGGTTCCTTGGTGGTAGGGCCAGCACTTAATGCCACAGCACCAGACTCTGCCTGCTCTTCGTTGCTGCTGACCTGCTGCTTTTTACGAGAGAAAAACCACCACCAGCCGAGGAGTGCCAGCATTCCAGGCAACGCCAAGGGAAAGACTGAACGGAACTGGACTGCCATCCTGGAGGTGTGGAGTGCTCACGCCTGGGGAGAGCAGGGAGGAGGGAGAGATGGGTGTTACAAGAGCCAGGTTAAGAGGGTATGCAGTGAGTTATACCTTCACAGGGGTTTGTACTGTGCTACAGAGAGATAACCTAAACATTTCTTGTTCTCTCGATGGTTCTAACTTTCAGCAGAGGATGGGGCCCCCCGGGTCCAGAGCTCTGCTTCTCAAACTGCAGTCCACAATCTGAAGCACTGAACACCACCAAGGAATCGGCTGGGAATGTAGTACCTCAGCCCCACCCCAGACCTCCTGAATCAGAGCTGCATTTCAACAGGACCCCTGGGGAATCAAACACTACAACTGGAAGAAACACTAGGAGATATAATCTGCCCCTAGAGGGATGAGGGTGCCGGTAGTAGAGGGGACAAATTCATCTGCAGAAAGTTCCCTCCATCTTCAAAGTGAGCCCCCGTTAATATGTGAGATGAAGCAATGAGACCAGGAGGTACAGAGCAGGGGCTCAGCAACAGCCAGAGTCCGATGACTGCCTCCCCTCTCTGGACGGAAAGCCTCACACTGCTGGCTCTCACTTCACGTCCAGTAACTAACTCTATGAGATGCTCTTGCCTGTGTTGCTCAGCTCAACCACCTGGTTTGGAAAGCATCACTACCTTAAAGGATAAAACAACTCAAAACCAAGCTGAGTATGGTGGTGTACAACTATAATCCCAGTGTACTGGGAGGCTGAGGCAGAAGTATCTCAAGTCTGAGCCCACCCTGGGAAATTTAGTAACTTAGTGAGACCTTGTCTCAAAATTAATTTTAAAAATTTTTAAAAAGCAAAAATAAAAATGGGCTGGGAATGCAGCTCAGTGCAAAGGCTCAGGGTTCAACCTGGGAGGGTGGCGGTGGGAATGACTCAAGGTCATTGGACAAGGAATGGGAACCCAGCTTCTATTCCAAAGGAGAAGACATATTATATTGGCCAAGAAAAGAGTAAGATCACACTACTTTTGGACAGCTTTAGTAATAGTTCATAAAACATTATGAGCATACACTGTGACCCACAAATCCTACACCTGAGATGATCTAAAAAAAAAGTCCTTTCTATACCCACTTACGTGTTCTTTGAAACAAAATTGGAATTAACCTTTCAGGGGAATCATGGCTAAATATGCAGTGAAATCCATGGATAAAACAGTATTACTGTTAAATAATTGGTCCCATGTATGCACAAGGAGAAAGCAGAAAACAAGTTATAGAGCAAGATGTATGTGGCGTTTATGCCCACATAATTCCAGGGAAAAACTGGCAAAAACACATACCAAGTCATACGGTTTGGAGGAGAGGGAGAGGAAGCTTTGTACATCAACTCTGCGATCCTACAATCTTGATGAATTCATTTATTAGATCTGGTAAGTTTTTAGTAGTTTCCTTGGGATTTCCTATCTGTGGATACCAATAGGAAAAAATTTCTATAGAAGTGCTTCTCCAATGGGAATCCACAATAGCATCACTGGGAAAAGGCTTAAAGGTCTCGGGGCTAAAGTGACATGAAGACCAATTAAATCAGAATCTCTAAGGGTGAGAATCAACACTGGGTTTCCCCTTTTCTTTAAACCCAGGTGATTCCAGTATGTGGTCAAGTTTGAGGACCCCTGTTCTGCAATATCCCTCACACGCCCCAAAATGTGGATTACAGGAGGTTTGATTTATGTGTCTCATGCTCATCTTCCATATAAAAAGTAAAAATAATCTGAGAGCAGAAAGGAGAATGGTGTGCCAGGACAGTGCAGTGGGACAACAGCCTGTGATCAGGAAAGCAAGTCCTTCCCAATAGGGCACAAGCTGACACAAGTTCAGATGGGATCTGGGCCCATATTCTCATCTGCTGCTCAGTAAATCCGGATTCAGGCCAGGGGTAGTGGCACATTCCTTTAATCCCAGCACTTGAGGGGGTGAGACAGGAAGATCTGTCAGTTTGAGGCCACCCTGCTCTACACAGTGAGACCCTATCTCAAAAAACAAAACAAAACAAAACAAAATAAAAGCAAAGAAAGACTAGATTCTGAATCCCTTTTCAGCAGGACTTATGGTGATTCCCAACAATATCCTAGCAATTCTCTGATCTCGGGAAAAGATTAAATGGAAGGAGGTAGAGTGACAGAAAATCGATCCTAACCACCACTCCCACAGGGGTCCACACCGACGTCCCACAGCTACAGACTCCAATCAGGTGTGTTCCAGGAAGGCATCTTTACCACCTAAGACACAAACCTCCTCTTCTCTAATCAGTGGAAGAGGGCCCGAGTTTCACAACCACAAGTCGATCCCCGAGAGTCCTCCAAAAGTTGTTAGGTCACCCCACCCCACCCAGTTGACCCAAACCTCAGAAGCTGGCTGCACTACAAAAAGGAGGGACTCAAACATGCACTCCAATCTGGCTTTGGTTCTGTGCCCTTGGTGATGATCCACACCACAACCCAGCCCCCAGCTATGCTTCTGTCCTTACCCAAGCAGAATGCCCTGAGCAGGCAGCCAGGGGCCATAATATGTAAAAGGGCCAACACTACCAATCATCCATCCAAGCCCCCAAGCCCAGCTTGCTCTCCAGAGCCTGACACTAAATTTCTCCACTCCTAGCTCCTGCAGTCATCTGCGGCTACTCAGATGAGTTCAACCCAGGAAACAGTTGACCCCTGTTGTTATGCCAGGACGCTATGCTGGACACATGCTAACCTCAGAATCCAGAATGATCCACCAGGACTGCCCACAACTTCTCCAGCCTCCACTCCCACTCTAAGCTACAGCCACAGACCAGGCCTGCTGCCAAGGAACAAGGAACAAGGAACCAGGAACCAGGAGCCTGGCTTCTGTGAGGTGAGTGGCTCGGGACACGTGGTCCTTTCCCTGGGACTGCTTCCAAGTGCAGGAACTGCCTAAGAAGACTGGGCTTATCTTTAACTCGCTACTTGAGGATTAGGATTACACAGCCATCCCTCACCAAGGCTGGAGGCCTAGGGATCAGCAGCCACATGTCCAAAGGCCTCGGCTGCAACTCACCGGCCTTGGTGGGCATTAGTAAGTAAGCTTGCTTCTAGGAGGCCCTCAGAGGGGCTTCCAGAAGCAACTGATGCTCTTCCACCAACCCCCACTTCCTACCAGTTAAGAAAACAGCTAACTCTTCAGTCCCTCACACCTGACTCAGTCACTCCAAGAACATCTTGGGGTGATTAAGAGGCCTTTTTCACCGATTTTTGCTGCCTGCCAGGCCTACAGGAGGTGGTGCAGAACACATCAATCTTTCCTGAACGTTCAGACAGGCTACGCATGTGCACACCTTCAGCCTCACAAGATTTTCTGCTGCCTTCTTTCCTCCCTTCTCTGGTTCTGGCTGACTCTTATGAGATGCTGTCTTTGTCTGGGAATTGTTTTTAAATCTCAACCTCCCTAAATTTAAGTGACTCAACTCCATGGTTCCGCTTCACCCCACAAGCTAACTGGAGGCTGCCTCCATGGCTGTCTTCTCCCCAGGACTGAGAGGCAGGCTACCTTGCAGCCAGGGTAAAGCTGCCCACAGGGATGCTGCAGAGCCCTGCCCTAGGACTGTAGGGGAACACGCAGCTATTTTGAATCGGTTGGAATTAAATTGCTATTTTTAGCAGGTCCATTTGCCCGGGAATAGACGCATGCTGGCTCACTGCCAAGCAGTCACACAGCACTGAAGCCAAGCACGTGCCTCAGCTGCAAGGCCTTTGCATTCATCTGCTTGCTCCAGGCTCTAAAAGGATCCCTTCCTTTCTCCTGGGGAAGTAGCGGCAGCTTCAAAGCACAGCTCTTGGAGAAGCTGTGGCCTCACTCCTACCCCAGCTTGTGGACCTGTAATGGCAGTCTAGAGCTTTCTGCTAAACAAGAAAACAAATTCCTGGGAATGGTACAAAAAAGCATCAGTCCCAGTGACTAAGCCAACTTGGCTGCCATTACTGTGAAAAAGAGCTGCATGTAATTAAAGGGAAAGTCAATGACAAAAACAACCACTTAGGAGCCAAGTGTCCAAGTCACTCTGGGCTGGGCCTGCTCAATAGAGCCACATTCACTTTGGGTTCTCACTGAACTGTGCACCTCTCCTCTCACCTGGAATCTCAACATTTCTTCCACTACTCCAGTGTTCTACTGTCAGCGCTGACTTGGGTTGTTTACCAGGCAGGCACCTGCCCAAGGTACTCCACCTCCAGAGTGAGCACAGTCGGGGCTTGCTGTGAGCTCTTCCCCTTGACTCAGGGCTTGCCTGGGCAGGGAATCCAAACTGACAGCTGAGCCCTTTGGTCCCAGCACTTAAGAGACGGTACAGGCTAGATCGAGACACTCTCCACTTAATGGGAGCAAAGCCCAGGAAGATCACACACTCAAGAGTTTCCTGGTAGGCAGATGCAAGAGTAGCTCTTGGTTTGTACCACAAAGGTTTTCTAGTTCCCAACTGGGTTGTTCACACTGCTCAGCTTGCTCACACTCAAATCCATATGAGCTGCTACAAGAAGCTCTATCACCCGAAACTCACAAACCAGACGCAAGCTCAGTCTCTCACTCACACTCATCCTCAAGGATCCCTTGCCCCACAGACAACCATGCCAAGAAGCAGACACCGAGAGCCCAGGAAGCTCCCTCAGAGGGCCGGATTTCCTCAGGGTGCAATGGTGGGGGAGGGGTGGCATGAATTAAGGAGCCCGTGCCTTTTGGGGTTGGAGGTACAGTAAGTCACAGGGCAGAGCTGGAAGCAGTCCTAAGAAGAGACGCTAATGAGCAGGTAGGGGACAACATGACCTTTGCGATCAAGGTGATGAGAAGAGTTGCCACAGGGTCAAAATAGAGCAGGTCACCAGAGGCAATGGCTGGGCAATCCCCATGTAGTGACTGCTTGGTCACAGGGGTTACTGAGCCCTTGAAATGTGACAAGTGTGACTGGAGAACTAAATTTCATGTTTTACCAAAAGTTAAACAGTCGTACACAGCTGGTGGCTACCTACCAAACAGTGTAGTTCCATGTGGTGTTCACAGAAGACCCTGAGAAATGTGAGGGCTGGTCACAGGCTATGAGGTCACCACCTACCTTGCTGGCTGTGTGTGGTCCTGCCTCAGAAGTGGGGGGTGATGGTGAGCCTGGGTCACTCTCCCACAGCAGCATGGCTGGGGACCAGGATCAGACTGCTGCAGTCATGCCTCCGGCGGGCTGGTCTTGGCCCAGCCCCAGTGTTCCTTGTATCTTGGGGCCTGAGTGAGCTGAGTCATGAGGGCACCTGCACCATTCCGTTAACTCACAGAAGGAGTGTGAGGCCCTGTCCAGGCTGTCCTCACACCCTCCATTGTGATGGTGCCACAGACAGCAGGCAAGCCAGACCAACATGCTCCGGGGCAGCTCAAGCTTCCGGGCACACCAGCAGTCAGGATGCTCATGGAACAGGTTCCCAGCCTGCATCACAGGTGGGCCAAGGCACAACCAACACCTGCTCAGCAAAGTCTCCTCTGGCCAAAGCAGCATCCCAGAGTCCAGTACCAATGCCAAAAATCCCTCTCTGCCTGACTGTCTCTTCCTCTTCCAACTAATTCCTGGCTTGGAAAAATTGGTAACAAAGGGAACACACAAAGGTGTAAAGTCAGTGGTCCAGCCCTACTCCTCTGTGAGTGGCAGGGGTGGGGGGAAAGATCACTCATTGCTCTTACCAACTGCCTCACCAGGGCTTAGGGGTATGGTTTTAAAAAACTATGAAGGCAAAAGATTTATGTGATCTGAAGAGAAACCAGGGATTGAAGGGAGGCTAGGAAAATGAGGAGACAAAAAAAAACATCAAGTTGTATCATGTACAGGTTGAAATCCTGTATAATGAATGTGATCGTTATGTATATCTACAATGTACCCATAAACTTAATGAACTAAAAAAAGAAAACTAGTACTGTGTCCAGCCTACCCTGCCCCTTCTCTTGGGTTCTTAGTGACCACCTGGCTTTATAAGTGAATCCTGCCAGGTTCCTGAAGATGGTTACAATGCAGGTGCAGAAATGTACACCTGGGCTTATGAAGTTCCCACTCACAACCACAGAAGATGCCACGTAGGACTGTCCAAAAGGTCTGTGCAGAGATCTGACAGCAAATATGTTTGAAAGCCCCTAAAGGTGACATACCATGCCTTCAGAAAAAGCCAGAAGCCGGACAGCAAAACACCCTTCAAGCCACTACCTCCAGTAGGCAGAGGGAAGATTTCAACTTGGCAACCACATAACGAGGGATAAGAGGGCAACTTCTATCAACAAGTATTTACTGGTACCCACAGGGCACCAACACAATGGAACAGAAATGAAAAAGACAAGGCACTATCCTCAGAGCACTTTCAATTTTTCCGTTTCTTTGGGGACAAAAACAATGACATCATCTCCAGTGAGCTTGTTATGCCAGCATCTGACCAGATGAAAGTTTGATCTAAGAGACAGTAAGTGTCCAGCTGGCAGTGCACTCTATAGGAAATAGGTGCCAGCTTCCTAAGACTAGGATGTCCTAATGTTGAGGGAGGGATGTAAGAGGACACATGCCTGAGTATTAGCGTTATGAGAGCAGAGGAGGGTTGGGTTGCCCTGTTCAATATGTAGACTTTCATTCAATACCAATTTTTACCACTGTCTGGCAGCCGAATCCAGGTTCCCTCTCATTTATTTATAACCTCCAGAAAGTAAAGCCAGGATTTTGCTGATGGAAGGGACCTACCAAGTTTTATTTTCCCACTTTCCACCGATCCCTTGTTTAGCCACATACATTCCCATCCCATGCAAACCTTCAAACGTGCCTGCCCCGCTGCACACATCAGCTTGCCTCTTGTTGGACACCTGGCTATGCACATACACTTTCTTAGAAAACTACTGAAGAATGTGTTCTACCAAGACAAGAGAGTAAACCAAGAAAGGAGATAGATACTAGATCCAAGAAGAAACAAAGGGGAGGAAATTCCCAGGAGGAAGGAGAGGGCCAGGGAAAAGAGAATCTTCCCAAGAACAGTATGGAACTGTTAAGAGCACCTGGTATATTTAAACACAGTAAGAGGAGCTTTCTACCAATGGCATGGGTTCTAAGCAATGGTCAAGACACTCAGAGAAGGAAGAAGAACTGGTGAAATACAAAGAAAAGTAAGCAAAAGAAACTTGGGCTGTGGTGGCACCTGTCTATAACCTCAGAACTCTGGAATGCAGATGCAGGAGGACTGCCAGAAGTTGAAGGCCAGCCTGGGACATGCAATGAGTTCAGGGTCAGCCCGGGGCTACAGAGTGAGACCCTGCTTTCCCCAACCAACCAACAAAACAAAACAAAACAAAACAAAACAAAACAAAACAAAAACCAGACAGACCAGGGTATAAACTAGGAGATGAGGGAAAGAAAAAAAAGGAAAACCAAGAACTCTGCAGCCATATTGTAAGAATGTATACCCTGAATCGCTACTTAACCTCAGCTTGGGAAGACAAGGGAAGAAAATAATGTAGGAATGAGCTAAGTCCTTATCTCTTATAGTAGGAGAAAAAAAAAAAAAAAGCAAAAGCAAATACTGCATGTGGTGGCACACACCTATAACGCCTGCTCTAGGGAGGCTGAGGTAGGAGTTCAAGGCAGCCTGGGCTACCCAGTGAGTCCAAGGCCAGCCAGGAATACACAGCGAGACTCTGTCTCAAAAATCAAAATAAATACATTAATTTAAAAAAAAAATTTTTAAAGAAAAAGTATGCTATTAAGAAACATGGTAAGCAGCAGCAGGGAGAGCAGATGGAAGAATTAAAGGTAGTCGCCCATTGGAGAAAAACAGTAGGGGGACAGGTACGCACAGGGCAAAGAACAGTCTTGGAGCTCAAGCCTAAGGCCTTGCACATGCTAGGCAAACACTCTACACCGAACCACAGCTCCAGCAAGGAACGGCCCTTTCAAAGCTTATCCGCAGTCAAAAAGTTGAATATACTGGGTTGTGGTGGTGGGAGGCTGAGGCAAGAGAAGCATAACTGACTTAGTGAGACCTTGTTTCACTAAGTTTCACTTATTTCAAAATACAAAATTTTTTAAAAAGCTGAGGCCATAGCTCAGTGTGAAGACTCTGGGTTCAATCCTCAGTACCTTACACACACACACACACACACACACACACACACACACACAGAGAGACACACACACAGTCAACTCTTTTGGCAGGCAACACTAATATAAAGTTCATTCTTAAGCTATATACAAGTAACACTGGGTGCTGTTACCATACAGCTTTACGTTGCATGTAAACCATAATAAATATCCACTGGGATCAACTCATCTAAATACAAACTTTTAATGCTTTCTTTTCCCACAATACCTGATACCAAATTTGCTTCAGATACTCCTGCCCTGCCCTGCTGGCAGAAGGGTAATGACCAAGAAAAGAACATGCTTCCTGACAGACCCTTCGAGAAAAAAGGCAATGGTCTCCTCACCCCACTACCGGCTAGCCAGCAGTGAGAGCAGCCCCCCAGGACCAGCCATTTAATAGAGATGTGAATCCCCCCTGTGAAGAACAGGTGCCATGGGCAGCCCAGGGCAAGAGCTCTCAGGGAGCAAAGGTGGAGGCAGGGACTCACATTTCAGATGATAAGATACTGCCCAGTCGATTTAGCAACTCAATGCTGTACATCCGCGACCTCTCTCTGCAGGCTGAGCGAGCCCCAAGCCTGAAGATGTCCCTTGCACATGATGAATTAATTACAGTCCTATGCATGTAGGCAGGTAGCGGGAAGGCCGAGAAACGGTACCGCCACTCTTTTCTGTGGCTTTGCTGACAGGCAGGGGTGCTGGGAAGGGAAAGCTCCAGGCTGACTGGTGAGGGAATGCCTCTAAGAAGCGGCACCACGCCAGAACAGTGAGAGCCGTGACGGGAACCGGGGCCATGTGGGGGGAAGAAGGGGAGAAGGTTCCAGGCAGGGAGAACATGTGCAAGGTCCCAAGGCAGAACAGTCTTGGCTGACTCAGGAGGCAGCAAGAAGGGGAGGCCAAGGTCAGGTCAGAGCGCTGCTGCCAGAGACACGGCTGGTGAGCACAAGGGCAGATCCGGAAGAACGCAGCGCCTGGGTCTCCCACTACAGGGAAAGACCAGGGACTTTTGTTCTTAACTCATAAACAGAAGTTGCTTCCAGACTCCATTCCAGGAAGATGCCTGGCTGGGCACATGACAGGCATCCCGTGTGGTAAGCAGGGGCTCACTCTTTCTTGGAGTTCTCAGCAAATGTGCTTGCCAGGAAGGCCCGCAGCCACGCTACAGAACAGCTCACAGAGCCAACTGCTGCACCCTCAGTCTCCACCCGCACCAGAACCTGTTCCAGGAAGCCGGCCGGCCCCTAGAGGCAGGCACAGTCTCTCACAAGCCCCCACCACGCCATTTGAATCAGACTTTGCAAAACAACCTTGCTCTCCAGCCAACATAAACCATAGGCAACAGAGGGCCTTATATGGCTCGAAGCTTTCTTAATCAGAAACAGATAGATGGGCTGGAGTTGGCAGCTGCATGTTAGGAGAGAGAGGGAGACAGAAGAATGGATAGCATGGGGGAACATATAAACTTGTTTGTTAAACTCCTTTTCCATCCCTTTTCTGCCATGCTCACTTCTCAGTAAAGAACTCTCACTGGAGGCCACGGCTTTGCTGCCAGCTGTTAGTACTTTGGTTTAAGCCAGAGGACACAGTAACTGCTAGTTGATCCACACTTTTGAGTTTTTTGTGTTCACTGAGTGCCTGGCCCTTAGGTTGGATAGTTTCACATGAAAATGAAGTTATGCGGTTTCCTGAGAAATCAGCTGTTGGACCAATATGGGGTCCTCATTCCCTAGGCAGCAGTCCTGGCCCCTGGTTCCCAGCTCACTGGACTACCTCAGTCACAGGCCTGCCTGGCTCTGGAGGTGGGGCTGGGGCCCTGCTGCTGAGTCAGAACAAAAGGAGCAGCCACAGAGACCTCTTGAGAAGCTGTGCTGTGCACACAGCCCATGACAGTGTGTAGAGCGATGCTGCAGCCACACGTACTTGGCTGTCCTAACGGATACCACCTGCTAAAAATAGCGCCAGCACATGCTTGGTGAGTGGACCACACCAAAGTCAAAGGACAAAGCAGGGAGGTTATTCTCAGCCCTGCCTTTCCTCCCAGAGACAGTTCAAGGCACACAGAGGTGCTGGTCTCCCTCCAAGGAAGCTCAAGAAGTGGGAGTCACTCTGCTTGCTCTGTTGGAGGAGCTGCACAGAAGCCTGGACTGCTCCCCAGGGGCTGTAGTCCCTGCACCTCACAAAGGCACCGAGGGCCAAAGCAGAAGAGAAGCAGGTGGTGCTGGGGGCCATGTGAGATCTGCCACTGCCTCCAACCAGGACCAGGCTGCTCCTGGGTAACAGCCTGTTGAGGGCCAGGGAATGGTCTCATGACCTTCATGTGAGGTCTGACAGGCCATGTTATTATTAGCTGGGCCATGAGTGACTTCAAGGTTGTCTTTTTCAACCTGCTGAGACTTCAAAGCAGTTTCTTGGGCTCTATGACACAGCTATCTGGTCTATGACTTTTTAACTCATGCTCATTCCTTGGGCATTTCGGATGTGCATTTGCCTGATGATGAAATCAGGGTTTAGAAAGACAAGAATTTCTATAGGGTAGATCATGAACTTCAGTTTCCTGTAAAATGGGTTAGGAATAACTCCCTTCACAGGACTCAAAACACTAAATGGTTTTAATCTTATAAGCCCAGGTTCATTTTTCTGGATGAGGATGGAGTGATAATGGGGCAGTAACTAAGAAACAGGCTCTGAGCATGGTGTACAGAGAAGTGAAAGTGGGGGAAGGGAGAGAGAGAGGTGAGGGAGGGATGCTGTGACCCAGCACTCCCAAGTGTCCTGACACCAGCAGACCCTCCTCAGGGCCTCATTCCCCTTGTCTACAAACTGTAGAGATATTTAACCTCATAGTACTGAGGATAAATTGGCACAGTTAAAACCTCCCAGTGGGTGCCAGGGTGTATACCTGTAGACCTAGCCACTCTGGAGGCTGAGGAAACAGGATCTATCACTTGAGTGTGAGTTCAAGTCCTGGGCAACACAGTGAGCCTGCCAACTCAAAAATAAAAATTGGGCATGGTGGTTACACTCTGGGAGGCTGAAGCAGTAGGACTGCAAGTTTGAACCCAGCCTGTGAAATTTAGAGAGACCTTATCTCAAAAATAAATAAATAAAAGGGCTAGCGATGTAGCTCAGTCTAAGACCCTGGAATCAATTTCCCAATTTCAATAAATATATAATCTTTCTGAGATTCCAGTAGGTGCTCAGTAAGTATCTGTAACACATCTGTTACACATGGCTCTAAGAAAACAGGTCTCACACTACCTGCCAAAAGTCAATCTGAGTGGGGATCAAACACCTAGCACTGGGTGTGAAACCATCCAGAAATAACCCTCTCCCTCCCCATGATTACCCCACACCAACACTTCAAGATCTACACAGTGACTCCTGTAAAAAGTCTCCCAACATTTAGCAGAGGGCCTATACTGAGGTCTTGTAGAGTCGTTAGGTCAAGCTAGTGACACCTGACGTTTGGAGACCAAAGATCTTTACTGTTAACAAGAAGACTTAGATAATAAACAGGGCTTAGTGTCTGGGCCTTCTGCTTCATGCATATGTCCCCAAACCCCTCAAAGAGAGTCAATACAGAAATAATTTGTTGGGTTTACAAACGACAGAAGACATGTGGTACTCTGGAGATTTACAGGTTAAGGCAATTAAACTTTCAGAGTTAGGCAAAGAACATTCTAGATCAACACTGTCCAACAAAATTTTCAGTGACAATGAAAATGTTCTTGACCAGTGCAGGTCAGTCCAGTATAGCAGCCCAAACACATTCCTCCAGTGGCACCCCCAGAGCATAAGCTGAATGCTTTTAATGTTCACCAACCTTCCTTTGCAGTTGAAGGAACTGAGACCCCTGAGAGCCACCTGGCCTGCCTTGACTCGCAGCCAGGTTTCAGCCCCAAGAACTACACCAAGCCCAGGCTCTTCTTATCAGCCAAGTCCAGTAATGAAACAAGCCCCACTGACCCTGAGCTCTGCATAGCTTCACTTTCAGAACACACCCTGGGAACCTGCTTTGCTCCTAAGTGCAAATGGGCCACAGTGACACATGGCAAGTGAATGCAGCTAGCCAGTAGTACAGGATGGGAAGCAGGATGTTCACTACCAGTGGGTGCAAACTACCAGACCACTGGTGAGACCAGTGGCAGAGATGCCCAGCTGACAAGGATCTAGACTGAATGAAACTGGATGCCACAGTTTAGGAGGAAAGAAAAGTTGAGGGAAAAGACACCTTAAAAGCTACTTATTACTAGGAAGCCAATCCTCAAAATGCTGATTATACGCGCTCCTCCACTGCAACAATCTGCTTAGAAAGCAGCACAAAGACTAGGATAGCCCAAGCAATTAAGAATTTTCCTTGGTCACTGTGCTCATAAAAAAAGTCCCCTAGGGTCTAGATCAAGGCTATTTGTTAGTTTCTCCTCCCCTCAATTTGTAATTTTGCTCCTCCATTGAAACAATGTAGAATGACCTCCAGCTTCACTCTCAATTGCACTCAGAGATGCAAGGATTAAAGGATTAAGCAGGTGCTTGCCTGCTCATTGCTCACCCAGCACATGAACTGTCAAGGAAGAGGCCTCTAAATTTGTCCCCACATCCCCAGGAGCTACTTTTCCAGCCAGATGCTGCCCTGCTTCAAACATATTCACTGACTGTATCTTCCACTGCTCAGGTTTAAAATGAGGTACTATGGCCTGGCGTGGTGGCACACACCTGTGATCCCAGCACTTGGGAGACTGAGGCAGAAGGATCCCTGTGAATTCAAGGTCAGTCTGGGCTACAACGTGAGTCTGAGGCCAGCCTGAACAGCACAGCAAAACCCATCTCCAAAAGAAATGAAAATAAAATAAAATAAAATAAGGTGGTAGGGCATTGGGTTCACTGAGTAGAGTGCCACATCCAGATGTTAATTAAAGAGACCCGTGTGAGGTATCACACCAAAAAGGCAATTGGAAGAAACAGAAACTTTACCCCAGGAAGCAAAGTTTAGACCAAACACGCCCCTAACTATGCAGATTAACAACTGTATGAGATGACTTCAATGAATCCAGAATCCCCCAGAACCCAGTATACTCTAAGGCAGAGGAAACCTCTCCCTTAGAATGAGGGGCTAAAGGTATTAACCCACACCGAAACAACTGCTAACTTGCCCACACCAAGGAGACAGACTAAGCTGCAGAGGGGCCAGACATTCTAGATTCTCCAGGCACTTTTGAAAGGAGTAGTTAGGAAAAACAGGCCAGCTTTCCATGTGGGCTACACGCTGCCACCCTTCAAAGCCCTAAAATGCCCACATGAGCAGGACAGGCTAGCTGGTAAAGTGTGAGGAAACCAATTTGTCTCTCTTTTCCTTTCAACATAGTTTCAAGGTCACAGACTAGAGGCAGGGGTGCTTGTAATAAAATTCAAACCTCTCAAGTGATTTCAGTGCAACCTGAGAGTCCTTGGAAAGAAGAGAAACAATACTTAAGCACCTATCATGCACCAGGCACAGTCCCTGGTCTCATGAACTTGACCTCCATTTGTCTTCAGGAAAGACAAGGGAACACTGGAGACCAAAACTACTTTGCCCCACAAACTATAGCTAGACCAGCCTGGGTCCAAGCCCAAGAATAACTTGGGTTACCTGTTAACAAGATAAAATGCTTTAAAATATTGATGCTCGGCAACTGTACACTGGAGATACACCAACTTCAGCACCAGAACAGATACAGCTAATCTCACTCTGCAATAGCCAAGTGTGAATGCACTTCCTAGAAACAGCAGGTAGGTAGAAGAAGCTCCTAGCAGAGGGACTCCACCTCCACAGAAATTCACTAGACCTGTCTCATTCACAGGCCAGTAGCAGTTAACTGATAGAACATGCAGGACAACAGAGCCCGTTTGATCCAGCAACCACCAGTGATTTGCATAGCTGAAGGATATAGAGGACTTCTTCTAATCTAGGGCCATATTGTACCAGACTACTCTCAGGAATTATTACTCAGAACTTACAAAACTGATTAAGACATAAGAAAGGCTCAACATGAGTCCAAAAGCCCCCAGAACAAAACTTCACTTACTTTCAGTGCTCAGAAATCTTAAATAACCAGCAGGTGAGCTACCAAAAACAGAAGAATCCAGTAAGTGATCAAGTCACTCGGTCCTCTCCATTTCACAGGTTTGCACCTTTAAAAGTAGAATAGCTGGGTGGTGCTAGAGTCCAAGCTTTGCGTTCTAAATAAGGTTTTTTTTAATTCTAATTTGAGAAGGAGTTCGCAGGAATTAATAGTTTTCATGAACTGTGTCCCTTGATCAGTAATTGCAACATGGGAGCAGCGGAGGGAGTAAGGTTGCAAACCAACTAGGTCCAGTCACCCAGACTTCACCGCAGGAGATAAATTTAAACACCAAGCAGCCTATATTTCAATAGAAGAAAGGCGGTTTTAGTTTCAGGAATTGCATTTGCACATATACCCCCCACCCACCCCACCCGGCTTGAGAGGCCTCCACTCCCACCTGGAGAGAAGTCCACCGGTTTTGCGTTAACCGCAGCGCAGGAACAGGAAGGAGCCCAAGCCCCGCGCATCTCCCAAAGCAAGGACGGTCCCGCACTGCCCAGGACTTCCCTGCAATCCCTGGAGACTTCTGGCACACCCTTCCACCATTAGCGCTTTTCCTCTCCTATTCTTCCCTGGGTGAGGAAATAGCAAGAACGTAACCTAGGGCACAGAATAGTTGAAACTATTTAGCCTGCCTCTTACGTGTCCAATCTGGTGGCCTCTCCAAGCACATTTTTAACCCACACCCCCAGAAAGGTGCCTGGTTTCTTCAGATCTCCTCCTTAAGGCGGGTTGGGGGGGGGGGTGCATGTGACCCTAGACGCCCCTCGGCGGAAGGATATGTTGGGAGAAGGCTTGAAGTTAATAGGGCGAATCAAGCTGGTCATCCTGTACCGCTGCCAACGCTATTTCCCCTCGACATATCCAAGCGCTGCATCTAAGTTGGTTTGATCGGCACCTCCGCCCCAAACATCATCAGCCGGTCTCCCAACCTATCCTCCGGCTCCGTCCGAGTCTCCACACGTTCTCCGCAGCGAATTCCAGAGGTTTCGGGAGCTACCTGGTGGTTGGATTTGCCACCGTCGCCGGGGCCATCAGAGACGAGCCCACGGCGCCCAGAAGTTACAAGAGGCTCCGGAAGTGACCCATTAAACTCCAATCTTTCAGCTGGAGAAGGGAGTTCCGGCGGGACAGGGGAACCTCCTTGCCCTCGGGGCGCCCGGCTCTGCCTACTGCCTGCCCCACAGCCGCCTCGCCCCTCTGGGCTCTGCCTGGGTACACACGACCTTTGAAAAGTAAACGCGAGTGGGGCTGGGCGACCTTGGGTGGGACGCGCTCAGGTCCGCCCCACCGGCAGGGGTGCGCGCTCCGGGAAAGTTCGGGCTTGGAGAGGCGCCCCGGGCGCGGCGTCCTCGCTCCCGCTCCCGCCCCCGCCCCGGAGAATGGTGACGCGCGTGGGGGCAAGCCCCACGCACCCGACCTGTCAGCAGCTGCAGCGCGCGGCGCAGGAGTGCGCGACAGGCCCGGCCTGAGCTACAGGGCGGCGGGCTACAGCCCCCGCACACGCCTTGCGCCCGCAGCGCCGCCCCGGGGCACGCGGACCGCGCGCGCCGCACGCTACACCTGCATCTCGGCCGCCCCACCACCGGGATGGTGCCTCCTCAGGGCCCCGGCAGGGGGTGGGCATGCAACTCACCAGCGCCTCGGAGACCGTCGGGTCCCGCGGCCCCTAACCCCCGCCTGGCCCGGCGGCCGGGCCCGCAGCGCAGCGCTCCGGCCGCTCCCCCACGTGCTCGCCCAGGCCTGAGGAACACAGAGACATTAAATACTGGGGACGCGCGGCGACGTGCCCGCGGCGCGACGCAAAGCTCCGCCCCTCGCCCTCGTGCCCCCGCGCCCAGTCACTCGCTCACCTGCGCGTGCGCGCCTCCGCCGCTCCCACAGTACGGCGGGCGCCTCTGTCTGGGCGCGGGAGTGGGCGCGGTCTGGAGTCAACGTCCCGTGGCTGCCCGGAGCAGACCCGGCCTGTGCTCTCGCGAGAAGAGCTGTAATATCGGCGGGCTCGGGGGAGGGGAGTTCGTGTGTAGCGTTAGAGCTCGTCGGACTTTGGGTCTTAAGCGTGCTTGCTCTTGGCCAGTTCAGAGCTTCGGCCCTCGGCGGTGTGAAAGGGTCCATTTGCAGGGTCTTGCCTCCGGAGCGGCCCCTGGACCAGGCGGAGAGGCCAACCATCATTGCATCGTAATGCACGGGGTGGCCGTTAGTAATTGCTCAATAGTAAGTGCATACTGATAGTACCTTCTGCCCCTTTCTTGCCCAACTTAGTTATCGGTGTGAACCACTGTCCTCTAAATGGGCTCGAGATTTGGAATGACTCCTAGAAAAGTGACCTTGAGTTACTGCCTCTACCAGGAACTTGAGGAAACAGATTTCCTCCAGACAGTTGGACAGGGTGAGGTTCTGCCTGATCAGCCCTGTTCTGAATCTTAAGCCATAGAGACTTTTGACTATTTGGATAAAGTATACAACACACCATGCAGGCTGGGTATGGTCTGTGCACATCTGTAGCCCCAGCTGTTTGAGAGAATGAGGCAGGAAGGTTACCAATTGGAAGCCCAGCCTGGGCTATTTATTGACTTAGAGAGATCCTGTCTCAGAACAACAATAAACTAAATAAATTTAAAGGGTTGGGATTGTAGCTCATTGTGAAGGCCCCTGGTTCAATCCCAAACACTGCCCAAAAAAATATTTAAGAACCAATCATTACTTGGGAAACTTGCATGTTTTTATTAGCGATCAAATGCAAATTTCAAAGACAAGATACCATTTACCTATTGAGTTTTGGGTTTAAATTCCTGTAAATATGAATCCCAAGTGCAAGATGTGATAGGTCCCATGTAAGAAACAAGAGAAAGCTGACATTCAATAAGACCAGCTTTTGGTTTTGTAGTCAGGAAAGATGTTATGTGAAATTTAAATACAAATATTGGAAGAGAAGGAGCCGCCATGCAGATTGAATATGGGTGTAAGTGTTGAGGGAATGTTCTCAGCAGAGGCACAACACAGGCAAAGACAAGAAACAGCTTCTGGGGCCAGGCAGGGTTGAGCATGCCTATAATTTCAACACTCAGGAGGGTGAGGCAGGAGGATCACTGCAAGCTCGAGGCCAGCCCGGGCTTCATAGTGAGCCCACTATGTACTGAGTTGCTGTCTCAAAAAAAGCAAAACAAAACAGCTTCTAGTGAACTGGAAAACAGTTGAGGGATGGGCGATTTATTGGGGGTTGTGAGTTTTGTGGGTGGACACCAGTCACCTAATGGCCCACAGTCAGGTTTAGATTTTATTCCACTCTACTCAACCAAGAAGCCAGTGACAGCTGCATCCCCATGCCCTGGGCTGGGCTCTCCCACCTGGAGTCTTCCCACAGATCTGCAGGGGCAGTGCCCTCCCCTCCTCCTCCTATTGAGTAGGGTCTCCTACTCAATCTGAAGCCTTCCCCTGTCTACTTAAGATTATAAACATTGGGGCTGGGGATTTAGCTTAGGGGCATAAGCACCTGCCTTGCAAGCGCATGGTCGGTCATGAGTTTGATCCCTGGTACCGATAAAAAAAAAAAAATTGTAAACACACACTTCATTTTGGGCTTATAATTCCCTATTCCTCACCCCTTCTTAATCTTTCTTCACTATTGTCTGTTTCATTCACTTCCTGAGGCAGGCGTTACTGAGAAGAGTGCTCTGTATCAATGTGTTTAGCCAGTGAAGGAGAAGCCACTAGAGAGGGTTAGGTAGAGAGTGATACAGTCAAATGTTTGTTTTGAGGAGTGCAGCAGTAAGTCAGCATGGCGATGCATACTTGTAATCCCAGCACGCAGGAGTTGGAGGCAAAAGAACTGAGAGAGTTCAAGGCCAGCCTGCAGTGCATTGCAAGACTAGCTCAAAAAAAGAAAAAAAAAAGAAAGAAAGAAAGAAAGAAAGAAAGAAAGAAAGAAAGAAAGAAAGAAAGAAACAGTAGCTGCTGTGAGAAGAATGGATGAGAGAGAGACCAGTGTGGAAGCAGTGAGACCAGGTAAAAGACTGCAGCAAACAGGTCAAGTAAAAAACCATGCTGATCAGAGCTAAGTGACTCTGAGGATGGAGAGTCCACTTTAGATTCAAGATCTGTTTTGGGTCAGTTACGGTAGTGCCTTGCCTATAGTCTGAGCCCCTTAGCAGGCTGAGGCAGGAGGATCGTGTGCTCAGGCCAGCCCGGTCAGCTGAGACCCTGTCCCCAAATAAATAAGGGCTGGAGATGTAGCTCTGTAGTAGAGCACTGGGCTAGCATGTGTGAGGCCCTGGGTTCAATTCTGGTACTAAAAAGAATAGAAATATTTCAAAAGTAGAGTAATGGTCTCACTGTGTTACTGTTATGAAGAGAGGGAAATGGAATGCTGATTGCACCAGCTTGGGTGACTTAGCACTGAGGGGAGAGATGAGTGGAGAGGAGCACTGGTTTCATTTTGAGCCCATTAAGTTTACTGTTTTTGTGACGTCCAAATGCAGGCTAATTAAATTGGATACGCAAGTCTAGATGGAGCTCAGAGGGCTGGTCTGTGTGAGAAATCCCATTAAAGGAAGGGTTTGTTTGTTTGTGTATTTGGTTTTTGAGAGAGGGTCTTGCTACAGCTCAGATTGGCCTAAAATGCTCAATCCTCCTGCCTCAGCCTCTAGAGCACTAGGATTTCAGACGTGTGCCACTGCATGTGGCAGAAGGGATGTGTTCAAGACCGATAATGCAGAGAGTTTGCAGAGATAGGAACAGAGAGAGAGTGAGAAAATGGTGTCTGAGGTGTTAAGCCTTGGAAACACTGCTGGGAAAGAGGACTGGAGAGACAGAGAAAGTAAATGGGAGGTGGATGAGGAGGAGAGAAGAGCAAGAGCGAATATGATTGGGTGTGGCGATCACATCCAGAGCGTGGGAACATGCAAGGCCTGAAAGCAAAAGGACCAGGGGAGAGAGGTAAATTACCAGGGAGAGGGGAGGGGAGCAGTCGTGAATCAAGTGGGCTGAAAGAGTGGAGAGGGACCTCAGCCCCCAGAGTCAGCAGTGCAGAGATCACAAAGGTGGCCCTAGTTTAAGAGAAGTTGGGTGGGGTGGCACACACCTGAAATCCCAGCCCTCAGGAGGCTGAGGCAGGAAAATTACTGAGTTTGAGGCCAACCTGAGTTACCTGTTGACACCCTGTCTCAAAAAAGCAAACAACAGAAAGGTTAAAAAGTAGAGGAATGAGAAATCCAGTGAGCAGGGAAGGTGGCCCTGAGGACTTGCCGCGAGGAAGACAAGATTACATTTTAGGGTCACACCTTAGCATCAGTGCAAGATGGGTAAAGTCCGCTTAAGGCAGGAATCTTTCCCTCCTCTCTCTCTCCCTCCTTTGGTGGTGCTAGGGATTGAACTCAGGGCCTCACATGCTAGGCAAGCTCTTTACCACTGAGCTACCTCAGACCCAAGACAAGAATTTTAGCCTGGGGTGCATTAAACAGCTATATTGTTCATGTGGTGCTGTAAGTACTGTATGGCATTTTTCTGCAGATAGTTAAGGATAGTGTCTCTCAGATTCTCTAGCCTGACCTTAAGAGAATACAATAATTACTATCCAAAATAGTATGCGTTGATATGGGAAAAGGTGGGGAGAGGGGGAATAAAAGATCAAAATGCATTATGTATGTGCCCATTAACCATAATGAAAAAATATATATACATATATATACTTTTTTTTTGTTTGAGACGAGGTCTCAGTATGCAGCTCCTCAGGCTGGCCTCGAACTCCCTATATACCCCAGGCTGTTCTCCAATTCATAGTGATCCTCTTATTTCTACCAACTGCTGAGATTATAGACGTGCCCCACCATACGCAGCTGAATGTATTTAATATGTGTTGTGAACACATACTAATAAAAGTCTGACCTGGAAATAAATGTTTAAAATAAACGGCTCGAATACTAATTTTAAAAAGTAGACGTGGTAGCACGTGCCTATAATCCCAGCACCCAGGAGGCAGAGACAGGAGGATTGTGGCAAGTTCAAGGCCAGCCTGAACTACATATCGAGACTCTGTCTGTAAAAAAGAAAAGGCATGTGCCAGTCAGAAGGAGGTTAAAAAAAAAAAAAAAAAAACCATAAAGTGTGCAGGAGAGACCATAAAAGAGGAGGCCGAGGCAGTGCCTAAGGTCCCTAAGGTCCCTTAGGCTGGAGAAGGGGCCTCTCTGATAAATGAAGGAGGTCAGTTGAGAACCTGCTGCTATGGGTCTTTTTTGGTTCCCATAACTCAAGCCCCTCTGCACAACTGCCACTAACTCCGAGAGAGGCCATGATCGGGCCTCTGAAGACACTGGTCTACCAGTGACATTGTTGTCATTGTAAATGATGTAAGTTGCCCTCTCATTTTCTAATCCGGTACCTCTTACCAGTGTGTTTAGCATAAGTCAGCCCGCAATCCGGGTCTGATATGGCACCTGTTATACAGTGAGTGCGGGCTTGAGGCAGGACCGTGAGGAGCCTTCCAGGTGAGGCTTTGCTTTGCCCGGCCTTGAACTCATTATGTAGCCCAGGCTGCCTTCCTTTTCTTGGTGATCCTCCTGCCTTGGCCTCCTGAGTACTTGTATTACAGGTGTGCACTGCCTCGCTCAGGTGTGAGGCTCTTTTTAAACATCAGCCTGTTGTAGTCTCTTCACAGTCTCTGCAAATTTCAGGGCATGTATTTGAGAGGAATGTCCCATCTTTCCTATTGGGATAATCTACTGAGGAACTTTTAAGTACTAGTAAACATGAGCTGTCTCCATTCCAGATGCCCATTAACAGAGCACCTCCCATTCTCCACTCCACTCCCAATTCCTCTCAAATAAAGATGCATATTAGTTTATGCCCCCAGGACCATATGCATTTGCCAGGAAGAATAAAAGACGGACTCCTAGGGAAATCGCTGGAAAAGTTGAGAAATAACAGCACTAAATACACTTAGTAACTTATACTCGATGAGCACTTACTGCCAGGTATTGAGCCAAGTCCTTGATCCTAACCCCCCACCAGTCTCCAGAACGCTCATTATAAAGCATTCCTGCCTCCCAGCCTTTAGGGCCACAGCAGCCTGTGACAGCAGGCTCAGCCCAGCCATTGGACTCTGAGCCTGTAGATGAAGCAGCTCATTCGCTGTGTCTGGAGGCAACTCAAGCCATCCACGGACAGGTTTTTGTTTTATTTTATTTTTGTTTGCAGTGCTGAAGATTGAACCCCAGCCCTTTGTGCTGAGCTGCATTCCTCAGCCCTTTTTTATTTTTTTTATTTTGAGACTGGATCTTGCTAAGTCACTTGGTTGCCCAGGTTGGGGTTGAACTTGTGATCCTCCTGCCTCAGCCTCCCAGAGTGCTGAGTTTGTAGGTATATACCATCGTGCCTGCTGAAGAGACATTTTTATAGACAGAAATATGTGTTTGGGGGCAAAAAAAAAAAAGGTTGAGGTTTTATTCCCTAGTTCTTCAGGATGTGTCCTTATTTGAGCATAGGACTGTGGCAGGTGTCATTTTTTTATTTTTTGGGTACTGGGAATCAAACTCAGGACCTTGTACTTGCCAGGAAGGCTCTTATGCCACTGAGCTCTATCCCCAGCCCACAGATGTCATATGGAGACCATACTAGAGTAGATCGGACCCCTATTCCAGTATCACTGTGACATGGTATAGAGTCAGGCACAGTACACGTCTGTAATCCCAGCTACTCCGGAGGCTGAGGTAGGAGGACCGAAAGCTCAAGGCCAGGTGGGGCAACTTAATAAGATTTTGTCTCCAAATTAAACAAAAGAGTAAGATAAATAAAATCTTTAAAGGGTGAGGGATGTATCTCAGTGGTAGAGTGCTTGCCTAGCACATGCAAGGTCCTAGGTTCAAACCCAGTACTGAAAGGAAAAAAAAAAGACCTCAATCGAATAGACCCAGTGAGACGGACATGCTTCTCAGAAGACAACCATGCAAAGGCAGCAGCAGGGAGCATCTGAAGCTAGGTAGGATGGTCCCCCCAAGGTCTCCCGGTCTGTGGCCCTGCTGACACCTTGATTGGGGACATCTTTCCTCCCGAACTGTCAGACAACAGATACCTGTTGTTTTGAGCCACCCAGTTTGTAGCGCTGAATTTTGTAACAGCAGTGACCCATGGGAAATGCAGACAGCACCCTTCTTTCTTGAACCACAGATACTAGTTGGTAAAAAGGAAAACGATGACCATGGGCACCAAAATGGGGAGTTGCTGCCACCTCTCCTGTGGCTTCCCAGGGCAGGGGACTCATCCAAAGGGCTTCAGTAAAGGGGCCTCCAGTGGCTATTCCTCAGGCTCCGGTTCCATCTCCTCCACATGCTTTCCTGGACTTTCTCAGTTGCATTTTACTATCTTAATTTGTGGTGCTGCTCAGCAGGTGGCCAGCAGGGGAATGACTGGCTGTTTCCCAGAGCCCCTCCACTCTCCCAAGGGTACCGTAGCTTAGAACTGGAGCGTAAGAACCCGAAGACCCTGCTGGTGATGATGTCCACTCAGTGCCGGACTCGACCTTGCAACAACAGCAAAGCTCACGGGAGCAGAGAAGTGACTCAGTCATGGGAGACTGCTGCCTACCGCAGTGGGAGATCGCTCCTGTCGGTGCCCCTCCTGGGACCCTCTCAGAGGACCCCTACCTGTGTTGGGTGCCTGTGTATGGATGTTTGCACTGCTCCAATCTGCGAAAGAAGCACCGTAGATCTGAGGCATTGTGTTTATTTTGGTAGTTGGCATGACTTTGTACACCCTCACGGCACAATAATCCAGAAATCTAGAGTAACTGCAGGGGAACAGGCACTGCCCTGCAGATGAGACGTTTGGCCAGAGTGACTCACTCCCAGGAGGGCTGGGCAGAGTACACAACGATATGGGAGCTCCGGCCCCACACCCAAACTTTCCAAACTCTGCACACTGCCCGTCATCTCTCTGAAATGGCTCTTTGGTTCCACTCATTCCAAAATGTGATGAATTCCTTACAAAGGTCTGTCTCCTGTTTGACCAGGTGTGCGAGATACCCACAGACTAATGAGTTCTACTCAGGACAGCCCATGCAACGGCATTATGCAAATCAGGCTACAGGTGCCCCTTCCCCCACACCGGCACAGCCCCTCCAGTAGCTCTGTGGTGAGCAGGGTGCCACAGAGCGGCCTGGATTTCAGCCCCTGCTCCGACTGGGTTGGGTATTCATGTGCAGGGCTTGGCCAGGACAGTGCTTGAATTCCCATGTCTGCCACAACACAGTGCTGCAGTGTCTGCCTGGCAAGTGTGAGGTCCTGAGTTCGAATCCTGGTAGAGAGTTAAAAAAAAAAAATTACCAAGCCAGTGAGATTCAAGAGAACATTCAGTAGATTCTATTTCCTTCCTTCCTCCCCAACCCCTTTCAGTACTGGGGATAGAACTCAAGGCTTTGTACTGAGATGTATCCCCATCCTTTTTTATTCTTTTTATTTTGAAATAGGAGCTCACTAAGTTGCTGAGGTGTGATTTAAACTTGGGGCCCTCCTGCCACAGCCTCCCAGAGTGCTGGGATTACAGTGTGAGTAAGCACACAAGCTGATCTCACCTCATGGTGGAAGAAGAGATGGGCATTATCTGGGGCATCTTTAACATGCCTCATCTGTTATACTAACAGATTTCCATTTTTAGCTAATTTATGACCTAAGAGATACCGACCAGCAAGATTCTGGGGCTGCCCCAGGAATCAGTGATGTGAAATGCAGTGTAATACAGCAGGTGGTGAGGCACTGGCTTCAAATGTGCAGGTCAGTGGGAACTCACTGTGTGGCCCTCAGGCAAATTACTAGAGTTCTTTCTATCTTTGCCTTACCTGTGAGATGAGGACCCATAAGACTGAAATTCCCAGGTCTCTTTGAGAAACAGAGAGGAGACCAAGAAAGGGCCAGTGGTAGTTGGCGAGATGCATGTGCAGGCTCACGATTGCACAGTGGTTATTTGGCTTCTTGCCTCTCTTTCAGCAAGGTGACGTGAGTGGTACTTTTGGAAGCACATCTTCCGTCCATCACAGAAAGACTCAGAGGGACCCGTGGTACCGTTTGCCCCTCCCAGAAAACCTCAGCCCAACTGCCAGGGAGGTGGGGCCTCACTCTGCAAATTTGTTCAACCTTTGGGGAAGTAATTTAGTAATCATTAACAAGAGTCATAAAAAAATGTTCATCTCCTTTGACCCAATATTGAGAGTTCCAGAAAACTATCCCCAAGGGAATCGATTCAAAAGAAAAGCAAAATCCACACACTTCAGGTTTCTGATTGCTGTCTTTCCTGCAGTAACCAAAAATATGCAACCTAAAGTCCAGCAGGAAGGCACTTGTTAGCTAAGTTATGATACAAGTGAACAGTGACTAGTACACATTTGCTAAGAAGATGAGTATTATCACTGTGTATTATCATGTGTATGGGAACTTAAACAAAACAAAATGCAAGGTGCCAAATTCAAAACTCAAAACTTCCTCTGCATGTGAACAAGGACCAGAGTCTGACATGGAAAAGAATATTTGTTTGTCTTTAGAAGGCTGGTTTGGAATGAATTTTTTTTATTGTTATTTAAAACTAAAATCAGAAAAAAAAATTAGACAAGGGCACATTGAATGCTGGTTTATTGGGGCTGGCAGTGGAGACTGACAGTGGTGGAAAAGCACATGCATGGTCCTGGATTCAGTTTCCCAGCAGTGCAAAAGAGAAGGAAGAGGAGGAGGGAGAAGGGAAGGGGAGAAAGAGGGAGAGGAAAAAAGAGAAGGAAAGAAAGAATTACTTTCTGAAGGGCCAGAAAATAAAGTTGGGTGTGGTGACGCACACCTATAATCCCAGCACTTAGGAGGCTGAGGCAGGAGGATCACTGCAAGTTCACAGTCAGCCTGGGCTACAGACCCTGTCTCAAAACAAAAGAAAAGAAGTCACAAAATAAATGCTAGAGAATGACTTGCAGAGCTTTTAGCAGTACAGGGGTTTGCTTTTCCCCACTCCCCAGGGAGGTATCCATATGCATTGTAGATTCCCATCATAACTTGAAGGGAAACTTTCAAGATGTCCAGAGCCCTTGACGTCCTGCAAACATCCTCAGAATCCCAGCAGCAGGAAACCACTGAGGTGGCACCTACCTTGATGGAACAGTACACCTACAGAAGAGAAAGCTTATGTCACAAGCCTGAAGAGGACCTGGGAGAAGCTTCTGCAGGCTGTTCTTGCTACAGTTGTCACTGAGGCCGTAGGGACATCAGCATGTATCTTCTGCAAATTGCGCTGCAATTTGCTGATGTACTGGGGTCCTCACTAACTAGGCCTAGCAAGAGCCTGGATGCTGGGCCAGGAAATTCCACACATGCGCAGCACTATCTGCCGTGACCACCCAAGGGAGGTCAGGCCTGAGCTCCGCTTCTACAGAAGCAAGCTGGCTACTACTGAAGAGGGGTGACAGTGGCCAGGGTTTGGGTAGGAACCACCGAGTGGTCTAAAACTTTCCTGCAGACATGGGAAAATAAAACACCAGTCTTTACAAATAATTTTTACAAAATAAAATAAGTTTTAAAAATACAGGACTTGTGTAGCTGCATGCCAGAGTTTTTAAAACAGAGGGTCTCTGGTGGGGAAAACTTGTATTTTTTTCTAAGCTCCACTAGTAAGTTCAATGCATACCATGGTGAGATCAGTCAAGGAAGACACACATTGTTATCCTTTCAACTAATCCAATAAACACTGGCTGATCAGAAACTGCAACGCAAGGAAAACTTACCTAACCAGACCCCCTCCCCATAAAAGCAGGCTTCTGCTTGTGAGGATTTTGCATTTCCATGTATTTAGTTGTGCTCTCATTTACCTGCAGTCTCTGTACAGAATGCAAAACACAGAAAGAACAGTGGTTCTGTGCAGTATGAAGAAGAAAACCATGGCAGGAGAGCTCTGAGGCCCTGGGTTGTAGCAGGAGGAGAAATAGCAGCCGAAAATGTCATCTCTATCTTAGTCAAAAGACAGTGACAGGAATTACAAGGATGTCTCCCGCTGTGACCAGCTGGGGCCCTTTCCCGGCGCTGGATAGGCTCATGAGATTTAATACGTATATTTTTCTTTTTTGTACAGTGTTGGCATTAACTCATATGGAGTTATTTTTCATTTAACATATCCATAAAAATGTCACATATTGTGCAAGAGATGTAGCTCAGGGGTAAAAGTAATTTTTCAGCAGGCGAGAGATCCTAGGTTCAATCCTCAGGATCATAAGTAAAACAAATAGACAAAAACCCAAGAAGTACAAACAGAAAAGGCCAAATAGATCTTTGTTCTACCAACTTTAGCTTCCACAGGAGACACTGAAAAAAGACAATGGATTCTTTTAGGCACTCCTAGGGTTAATCTGTTTTTTTGATTATTTATTTCACAAGACCATCAGTTCCTGAAGTGTGGTTTTTTGGGGGAGAAGCAGTTCCTTAGGAAGCCAGATTGCATTGCCTAAACAGCAGTTCCATGATGAAATCAGTTTGGAATGCAGAGCTGACCCATGTTTGAGGGTTTTCTTTGCAGGACTTCTCAGAGCCCTTAGGAATCTTCAAGAAAAAAAATGTAGTATATAATATGAAAATCTCTTGGCTGATGTAACACTCTGCAAAACACTTCTGTGGATTAATATGATCTCTGGGAAGAGGTAAATAAACATTGGTTATTAAGGCATGGATAGTTAATACAGGGTATGTTAGGCTTGGGCTTATATTAATTTGGATTTTTTTTTTAACCAAAGGAAAAAGAACTTTCATGTGAAGCTTAAAAGACAATATACAATATAGGAAATGCAAGGTTCTCTTCAGATAAACCCTTAGAGCTAATGAAGTTCACTAACATTTCTGAGTGTAATATGCTTATAAAAAAGAAAAAAAGTTCCTGTATATGAATAACAATTTGAAATTTTAATTTTAGAAATCTCATTTACTGCTGGGCATGATGGTACATGCCTGTCAGCCCAGCTACTTCGGAGTCTGAGGCAGGAGGACCACAAGTTCAAGGCCAGCTTGGCCAATTTAGCAAGACTATCTCAAAGTAAAATGAGGAAGGGATGGAGATATAACTCAGTGATAGAGTGCTGTGAGGGCCTAGGTTCAATCCCAAATACCAACACACAAAATTATGGATAAACCTTATAGCTTTAATTGAGAGATATAAAAGAATTCCTAAATAGTTGGAGGGATTGTACACTATGTTTTTAGATGAAGAGACCCAAGAAGGTAAAGATGTATATTAGTCAGCTTTGTCACTGTTGGGACACCTAACATCCATAATTTAAAAGAGAAGAGGTTAAATTTCACTTACAGTTTGAGGGGTTCAGTCCATAAGCAGATGACTCCAAGGCAAGAACATCATGGTAAAAGGGCATTGTGGGGCAAGGCTGCTGAGTTTATGGTGGTCCAGTATCAGAGAGGAAGGGGTCTGAGATCAGATATTGATCCCAAGACCACACTTCTATAACCCACCCTGACATACCCAGAAGCATGCTCTAGCAATCTGCTAATCTTTTCTTAATCCAATTACCTGGATTAATAGTCACAAAATGTAACAGCCCCCATCTTTATCTTTTGCTTTCAAATTAAGGTTTACAACTCTTCTTGCCCTTAATGTCTTCTGTCTGGTTTAGCAAGAGTAGTGGATTGACAGCTGGTGGTCCACTTAATACCCAGCTGAACTGAGTCAGCATGGTGCTGGGTGTGGAGGGCCCACCTGAGGACTGTTCAACCTAAAGAGGAGAACTGAAGAGGAAAGTGTGGTGGTGTCGCTTCTCCTGTTGCCACTGGATCTCTAGAGGAGCTTGTTGGGTTTCTTTCTTGATAAGAACTTGGCTGTTGTCATCAGAGGAGCTTGGGACTTTGTTGCTGAGAACGGCAGGGGTTCATTGTGGGGGAGCCCTGGCTCTTACTTTGAGCATTGCTTCCTGACTCCAGTGCAGAACTCTAAGCCTACTGGTACAGATCCTTCATCCTGCGGGCAGAATTTCTAGCTTCCATTGCTGACCTTTGGGCCTTTCCAGCACAGATCTGTGAAATAGACTTGCGTGAGTCATTGTCGTGGGCTCTAGGCCTCCAGCTGGACTCATGTAGGACTTTGCTGTGGGATCCAGGCCCTCAGCTGGATTCCTTGGGTCTTAGTGTGTGGACGGATTTTCTGCACTTCTTGAATTTGACTCTTTGGGCAACTATTATAAAATAATTCTATAAATTATGTGACGTATTAAATTGCTTTCCTTGCAAACCATGACTACAGCAGTAAGCCTCTGGGAAGCATGTTTCAGAGCTCCACCTAAAGATCCCCACTAATAACCTCGTGTTTGTAAAGGTTTCCAGTAAAATGCAAAAGACTTTCAAAGCATTGTGATGTGGGGCCAGGGGTTTAGCTCAGTGGCACAGCTCTTGCCTGACAAGCATGAGATCATGAGTTCGATCCCCAGTACCAAAAAAAAAAAAAAAAACAAGCATATTAGTGTAATATAAGATTCCATGAAGAACCTTGGCAATTTATTTGTATCCTCCAACCCTAGGTATCTCTTTAGATACTTTAGCTAGAAAGGGCTTTTGTTATATTTGAAATTGCCCAACTTCTTAATAAAACAAGTATGATAGATGGAAATGGAGGTCTCTTCCTGGCTTATGAAAATTCTCCCAGGAGCCCAATCTGAGCTACATTTCTCGCCACCCAAAACAAACTTAACCCCAAGACATGGAGATGGGCAATGACCTGTGCTGGGCCAATTACAATGTCTAGGTCATCTGAGCTGTGATTGGTCCAGGTGGTGGACACGTGACCCCAAATGGGTCAGACTTTCTTCTTATACAGAAAAATAAGGTTCACATGAAAAGAGCAGAAGAGGGCTGGGGATTTATCTCAGTGGCTTAAGCACCTGCCTGGCAAGCGCAAGGCTGTGAGTTTGATCCCCGGCACAACAAAAAAGAGGCCGATAGTCTTTTTTTTTTTTTTGGTCATGCCTGTACTTACATGGTTGAATATATAAGCCAGAAGCAATACTTCTTTTTCTTTTGTCTGTCTCTTGCGACCGAAGAATCCTTACAGTAAGGAAGCAGGTGGAATCTTCCCATGCATGGATTTCCAAGGGGTCTACACAGACTCCCTAGTAATATACCAGAGCTTACTCAAGGAAGCAGAAACACTACCAGTTGCAGAAGAAGGAATTTATTATTGGAGGGAGAGCTTACATATTTGCAGAGGGAGCCAGGGGAGCGAGGGTCTGATAAAATGTTGGAGATCTGCTGGGCGTGTTACTGCACTTCCATAATCCCAGCATTTGGGAGGCTGAGGCAGAAGGACTGCCCTAAGTTTGAGGCCAGCCTGGGCTACACAGCAAGACCCTGCTTCAAAAACAAAAAGGTTGGGGAGCAGAGAGTGTGGCGTGATTCGGTCAGTCTGAGATGCTGAGCACCTCTGGCCTCTGAGGAGGGACGGCAGAGGCAAGGCTCATGGGAGGGCTGTGGGGTGCCACCCCTAGTGTCACTACTTCCTTTATGAATCACTGTCAAGCACTTGGTGGTGGCAGCAGTCATGGCTTGCTGGTAGGGAAAGCAAGGACGAGCTGGGAGCCACAGGTATTTCTGAGCACTTCTCACAGTGATAACCTGCAGATGGGTATTGACTGCGGCTTCCTCTCCACCTTCCGCATCTCACGCGAGCCCTCTTTTGGCCAGTTCATACCTGGATCCACACCCGGGAGGATATTCTGAGAATGGTGGGCCTCGACGTCTTCACATTAATGGGGTACAAATTGCCCTCACCTTGCTCCAGGCAGCCAGACCCTGCGGACTTCCTCTGAAGGTTCCCAGCAAACAACCGGGTGTTGCTCTCAATCCTTCTCCAAAACCTGGAGGCTCAGCTCTGCCAGCTTTTAGGGCCGATCCTACTGAGAGAAAGGGAGCTTTCGGATGCTTGTTTTGGCCCGATGCTTGGGAACACAGCGAGCGTGCAGTGAAGTTCGCTCTGGGATCAGCTTTAACTTCTTACCCCCGTCCCAGGTTCCACTGGCTGACGCCTGCCTGGCTCCTGGAGCTAACATGCGTCTCTTCACTGATCTCCACCGTCCAGGACCAGGTTTCGGCCTCGCGTGGCCCATCCTCCCTCCCTGCCCAAGCCCAGGCTCTGGACTCCAGTAATGGGGCTGCTGGCCCTCGCCGGTGTTTCCTCAGCTTCAGCTCCTCCAAGCTCGCTTCCAGGGACAGCCAGCACACAACACGTGCGAGTATCACCTTTCCAAGCGCTGTTCAACCCTACATTATTTGTACAGCTGACTCTTGTTCTCCAGAATCAAAAAGTCACCTGCTTCTTACGCAGAATCTCATCTCATATATTAACCTCCTTTTCCACTTTCGCTAAAGTTTAGCTCCCCCACCCCATTTCCAGGGCTTTTTGCCATAATCAAACAGATCCTTCTGTTGTTTTGATTTGGTTTTTTTGAGACAAAAAAAAGTTACTAAATTGCCCGGGCTGGCTTAAATTTGTGATCTTCCTGTTTCAGCCTCCCAGAGTGCTGGGATTACAGGGTTGTAATATCACATGTGCCTTTTCTTTTTATTTTCCTTCCCTTGTCGCTTTTTCTTCCTCCCTCCTTCCTTTCTTTCCTTCTTTCTTTCTTTTGTAAAGGAATTTTTTTTTCTCTTTCTTTTTTTTTTTTTTTTTGTCTTTTTGAGACAGGGTCTCACTATGCAGTTCAGGCTGAACTTGGGCTCACTTTGTAGCCCAGGCTGGTCTCAAACTTGCAATGTTCCTCCTGCCTCAGCCTCCAGAGTGCTAGGATTACAGGAGTGCGCCACCATGCCCGGTTTAGGAATATTTTTTTGTAAAGGAATATTCATCCCTTCAAGCCCAGACCAGCTGAATTTGACATTTCATCTTCTGTGTGAATTTCACTTTAGTTTAATAGGACTCTTAGCAGCTGACTGTCTGTCCGAGAGGGGAGGGAAGCACCCTGTGGTCCTGGTGGTTTCTTAGTTACAAAGGAACTTATCTGCATTTCCAACCATGCACAAAAATCCACAACAGGATAGTAAGATGGGCAACAGGTCTTACTCATTCAGTTTGTTTATGTGTGAATGTTGTGTTTAAGATACTTGTCCTGGCAAAGTGACAAATGATCACCTGTTACGGATCACTGCAATAATTCAGAAGCATTTTAAATGGTGACTGCGGGAGGGCAATAGGAAGAAAAAATAAAAACAAAGCAAGATACACTGAACAGGTACAAATTTCCTATGATGAATAGTATCACTGTGTATCTAAAATGTACCAATAAAATGAAAAATTGTTTTAAATGGTTGCCAGGCTGAGTATAGTGACACATATCTGTAACCCCAGCACTCGGGAGACTGAGGCCAGCCTGGGCTGCATAGTGAGTTCAGTGACTATATGGTGAAATCCTGTCTAAAAAACAAACGAGAGAACAAACCAAAAATGGTGGCTGTGCCCTCACCAAGCATGCCAAGGGCGTGAACTTAATACCTGACTTGTTGCTACCGTCTGTCCACCTCTTGTTTTGCCAAATGACTCTGATGCCTCCTAAGTTACTAAATAACTGCTCACCATCGGTGGTTCTGCTCTACCTGCCAAAGAGACAGCCTCCTGCCGTCCACACCTGTGCGGGGTGCATCCCACCCAAGTGGGCATGGCAAGTACCAGGTCCCTACCCCTCCCTGGGTGCCTTTTCTCCCCAGTGCTGGACACAGGCCGGCTAGTATGACCACAACTGTCATTACCCACAGTGCACTGAGCACCAGATGGACTCACGGAAATTGTTTTCAGAGCCCTCTGTTTGCTCCAGGGAAATCTACCAAGAGATAACAAAGGTCCACGTGAGATATTCTTGGACCATTAAATCATCCCGGAGAAGCCATGCTAAACTCGAGCAAGTCAAGCAAGATTATTACTGACCACATTATAGCCATCAAATTGGCTCTAGTTCAAAAGTCTTGTCCAATGGCGCTTTTACGATCTCTACAATTCATTGGACACCCTTTGTAGAGTTCATTTAACCCTGGTTATGGAAGGTGGAGTTGGAGCTGCAAACTTTTATTGTCGTAGGTGATTATAGATTTTATAATCTTTTTTTTTTTATTTTAGGCTGTAGTTGTTACTCATTCAGTGCTGAGCCCTTAGGAACGTACTGTCTCAAGTCCATTTCCATAGTATTCCTGTGAGAAAAATGCAACTTATTTACTTTTTTTCCCCCATTCCATGAATATTTTAGTGTTTAAATGAACCACTTCCTGCCACTTGGCACACACTGGAGTTCAGCCCCTGGCTGGTGCTCTGAGGCTGTGTCCATGGGTGATAGAGGACACTGGTTGGGGGACCTAAGACTGTGGGATGTGTCTGTATGATCTCTGGACAAGAAGGTCTGGTCTGGGACTGGTGACTGTGACAGGTTCCCCAAATGACATGAAGGAAGGAAGGAAGGAAAAAGAAAGAGAGAGAGAGAGAAAAGAAAAGAGAGGAGAGGAGAGGAGAGGAGAGAAGAGAAGAGAAGAGAAGAGAAGAGAAGAGAAGAGAAGAGAAGAGAAGAGACGAGACGAGACGAGACGAGACGAGACGAGAAGAGAGAAAAGGAGAGGAAAAACCTGGTTACCAAGTTAACCCTGAACCAGATTTCCTCCTGAGAGTTAACACCTTCAGCGTCCCTAGTTTTGCTGCTATGGAATTTTAGCTCATCCTTGGCTCTCACTCTGGACCCACTGAATCCTGGCTGCTTCCCCAGGCCTTACTTCGATGAGAATCCCTAGCTAACACCCTTCCTCTACAGCCTCAGCCCTTCCTGGTCACCTGTGGTGTCTGCCTCTTATTCCCCAGATGTGGCGCCCAGTAAAGGGCACTTTTCAGGACTCATAAAATCAAGAACCTTGGGATGGCAGATTATCCTGTGTTACTGTGCGTGTCCAACATTACCACAAATGTCCTTATGTGCAGGACTCAGGAAGGTCCTATTTGGAGGAAGAAACCTGACTACAGAAGCAGAGGTGGGACTGGTAGGGGCCCTGAGTCAAGGCATGTGGCAGCCTTGGGTGCTGGAGAAGACAGGAAACAATTTCTTCAGAAGGAAACTGCCTGCCTGCCATCTTCAGCTTGGCCCTGAGAGATCTGTTTTTGGAATTCTGTTCTCTGGAAGTATAAGAGAATAATCATGCATTGTTTTGTGCTATAAGTTTGGGGTAATTTATTATAGCAGTGCTAGGAAATGAATACAGCTCCCAGCCCAAATTTCCTGGATGACAGAGACTGGGTTATCCAGAGTTGTGCAGTCTAGTATGTTAGCTGGTGAGCCCTGGATAGGGGCTGGCCTGAGATGTGCTGTCAGGATAAAATTACACCACATTTTAAATACTTAGTATATTAGATATGTTGGGTGAAGAAGATTTATCATTAAATTTTCACCTATTTATTTTCTACTTGCACACTGTCACCACAAGAAAACTTTACACACATAACTTGCATTCCACTTCTATTGACTAGTGCTGCTAGAGAATCAGATCTCACCACCACCACCACCCCCTTTTTTTTTTTTTTTTGCAGTACCGGGGATCGAACTCACGACCTTGCGCTTGCTAGGCAGGCGCTTATGCCACTGAGCTAAATCCCTGACCCTACCACCCCTTTTTTTGATATCACTGTGAAACCCCACAGGTTGGCCCAGGCCTTCTGTTCCCAGTTTATAGATCTTTAGTGCCTGTTGTATCTTCCAGGACATGGGGAGAGGGGGACTGTCCCCTGGATACCTTGAACCTGTGGCCTTGGAGCCTGAGAATGCTGACTTAAGCCTTTCAAATTTGTTTGAAAACCAACACAGAATTAGGCTTGGAGCAACCTGTGCAGATGAGGAATTTTGAAGCTTAACTTTCATTGGTCTCATGGTAGAAATATCTCTGTCCCCACTTAGGATCACTCCTGTCCCACCTCTCCAGCCTACAGGGATCTTACTAGTCCAAAGACAACATGCAAAGTGGCCGCCGCCCTTGACCTAGGCACACGGGATGCTCTAGCTTTGGGGGACCTCGCATGTAACAAGCACAACAGATTTACACATGAAGGAATATCAGGGCGCCTAATACTTGGGGTTTGGCAAGCATCGCTGGCACAGCAGAGGCATAAACTGAACATTTGCCCTCGTGACGTGACACCACTCATACCCAGAGATTCTGCTTCCCTACATTTTTAGCTCTGTGTCCTGGAAACAGATTGGCACAAGGACTTGTAAGTGGCACTGGTGCTAACACAGACCCAGACACTACTTCGGAGCACAGGAGGAGGAGGCAGGGAGTAAGAGGAGGAGGAGAAGGAGGAGGAGGAGGAAGAGGAGAAGGAGGAGGAAGAGGGGGAGGAGGAGGAGGAGGAGGAGAAAGACTAAGTCATCAACTTGTCAAATCCTTCCTCTCAGATAGTGGTGTGCAATAAATTTTATGTAGCAGAGTACTGTGTCTGCAAGATGTAAGGTTTGCGTATTTGCAACAGTTAAAAGACAGCTGAAGAATATTTTGTAACATTAAACAATTCACATTAGCATTATATTTGTATGTATGTGTCCAAATACAACATTCTTGCAACATGACCTGACTTGAGAGCTAGACAAACACAATGACAACTACATGCATGGTGGAACACTAGAATAGTGTGTGTGTGTGTGTGTGTGTGTGTGTGTGTGTGTGTGTTTGATGTGGGGATGAATCCATGATCTCAAGTATGTTACACAAGCACTCTACTACTGAGCAACATCCCCAGTTCAAATTATAAACGCTGAAATGTATTTTTAAATTTTTTTTTTTTGCAGTACCAGGGATTGAACTTATGACCTCGTGCTTGCCAGGCAGGTGCTTATGCCACTGAGCTAAATCCCTGGCCCTATTTTTAAAATTTTAATTGGCGTACAGCAATAGCACATATTTACAGGGTACAATGTGACATCTCAACACGTGTATACAATCTGTAATGTCCAGATCAGGGTAACTGACATATCTTGTCACCCCAGACAGTCATCATTTCTTTGTGTTGATATCAGTCAACATTTTCCCTGCTAGCTATCTTGAAGCAGTCAATTCATTCTTGTCAACCACAGGTATTCTTCTGTGCTCCAAAACTTTAGAAGTTATTCCTCCTACGCAGCTGTACTTCTGCACTCAGCTTTTCCTTAGCTCCCCTCCCTGCACTCTTCCCAAGCTCTGGTAACCACTATCAAATTATATTTTAAGTACTAGGGATTGAACCCAGGACCTTATGCATGATAGACAAGGACTCTGCCACTCAGCTATGTCTCTATCCCTTTTTTTTTTTTTTTTTTCTAATTTTGAGACAGTTGAACAAGAAGCCAATTCACCCTTCCTGTGAGTTGTGGGCTTGGGAGGAGTAACAAGAAGCCCTTCCCATGAGCCAACCAGTGTATAGCTGGGAGACAAGAAAACAGCTGCCCCGTCTCCTCCCATAAGTAACTGGCTGGTTCAGAGGACAGGCCGAGTTGATAGAAACTGAGGTGCAAAAACAACTTAATGCTTGTATTGGTTGATTGACTTTGTGGGCCGAAGGCTGGTAGTCTGAGCATCTATTAAGAAGATATCAATATGCATTATAGCAAATATAGGGGATTTCTTTGTCTTGTTTTTGAAATCTAACATTGTTCTCACAGTTTTGTTCCATTTTATTATTTTTTTAAATTCAATGTTCTGTTTTGATTGGTTTTATTCTGTTGTGTTTTGTTTGATTTTATCACATCTGGTGGTATGGGCAGCAATTCTGAAGATAACAAGAGGCATTACAGTAGCCGTTGTTGATTTCCTATTATCCTGTTTTGAAATCCTGTATCGCTTTCACTGTTTTGTTTTGATTGGCTTTATTTTGTTTTGTCTTGTTTTATTCTCTTTAAAGTACACTTTCATTTTTTTTGTTTTGGTTGGTTTTATTCTGTTTTGTTTTGTTTGGTTTGGTTTTATTGTCTGATGGTATGGACAGCTATTTTGAAATAAATAAGAAGCATTACGGTAGCCATTGTTGATTTTCTGTTATCTTGCTTTGAAGTCCTGTATCACTTTCATTGTTCTGTTCTGATTAGCTTTGTTCTGTTTGGTTTGGTTTGGTTTGATTTTATTCTCTTTAAAATAAAAAAAAAATTTTTTTTGAGACAGTCTGTTTCAGTGGCCCAGTCTGGCCTCAAATGTGCGATCCTCCCATTTCAGCCTCCCAAGTAGCTGTGGTGACAGATGTGTGCTGTTTAGAATTATACACTTTTTATAATGAAAAATAACTAAACTGAAATTTAAGCTTTGAGGAATGTAGATGAAATTTCAACTTTATTCAAATGATTTCAAAAACTAGATCATCACTGAGACAGAAAATACAATAGTGGAAGCAGGAAAAGTGAGCAGACCTTTGCTGGTATGATGCCTATAAAATTTGCAAACAGAACTTTACAAATTCTTTATTTAATAAGAATCAATTACTAACCATATTAAAATGAGCCAAAAAAAAAAATGTCTCCAGACTCACAAGTTTGCAAAAGATCAGATGAAATCCCTGGGGCAAATTTATATTCACTAAATGAAGACTTGATTATTAATGAGAACAAAAAACCAATTATTTATAAGAAATTTGTAACTCCAGAAGCCCAAAGCAACTCTGACCGTTAGCAAAGGAAGAAAATTGCATGTAGAAAAGCTGTGTGTGTATGTGAAAATTAAACCTTATTATGCTAACAGGAAAGTGAACCTGAAAAATGCTTTATCACATTCTTCTGACCCATAAATATATTTCTAGCAAAATGCAATCCAGTTCAAATTAACAGTTACAATTTTCCATTGCATGAACATTGAATAAAATTTACTATTTTATGCCAACATTATTTTAAATGGAGAGATAAATTGTAAAAAAATAATTTTTATGCATTTTTTATACACTGTGTACAAAGTACATGTTTTATTACTACTATAACATAGTTTTACAAACAATCTTAAAGAATAGCTTTGGGCAAGCAAGGTATCTGTGTTTGGAAATACATGTACAGTTATTCCTGGTTTTGTTGTTGTTGTTGTTGTTTGTTTTTTAAGTAAAATATTACTGTGCACAATTATATATATGCAATTATTACAAAGAAGTTTTAAAATGATTAGAAAAACCACAAAAACAAAACAATACTGAATAAAGATAAATGATGTTGTTATATAGTATAGGATGTTCTCATAAAATGATATTAGTGATGAGTATTATAATTAAACATAAAGATTCTTTTTCTCTGTCAATAACAACTCAGTATGTATAGAAAACGAGGACATTTCTAGTTTTAGTAGAAATCCTATGACACAAAAATTTCAACTTGTAATATGGGTTTTAGAGATCTGGCCATGGCCATGGTGGAACCCAAGTGGCTGCACAAAGAAGCAATTTGCCCACCCTCTTGGTAAGCGTCTTCCTCCCACGTGTCCCAGGAGGAGACCCAGTAGTGTCTCCTGTGAGCCTACCAGTGCACGGGCTTGGAATCAAACATCCCAAACTCCCCCACCCCACGTTAGCAACTGGGGACAGAGGTCTGAGCATCTCTTGGGAGGATGACTGTATGCAATATAGCAAACATGGGGGTCTCCTCTATCTTCTCTTTGAAAGCAAGTGTTGTTTTCAGTTTTGTTTCATTATGATTAATTGCTGTACTCTATTCAATGTTCTCTTTTGATTGGTTTTATAATATTCTGTCTTTGGTTTGATTTTGCTCTACCTAATTGACTAGACAACTATTGTGAAGAAAATGAGATATACTATGGTACCTATTGCTGTTATCCCGGTAACCTGCTGTGAAGTTCTGTACCAAATTTACTGCAATGTCTCAATTGGCTTTGTTCTGTCTTGTTCTGTTGTATTTCTACTATCTTCAAAATAAAAAAAATTAAACCAAAAAAACCCCATGGGTTTTAAAAATATATTAGAAAGAGCCAGCATGTGGAATATGGAGAACGAGGATGGAAGCAGTGCCCCTGCCTGTGAGCCAAGCAGAGTGCAGACTGGGAGAACCAGGAAGGTAGCCAATCACTGACCTGTGAGTCAGCCTAAAGCTGGTAGTCTGAGTCACTGTTTAGAAGACAACAATATGCAATTATAGTAACTATTGTAGATTTCCTACTGTCTTGTCACTATTTTGTTTCATTTTATTGTTGTTTTATCCCTTTTAAAATAAAAATACAAAGCAGCCATCTCGCTGCCCTGGTAAGTGGCTGTGGCCTGGCAAGCCGTGGCCGCCCCAGGGTGAGAACCATCAGTGTCTCCTGAAATCTGCACCATGTTGGAACTTAGGGCACTGGGAAACCAAGCAACCAGCTCACCTCTCTGGTAATCAAACATCCACTCCCCATCCCTTGTTAGCAAGTGGGAGCCAGAGATCTGAGCATCTCTTGTGAGGCTGACTATATGCAATGTAGCAAATAAGGGGGATTTCCTTCTACCATCTCTTTGAAGGTAAATATTTTTATCACTGTTTTACTTTGTTCCGATTAATGGTATTGCTCTATTCAATATTCTGTTTTGATAAGTTCAATAATGTTCTGTATTTCCTTTGATTTTGCTGTACCTGATTAAAAGAACAACTATTGTGAAGAAAACGAGATATACTGTGGTACCTATTACTGTTATCCCAGTAACCTGCTGTGAAGTTCTGTACCAATTTCACTGCACTGTTTCAATTGGCTTTGTTCTGTCTTGTTCTGTTGTATTTCACTACCTTCAAAAATAAAATAAAATAAAATAAGAATACATAAATAAAAAATATAATTAGAAGAAATATATTAAAAGATCACAATATAGAATGTATAATTCAAAATGAGATTATCTTTTTAATGAATTGAAAGAAAGAAGAACTCATATACAGCATAGTTAGTAGATATAAAGTATACTCAGTTTAGGTTATAATATAAAAACCACAGCCTTATGATTTTTTTCTGGAGGACCACCTGGACAGCTCTCCTTGAATACAGAGCAAATACCTCCATTTTGGCTAAACCTGCCCTATCTCCATGCACTGATATGTCCAGAGCTGCCTAGGCCATTTCTTTATCCCTTCATTTGGCTTTAAGCAATGTAAACAGGGCTAGCTGAGGTTGCTGATGCATAATCTTTGAAGCTAGATGACAGTTGACAGTCTCTGTTTCCCCACTCCGTAACTCCCCAAAAGCATTGGTTGATCTGGGGTGGGAAGATGAGCCATCACTCCCTAGTGTCAACCAGGAACCAGCCTTGAGATGAGAGGCTGACTTCCAGGGCAGGAAAAATTACACATCGCAGCGGAAGCACCAACTGCAAGAAAGAACCTTGCTTGTGTTACGTAGATTGGTCTTCCTGCAGATCCTTCTCTCTGCATGCTGCAGAGGTGATTTCCGGCCTCCTGCCTGGCCCAGCTCACAGGACTCAGGTATTCCCCACCCTTCTCACAGTCACTCATCCTCAAGCCACTCCCCTCTTCACACATTAATAAAATCTGGGTTGGGCCCTAGATCGAGGCCTTTGTTCTAAAGAAACTTCATCCAGGCTGGACTTAGGACCCCTTGGCTCCCCATAACTATAAATATGTCTTAGTGTCTTTATTCTTGCCGTGAGTTGCACTGGAATTGGTGGATAGAAATGAACATACTGGACCTTTTCCATGGGATTATAAACATATACTTTCTGAGTTGAGACAAGGTCCAGGAAGGACTCTCTCACTTTTTATTAGGTTGTCATGAAAGCATGTATTTTATTGGGATAGAGCTCTGTTTGTTAAAATGAGGAACTAGACCATATTTTGTTGCTGTTGCTTTTTGTTTGTTTGTTTGTTTGTTTGTTTCTTGAGGCAAAGTCTCACTGTATAACTCAGACTAGTCTGAAATGCATGGCAATTCTTCTGCCTCAGACTCCCAAGAGCTGGCATTTCAGGCACATACAAAGCCCAGCTTGCAAGTTTGGTTCTGAGTGTGCAGTAATTCAGACCTACAGCACCTGCATCTCTCTTTGCCCTCTTCCCCTGGGCCCAGGTACCACCTGGCTCTGATTTTCTCAGATACTGAGGCTCAAACCAACCAGCTCTTTCAAGCGCTCCATTCTGCAGGTCTAACCTGCAACCACATGGGTTTGCCAACTCCCGGTCATCCCTATTGCTGCCCAGCTGGTCTGGAGGTACTAACAGGTCTCAGGATCAAGTGCACAAGCACTTCTATAATGAAAAGCTCCAAGGTGCAAAAAACACCAAGAAACATGGGTAAGCAGCAGCCTCACGGATTGACCCAGAACCTGACCAGTGACTTTACCAGCTTGTAAAACAATCTTCAATCCTTTCCCCTCCTGTCTTCAATCCCAGATAACCAGTGTTTGGTCAACAACTGAGAATCGTGTGCACCTGACCTAAGGGGACAAAGGGGAGACTTAGGCTTTCCTCCAAGCATAACTACTTAAGACCAGTGCTCCATGTGACCTTATGTGGCTGTGTAGAGGCAGAAGTGTCACACACTCGATATTCAAATTGTCGGTCTGCAGTGTCCACTGAAGATCTCACCATCCCCCACCATGTCCCCAGACTGTGAGCGGCTTTTCCTCCTTGCCAGCCACCCTCTGTTCTGGGGTTTAAGCTCTTTCCGGTTAGAACTGTGTGCCTACTGGTACCAAGAATAAAACTGAGCACACACACACATATCAGTCCCCACGCCCTGAGATCCATCACTACCGTGCAAGTAGAATTTCTCACATTTTATAAGAGTGCTACTCCCTGTCACCTCAGACCCTTAAGAGCAGATGCAGAGAACTTTAGGGCAAGCTGTGCCCATGTCTGGTAGGGACAGATGGCTCCTGGCTCTTTGATGTCCAGTGTAGCTAGAGTCTGCGAGGCAGGATTTCCCTGACACCTGCACTCCCATTCACCCACAATTGGCTGGGAGTGAAAAACCAACAGCCCAATGGAAAGCAGAAGACAAAGAAAACAGCCTGGCTAGGATGACTGGACCCTTCCAAGATAGCCTGGTACCTTTCCTGTCCCAGGGCATCCAGTCAGTGCAGATTTTTGAGTTCTTGCAGAAATCAATCAATCAATCAATCTCTCTCTGTCTCTGTCTCTCTTTTCTCTCAGTACTTGGAATTAAACCCAGGGCCTTCAGAGTGACTTACTTCCCTGCCCCTTTTATATTTTGAGACAGGGTCTCTCTAAATTGCTAAGTTGCTTAAACTGGCCTTGAACTTGGGATCCATCTGACTCAGCCTCCTGAGTAGCTAGGATTATAGGTGTGAGCCACCGTGGGTTACTGATGCTTTTATATTTTAAGCTCCTGATTAACCTAGTAATGCTGGCAATTCTAGCCCATGAATGAAGATATGGTCCGGATATGGTGGCACACGCCTGTAACCCCAGCACTCAGGTTGCTAAGGCAAGAGGATTGCCATGAGTTTGAGGCCAGCCTGGCTACATAGAAAGTTGAAAACCAACTTTAACTACATAGTCAGACCTTGTCTCAAAAAACAAAACAAAAACAAAAAGCCCAGCAAATAAAAAACGGATTTTTGATCTCAAAATAAAACTAAATGATCTCGGAATTCCACTCCCAGGTTTATACAGAAAGAAAATAAAATCAGTATCTCAAAGAGACCTCAGCACGGTCACGTTCACTGAAGCATTATCTACAATGGCAATGCACGGACACAAGCAACAGACAAATGAATAAAGAAGTTGTGAGACACATTTATAATTAAATCAGCATGTCAATGTGATAATATACATAATGAGTCGATCATGAAAGGTTCAGCTTTTGAAGTGAAAGAAACCCCAGCTGCGATCACATAGACGAATATGGAAGACATCGCACTAAATGAAATAAATCGGGAAACAGAAAGACAATTATCGCACTGTTCCATTTATGTGTGCAATCTAAAAAAGTCAAATGCACAGAAGCGAAAAGAAGGCAGGTCAGGGGCTGAAGGTACAGAACATGGGGAGAGGGTTCTCAAAGGGTACATACAAAGTTTCAGGAGTCAGATGGACAGATGTCCTGTGTACACTATGGCCACTCTAGTTAGTGATGCTGATTGTTTACCTGAAATTAATAAGAGCATTTTTATAACATCACCATGCATACACAGACACACCAAATGATGGCGATGGGTGATGAGGGATGTGTTAATTAAATTGTGGATACGTTAGTGAAGTTGATTGTGGTTCACTATGTAAGGCATATGAGTAATGAACCGTGTTGAACACACGAGTAGACCTACAATATTTATTTGTCTTTTATTTTTAAAAAATTGGGTGGTGCACACCTGTAACCCCAGCATTTGGGAGGCCGAGGCAGGAGGATGGTTACAAGTATAAGGCCAGTCTGAACTCCATAGCAAGACCCTAGCTCAGAAAATCACAAACAGAAACAGGCAGAAAGGAAAAATGGACAGAAAGGGCGAGGCCAGGGTGGGGAGGGAAGGAAAAGGAAGAGGCAGGGGCAGGGGCAGGGGCAGGGGCAGGGGCAGGGGCAGGGGCAGGACAGGAAGAGAGGGAACAGGAAACCCCCGAGGGGCTGTGTGCTCCTCCCTTTCCTCCTCCTCCCTGCGGTTTGGTTCCCTCTTTCTCGTCCCCCTGCAGGGGCGTTGCGGGTCCCGAGCCGCTTCCGCCTCCGCACACCCTGGAGCCGGTGACCTGTTCCTGCTCTGGGCGCTGCAGATTGTCCGCTGGGAGGAGCAGGACTTTCACTTTCACATGCAGCCCGGGACCTGCGTTTGTCCTTCCGGAGCCGACACAGCCGGTGTCCTCAGCCTGGCCCAGTCTCCCCTCCTCTCCATGGATGGCCACGTTTCCTGAGGGCCTGGCCACGCCCTCTCTGCGGCTGCCTCTCCCGCAGGACCAGAAGAGAGGTGACCCGCACGGGGTGGTCACATGCAAGCGAAGGGTCCTCCCTCCTCGCTGAGCTACGCCCTGGCCTATTTGAAGTTACTTTAAAGACATCGGATTTCAGTGTTTTATTTTTAAGATTCTGGAGCTTGAACCCAGAGAAAGCTGATATACATCCTCAGCGCACCCCCCCCCCCCGCTTTGAGGGGGAGGCTTTTAGAGACAGGATCTCGCTATGCAGTTCAGGCTGGCTTTGAGCTCACTTTGTAGCCCAGGGTGGTCTCGAACTTGCAAGAATCCTCCTGCCTCAGCCTTCTGAGTGCTGGGATTACTGGTGTGCACCACCAGGCTTGGTTACTGGGTCCTTTTATAAAGTTTGAGATAGAGTCTCACTGTGTTGCTCATTCTGCCCTTGGAGTCCCAATCCTCCTGCCTCAGCCTCTCAGTGGCTGGAATTACAGGTGTTCACCTCCATACTGACTTCGTATTACCCCTTTTTGTTTTTTTTGGTGCCAAGGATCAAAGTCACTAACTTAAGCTTGCCATGCAGACGCTTATGCCACAGAGCTAAATCCTCAGCCAGCCTGTCTTACCCCTTTCTACACAGTTTAGCAGTTACCTAAGTTCCTAACATTGCGCTACCATCATCAAAGCCTCTATCCAGAGCTCTGTTGATCTTAGAAACTTAAAACTTCATTCTCGTTAAATAATAGCTTCCACTCTCCCCTTTTCCAGTACCTGGCAGCCACCGTTCATCTTCCAGCTCTGTAATTCTGACTGCTCTAGGTACCTTCTGTAAGAGAACCACTCGGTTCGCTTATCCGGTGTCTCCGTGGCCCTGGATCGCTTCCATGTTCTAGTGATTGCGAATAGCGCTGCTTTGAACGTGGGCCTGTGACCATCTCTCTGTTTGAAGTCCTGTTTCCAGTTATTTTGGGTGTATACCCAGGAGTGAAAATGCTGAATCATGTGCTAATTCTAGTTTTAATTTTCAGAGCAACTGCTAGTCTGTTTCCCACACCAGCTGCAGCATTTTATATTCCCACCAACAATGTACAAACGTTTGTTACTTTTTTATTTTATTTATTTATTTATTTATTTATTTATTTATTATTACTGGGGATTGAACTCATGACCTCGCGCTTGCCAGACAGGTGCTTATGCCGCTGAGCTAAATCTCCGGCCCTCTTTTTTTTCTTGATAGTATTCTTCCTAACCAAGATGAAGCACTGTCTCATGCCTTTCCCTCCTACTAGTAATTCTGAACATCTTTCCCTATGCTTACTGACCATTTGCTTGGTGGGTTGTTTGTTTGTTTACTTTTTGAGACAGAGTCTTGCTATAAATCCAGGCTGGATTTGAACTCACTGTATAGCCCATGCTGGCCTCAGATTTGCAGTGAACCTCCTGCCTCAGCCTCCTTCTCCAGTGCTAGGATTACAGGTGTGTGCCACCATACCCAGCGACCATTTGTCTATCTTATTAGAAGTGCCTTCAAATCTTTTTCTATTTTTGAGAAAGGTTATTTGTTGTTTCACTTAAGGAGTTCTGTATATCCTGAGTGTCAGCCCTATATCAGATATGTGATTTGCAGATATTTTCACCTGTTCTGTGGTTACCTTTTCACTCTGTTGAGAGTGTCATTTTCCCCCAGTGCTAGAGCTTGGACTCAGGGTCTTGCCCATGCTACACCACTAGCTCATACTTTGTTGAAACACAAACTATTTAATTTCCATGAAGTCCAGTTTGCCTCTTTCTTCTTTTCTTGATTATGTTCTTGCCCTGTGTCTTGAGAGTTCTATAGTTTTCACACTTTCATTTAATTTTCTCAGCTATTTTGAGATCATTTTTGTATATTATCTCATCTGTAAATACTTCAATGTGCATCTCTAAGGAGTAAGAACTGTTTAAAAATATAATGAAAATGCTATCATCATACAGCATATACTCCTGGCACTCGGAAGGCTGAGGCAGGAGGATTGCTGTGGGTTTGAGCCAGCCTGGGCTACACAGTGAGTTCAAGGCCAGCCTAAACAGCATAGTGAAACCCTATCTCAAACAAACAAACAAACAAACAAGAACAAACAAACACCACCCCACATGCAACATAACTAGCAATAATTCCTTTTATTAAGTATCCAGGACCAAACAGCTCTGCAGCCTGCATAGGAAATAGGAGGACTGGGGCAGGGGTCACGGAGGAGATGGTGCTCGCACCACAGAGCTTGGGAGCAGCCCGCCAGCACCCAGTTGCCCTTGCCCTTATAGATACTCTGTTACCTCCCACCTGACCCTAGAGTCCTCAGAGTCAATAAATAAAAACAGGATGTTCAGTTCAATTTGATTTTCAGATAAGCAGTGAGTACTTTTTAAAAGTATAAACGTGTCTCTTGAATATTTGGGGTGCACTATATATATGTGTGTGTGTATACATATATATATATGTATATATATATATATATATATATATATACATATATATATATTATCCATTGTGTATCCTAAATTCAAATTGAATGGGGCTGGAGATGTAGCTCAATGGTAACTGGCATAGGCAAAGCCCTGGGTTAGATCCCCAGCACCATCGCTGCTACTACTACAGAGTCCAGTGTTTTAGCAACCTCGCATCCCACCCCCCGGCCCCTCCTGACAGTGGAAGGGTGCTTTTCTAAACCCTAAAACACCTTAGCTCTATTCAGCCCTGGCTCACACCCAGGTAACATCCTGGCCAAGTGTGGACACAGAACATAGTCATGGACTGGGCACATCTGGGGGGATGGTGATTCTGAAAGCGAAGCTCCATGGTGACCAAATGGAACTGGGTAACATCACCTCAAAACCCCCCCAAGAGCCAGGACCCTGCAGGGAGCCTTCTTCTGGCCCCTCCCCTGCCGTCCCTGGACAGACAAGGCCTGACCCCTAACGCCTCCCTCTCGTTATGCGCAGCAGAGACATCACAGTCCCAACAGAGCCCCACCTAAAATTCCCTCTGCTTCTTGCCAGCTCTGAAAAGCAAATCCATTAAACAGCCTGGTGAGAGGGAGGTTCCCCTCACCCCCTCCCACACAGGCGGCTCTGAGTCTGTAAGGATCCAAGCAGCTGCTGTTACAACAGGAATCAAATTTCATTCTTCAGCACCTCTTCCAGGAATACAGAAAAGATCAACTGGCTCAGGTGCTTTGTATCAATGGCAAGAGGCTCTCAGCAAGCCTGGACCTCCTTAAATTTATTTCGGGTGTAGCATAGATTAAGGGTGGGGTGGCGAGCCAGGCAGTGAACCCACCTGTGGAAGACTTGCGGGATCATGAGACCTTATATCCCCGCGTCTCTGAGGGAGAGAGCGCTTCTTCACCTGTTGTCTCAGGTGCCCTCACCTGGCAAATAGCTCCCCACACAACACAACCATTCTTGCCGCTGTTTTATTTATTGTGAGAGGCAGCACACAGAGATGTAAGACGTATAGGTGTGGTTTACAGGGTCACTGTGGACTGAACACCTGAATGCCCACCTCTAGGGTGAGAACAGTGCTAAGCTTCCCAGCTCTCCAGGAAACACTGGGCACTGCCCCCTTCCTCCAAAACGATCACTGTATTGTCTGGTGGGAGTCACTTCCTTGCTTTCCCCCTTCCCTTTCCTTCCTTCCTTCCTTCCTTCCTTCCTTCCTTCCTTCCTTCCTTCCTGCCAGTGTGTGTGTTTCTGTGTATTACTGGAGATTGAACCTAGGCCCTTTGCGCTGACCTACTTTCCAAGTCTTATTTACTTATTATACCAGGAATTGAACCCAGAGCTTTTGTGCCAAACTACATCTCCAATCTCCAGTCCATTTTCTTTTTTCTTTTCTCTTTTCTTTTTTGGTCTTTTTTGAGACAGAGTCTCACTGTGCAGTTTGGTTTGGACTTGAGCTCACTTTGTAGCCCAGGCTGGTCTCAAACTTGCAATGATCCTCCCGCCTCAACCTCCTGAATGCTGGGATTACAGGTGTGCGCCACCATGCCTGACCCCATTTTCAGTTCTGAGATGAGATCTCACCCAGTTGCCCAGGCTGACCTTGAACTTGCAATCCTCCTGCCTCAGTTTCCCAAGTATTTGGGGTCACAGCCCTGCACTACCACATCCAGCTCTTGCTTTTTTTCCCCTTTTCATTTACACTACACACGCCCACTCAGCCAGATCCTATGTTCAAAATGTCTATTAATGGAATTATGCTGTACATATCCTCTGTGACTTGTTCCTTCTTCCTCCCAGTGGTTCTTAGAGGAGGCATTGAAGAATGACCCTTTGGTGTCTAGAGATGTCAGTCTTGTGGATTGGAGAAGCATGCTGTCTTTTTTTTTTTTTTATCGGTACCAGGGATCGAACTCATGACCGCTTGCTCACAAGGGAGGCTCTTATGCCGCTGAGCTAAATCCCCAGGCCCCCCCTCCTTTTTTGGTACCCGGGATCGAATTCATGATCTCGCATCTGCCAGGCAGGCGCTTAATAAGCCACTGAGCTAAATCCCCCACCCCGCATGCTGTCTTTAAAAAATTGTTTTGAAGTTCCACTGGCCAGCTTATGGTCTTTCTTTTCCTCTTTTATAAAATTGGAACAAATTACACCCCTGGACATAAGCACCTCCAAAACAAGAAGTGCACCTCATTTGTCACTCTGTCCCCAGCAGCCCACAGTGCTGGCTGCCTGGTGAACTTGAGTGAACAGAGGAGTTCTGGAAGGTACCGTGGGGGGGTCATGCCACACCTGAGTCCAAAAAAGTGTTCACACATTGTACCTGGTCTTATTGTTGTCACCACTGGTGTTTATTTGAATATGTGTCACCAAGGATCCTCACCCCACCCCCTAATAGGCATGCACTTCTTGTAAACCCTGGAAATAGTGCAGGCTCTTCTGACTCACTTCTAACAAATAGAACAAAAGTGACAGGATGCCTTAGTCTGCTTTATGCTGCTATAACAGAATACCTGAGGATGGATAGCTTATAAAACAGAAACGTATTCAGTTCTGGTTCCTAGGAAGTCCAAGATCAAAGTGCCAGCATCTGATGAGGGCTTTTGTGCTGAGTCTTCACACAGAAGAACAGCAGGAGAGGGAGAAGCCGTTTCCATCAGCCCTTGTAACAGTGGCATCAGTGCATTAGTCCTTGTGGCCTAAATACCCTCTGAAGACACCCCCTTCCCCACCTGGATGGAAGAACCCATTTACACCTGAAGAAAACCCTGACTTCCCAGGAACCCAAGCCTCCTAGTCAGCCCAGTACCCGGGTCCAAATGCAGAACCCGCACCTTGCTGGTTCTGCAGTCCCACACAAGTTACTTGGCGTACTTTCCTCACACATCAAATGCATGACAAATATAACATAGGAGATAGGAAGCTATGTTTATAGAGTGTGCACCAGAATTCCCAGCACATAGTAGATGCTAGATAAAAGATAACCATCATCTGTTTACACACTGCACAGTAGCTCGCCCCTCCACAGAAGCATGATTGCAAAGGAGCTGATACATTGTCTATATAGCTGGAGAAGACTTTTGACACTCATGAGGGCTTCTCTCATCACCTTGATGGGAGCCTCCCCCAAACCGCCAAATACCACCCCAGCAATATCGCCTCCCGTGAAATGAAACAGAGCACAACTCAAAATTGCACCTGATTCTTTAGGTCCTTGACAGTTCAATAAATAAGGAACTCAAGCTTTATTAAATTGTTTAAATATGGCTGGAATAACGCTAAAGCAATTGGGTGAACTGTTTCTCGTTTGCTTTGGACTTGATCGCATCGTCAGAGGGCCGAGCCGCTCTGCAGCATCACCCTTTTAATAAACTCAGACATCTGACATCTAACAGGTCCAGACCTGTTCCTCCCACCATCTGCCCCACCTTGGTAGTTAATTCCCCATAAGAAAGTGGAAAGTCCTCCGTGCTCGCCTCTCTCTTGTTCCCCACCTCCTGTCCCGCCTGCTTCAGAGAGACCCAGTAGTCGTGATATTGAGGGTGTCTGAGGAGACAGCAGATAGAGCCATTCGCTGCAGCATGCATCCAAAGAAAAGGAATAGATTGGAGGGCACGATATGAAAAGTAGTTTAAGCTTTCATTTTCAGAAATACCAGTATCTCTAAAGTACCCCAGGGGAGAGATCTTTCAGAGGAAATGAGTTAAATGGCTCTTGAAAAAACTACAGTGATTTAAAAATGTAATGCTAGGCCCAGTGTCAATAAAGCTCTTACAGTATTTTACTATAACAGAATCCCTGAGACTAGGTAATTTATAAAGAAAGGAGATTTATTCTGAATGATGGTTCTGGATGCTAGGAATTTAAGGGCATGGGACCAACATCTGCTTGGCTTCCAGGGAGGGCCTTGGGCTGCTTCCAACTTGGTGGGGGGTAGCTGGAAGGGCAGGCAAAAGTGAGAGCTCAGCCAGATGGACAGACATGGTGGCTCATGCCTATAATCCCAGCACTCAGGAGGGTGAGTCAGGAGGATTGTTGCAAGTTTGAGACCAGCCTGGGCTACAAAGTGAGCTCAAGGCCAGCCTGAACTGCATAGAGACCCTGTCTCAAAAAGCCAAAAAAAAAAAAAAAAAAGTGAGAGCTCACAGGAGAAGGGCAGCGGTCTGTTCATGAGGCCTCTGTCCCCACGTCCCAAACTCCTTCCCCTCACTCCTGTCTCCCAACACCGTCCCAGGAAGGAATGAGCTTGAACTGGTGGGACCCACTCAAGCCCCAGCAGGAACACACACTGCAGTCTATAATTTCCGCAGACTTTATGGTTTTGAAGGTCCCTCTCCTGTCTGGGGTTCCATGGACACTTATTTTTTAAAGTCAGACGTCTTTTTATTTCTCAGTCTATGACAATACAGTCTTCAAAGGAAAGTAAAGATTGGCAGCAGCTAGAAACAATTCATCACTCACTGGTGTAAGCCTTAAATCCATCCAGAGAAACCGTCTAACACATTTTTAATAAGGTTAAAGGAGAAACAGCGACAGGCACGAATAAATCAACAGCTCAGATCAGATCCCCATTCTCCAGAGAGATTTAACCCTAACGCTGTGGCTCTCAGCACTGCTGCTAAAGACTTCAACTGCTCCCCAGATGGTAGAGTCAGTAACTAGTAAGCTGCGGTGGGGAGATGGTTTGAAACAAACTGGGAATTACAAGGGGATTGGAAGTAACTCAAGTAGTAGCATTGAAAATGCATAATCTACTGGGAAGGAATTTAGCGCAGCTGCCTGGCAAGTGCAAAGTCATGAGTTCGATCCTCGGTACCAAAAAAAAAAAAAAAAAAAGATACAGTCTTAGACTGAAATAAGTCCTGACTGGAAGATTAGTGTTCATGGACATTTAAAAATAATAATTATTCTAAATTAAAAAAAAAACTGATGCAACCTGTTGCAGGCAGCTGAGTTAGTCAGAAATATTATAGGCAGTGAGACAGGGCTAGGTCCTCAACGGAGCCAGTGCAGACACCTGGCAACTGTGGGGGAGACAGACACCTCCCGCTGTGGGCCAGGCCTCAAGACAAAGGATCAAACCAATGTATCTACATCCTAAAGACAGATATTCTAATTAGTTCCCTCTCACCCTAGAGCCACTGTCCCATGCCTCTAGGGTAAAGGTCACAGCTCCAAGAATGCCCGCTTCCTACGTGACTTGCTTTCCCATTTGTCCCTAATGTAATTAATTTTACCTGAACTACTGATCTTATTGGCTGACTATAGTTCTGTCCCACCTCATGCCCATCTGCCTTGTGAGCTCCCAGTCTTCCCCCACCTCGAACCCATGGTCTTACTCTATAAAATCCCTGGAAAAGACAGAGTCCTGGGCAACCCGCTGGGGACCCCTTCTGTCTCTGAGACAGAAGCTTTCTTTCTCTCAAATATATTCTACTCTTAGCCTCCGTTGTTCCTAAAATTCATTCTTCGATTTTAGAGAACACAAACTCACGGAAGTAGCAGGTCGGGAGTTTCATTCTCCTATATCACTGCTCGTTTGAGAGTGAGGGAACTACCTAAGGAAGCCCCCTTCAAAGGCCCAAGTGATTCCTCCTACACAGACAGCGAGGCGCTGGCACGGCCTCGGGTGAGCTGTGGGCCCACTGCTTTCCTCTCCGTTTGAGGCTTGTTAGATAAGAGTGCGGGCTTTGGCCACAGCCTGCCTGGGCTCAGGTCTCACCGCTGCCACTTCCTCCTTGTGTCACCTTGGGAAAGTTCTTTCATTCTGCTTTGCCTTGAGTTCCTCATCTGGAAAATGAGTAGAATAACAGTCCCAGCTGGGGAGGCTGATGATTCAGTGGATCAACAGCTGTGAAGCCCTAGGAAGAGGCCGGCATTTGGCAGGTGCTGGGCCGGGCTGGCTGGCCCTGTTCTCACTGCCATGGCGACCCCACCATCCTCCGCCCTTCTCAGACTCTGCTGTGGTGGTGGGATCTGCGTGCATCCTCATCCGTGCCTTCTCTGGCCGCTGTCTTCTTACCTGTCACCTGGAGGAGAAGTGATAGAGATGGCAACAGGAGCCTCCAGGATGGGGCCTGCCCCCACCACCCCCCAGGAGTCAACATCGGTACCTGTGGGGCATTCAGTGACCAAAGCTGTGGGAATGTCTGGGGGGGGAGGGAGGAGCTGCCCCCAGGGAGCTATACCCGAAACTGAAGGAAAATGGAAGCATTTGGTTCATAATGAGTTTCGCCTAATTTATTCCTGTTTGGCCAATTTAGGTTTCCTGGCAGGTCTGAAAACAATTCCCTTTGCTGACCTGACATGGTGTGGTTCCAATGGTGGCCCAGCCAAGCTACTCAGCAAAGACACCAAAGTGAGGTCACTTGGCTCCCTGGCAGCACACTGGGAACAATTCCTACCGAGTTAAATTCCAGGTGAACTTGGCTGAACACTTTCCCCAGAGACCCAAGAGCTTCCGAAGCCCTGGATGGCAAAGCAGAACACGGTGGGAATTCCACCCCTTTGTCACATGCCCATACACTCACCCAATGGATGGGACTCAGGCACTTCCAGGTTCTTTCTTCGCAACAGTCCTGCCAGGAAGGTGTTATGCATCTCGTTTACAGAGAGAGGTTAAGTAATTTGCCCAGAGTCACACAGCTGGAAGGGACAGCTGGGACTGCCTTGCAGTGTGAGTCTGACTCCGGGACCTGACTGCTTTCTGTAGGTCCAGAGATGGTTATAAGCGTAGGGTCAGTATCGCTGAGCATTAGGCTGTTCATGGCACAGTTTGGGTTGTTAGCAAATATTGTAGTAACAATAAATACTAGCATTCAGAGACTTAAGGTATGGTTATTCTGCCTACTCTTCCTAACAGCCCTCCAAAGAAGGTGGTCGTATTGTCTTGCTTTTGCAGCTGAGACCAAGGAGCAGAGAATCTCAAGTTGTCCAAGGTCATATACAGCGGGCAATGGAGCTAGGGCTTGGATTCCAACTTGAGAGTTGCTCCAAAGCCCATGTGCTGATGCCCTGTGCTGCCGTCCTTCTCCCAGAAACAGGCGTCACTGCTCTTGGGCACTGATTTCAGCCTCGCTAGAGCTCTGTCCAGAGGGTGGGAGAAGGGACACACTTGTCCTGATGATTAAGACAGGAGTGTTGGAGCCAGAGTGCCCCAAATTCATACCTTTAGGGCTGCCCTTCTAACTTCCACTTCCCCATCCTAAGCCACTGTCACTGTGCTCTCCTGCCATTTGCCAAGCCTAGGAGGTGACCGCATGGGGTACCCCGCCGGGATCCTCCCGCCCGATCCCGCCCAGTCCAGTAGAAGTCCCTCTCCTTAGTATCAGCAGGCCACAGACCTCAGCACCCGTACAGTTTTTTCTCGGGGTAGTGGTGGTGGGGGGAGGACAGGACACAGTGACCCATGCCTGTGGTAACAGGGAACAATGGAAATTTTATTGCCAGTTCCAAGTCAGAGCAGGGAAGGGAAGCTACAGAAAATGCTCTTTCAGTTTTATGTTTCCGTGCTTTTTTTTTTTTGTACCGGGGATCGAACTCATGACCTTACACTTGCCAGGCAGGTGCTTATGCCACTGAGCTAAATCCCCAGCCCTGTTTCCGTGCTTTTCACCCTGCTGCCCTTTGCTTGTCACCCTTTGGGTTTTCCTCACACGGGGCAGGAGAGAGGAAGGAGGTAACAGGAGAGGACTTCTCCCATCTTCCCTCATTCTCCCCACCCGCCCTCCCGGAAGCCACCATTTCTCCTTACGCCCACGCCCTCGGGTGCCTCCCTTACCCCAGACAGCGTGCCCAAGTGTTCCTTCCACAGACAAGTGGCCCCGTCCCTGTGAGGGCTGAGGCTCTTGGGGACAGGAAGGCAGCGGAAGCCAGCACCGTGAGGGGTCACGCTAGTCCCTGGAGCGAACATCGGCTGCCTTTGCCTGCACTGGCCTTTCCCCATTTCCTCTGTCTCCACGGGTCACTGGTTTCAAAGGTCTCAAAAGTCCTCGAGCTATTTTTCCTGCCTGTGGGTTTCTAGCTCCTCCTAACAGCAAGAGGGATTTGTCCCCAAAGGTTGCCAGAGGCGGTGGCGGGAACCTCAGAGAGCCTTCCCTGGTGAACAGGCTCTTTCTCCTCCAAGTTGCAAAAATTTTCACCTTGTGCCAATTAGTCCAGAGAGCACTGGGAACTCTGCCAGGTGAAACACTCAATCCCTTAAAGGGGAAGCGAGCAAGGAGCAAAGGCAGCTTTCCAGGGGCTGAGGCTTCAGCCAGTGGCTTTTTAAAGTGGAGGCACGAGGTAACCCTGGAGGAACACGAAGGAATATAAGGTTAAGTCCATCTTAGAAACACCCTCCCCTGGTTAAAGTTAAATACGCGGCTCTTTTTTCCCCCAGGAGGGTATAGATTCCATTGTCAAGTTCTCCAAGTAGCCCCGTTCCCTGAAGAACTACCTGGCTGACTTGTAACATCAGAAGGATTCTGAGGTCTGTACATGCATCGACCCTTGTCCAGCAGAAAGCTCATCATCTGTGATTGTAACAGAAGGGCTGGCAATTGGCATGTGCTTCTTTTCAATCATGTGGGCTTGGAAATATGCTGTGTGGTTACTTTTGAAACAGATTTGCCATCTCTCTCCATTGCGCTTTGCCCAAGACAGCCCTGGCCTGCCTTTGCTTCCCCCCAGGTGAGCAGCACCCAGATGTCTGAGGGAGGGTGGACATGCAGGCTGGCAGGGGGAGCTGGCTCAGACTGACCTCCCCAACATGTGTGGTCAAAGAAGAGGTGACCCTTTCTCTGCCTGGCTCAGAGACAGAGACAGCTGTGCAGCTGCTGGAAGCCTCTATCCTTGGTTGTTAAGGTGAAGGAAGAAATCCTACAGGCGCTGGCTGGACTCGTCATACATGGTTAGAAGGGAGAACAATGGGAGGTATCCAGAGAGATCCAGCTGGCTCTGGACACCAGAGGACATGAAACCAAGTATCAGAGAGGACTGTCATGTTTTGGATCTTAAATGTCCCCTGGAGGCCATATCCTAAAGGCTTGGTCACCAACCTGTGGCACTGTTGAGAGGGGGTGAAATTGGGGGTGGGTGGGAAGGAGTTAAGTCACTGAGCATCTGCACTTTGAGGGAACATGAAGATATTGGCCCCTTTCTCTCTTTGCTTCCTGGGGCCGCTATGAGACAAGCTGCTGCCTCCACCATTGATGGAGACTTCCTACCATCACTGATGTCCAACCGCCATGATATCCAAGCGCCATGATGTCCCACTGCCATGATATTCCAACACTGCAATGTTCTTCCGCCATGAAGTCCTGCCTCACCACAGGGCCAAAGCAGCCAGGCCAACCATGGACTGAGACCTCAGAAACAGTGAACCAAAATAAAACCTTTCCTTTTTAAATTGTTTGCCTCAGGTATTTTGTCACAGTAATGGAAAGCCATCAATAATATTTAGTTCTGGAGAGGGTAGGCAGGGAGTAGCAGGTTCTGCTTTTGAGCCTCACCCTGATTTTACTGCCCACAAATTGTGGGGAAAAAATTTTTTTTTTTGTTTCTTTTTATTTGTTTTGCTTTTGGTGCTGGGGATTGAACCTAGGATCTGATGGGTACTAAACACACACCCTACCACCGAGCAACAGCTACAGCCCCTGAGACAAATTTTAATGGCAGGAAAGATCACATGTCAGAAGCACTTGTGGGCCTCACAGCAGAATACTGCACTCCTCTCACTGACCACATTTTTTGAGGAACAAAGTGGTCACAGTTTTTGAGGAACAGCAACAACAACAAACAAAAAACCCCCAATAAAACAATTTCCTCAACCTAACTTACAGTAGACCCGAGTCCCAAAGCATCTGTTTCCACCAGCCTTTCTTAATGGGACATTCTAACATATTTTTTGTTTGTTTGCTTGTTTTTCCTGCTTCCAGGAGGGGAATTAAATGTGTGCCCAGATAAATACCAACACCACTTTAATTCGCTTGTGGTTCTCTCAAGAGGGCATTTGAGTTGCTCTTAGAGCAGGGACGGTACTCCCCAGAGACAGGATAAATGGGAGGAGTGTACCCCCATCCCGTCTCCAGCCCTCCTCTGCCCCTTTCCCCTGAAGCAACTATGCTGGAAGTTGGATGCCACAAATCCTACAGTTTCACTGGGAATCTCTCTTTACTGATGTTTTCTTTTTTGTTAAGGTCTGGGAACATGTTTGGAGTCAAACTTCATGAGCCTGTCTCAAAGTATATTTGAAAGGATTTTCCCTGTGGCAGTAATTCTCGGCTTTTCTGGGCTTATGAAGAAGAGTGTGAAATGCCATTCCCACTTTCCAAAACTACACTGTGTTTAGTTAGATTTAGGGAGCTGGATGTGTATCTGTGGGACGCCCTGTGCATGCAGCCTGGAGTCAAATCAGCAGCATAGGCACAACACGTGTGCACTCGCACACATACACACGCACATATACACACTTGCACATGCACAACTGTTTAGTTAGATTTGGGTTTGGCTGTTGGTGGCAGAAAATCTAAATCAACGGTGGCTGAGACGTAAATTTATTTCTCTCCCATGGACAGAGAGGAAAGTGGTACAAAAGCATATTACTGGCTCTGTTCTTAAAATGCTTGGGAGCTGGGGCTCCTTCCTGCAAATCTCTCCACCCTAAACTCATGATTCCTAACAGCTGCACCTACAGGTGAGCTGGTAAAATGACAGATAAGAGGGCAAATGGGAGTGAAAAGACACAGGTAGGGTAAGGTTTCCGGCCACTATTGGGGAAACACTTCTGTTACTGTTCATTCCATTGGCCAGAACCTAGTCACATGGCCACACCTTACTGCAGAGGAAGCTGGGAAATGTATTCTTTTCTGGATGGTTGTGTACCCAGTTAAAAATTCCATTCTTTTTTCTCCTTTTTCTTCCTTCCTTTCCTTCCTGCCCTCCCTCCTTCTCTCCTTTCTCTCCACTCTCCCTTCCTTCATCTTTTTTGCAATGCTGAGAATCAAACCCAGGGTCTGGCACATGATAGGCAAGTACTCTACCACTGAGTTACACCCCTAGTCCCCCCACCCTTTTTTTTTGCGGTACTGGGGATCGAACTCATGACCTCGCGCTTGCCAGGCAGGTGCTTATGCCACTGAGCTAAATCCCTGGCCCAAGTCCCCCTTTTTTTGAGATAGGAGATTCACTCTATTGCCCAACCTGGCCTAAAATCCTAGGTTCAAGCAATCTTCCTGCGTCAGCCTCCAGGGCCACTGTCATGACATGCTCCGAGGTGAGGGAAGTATGAGAGAAATGAGTGCCAGCCAGCAGGGATGGACAGCCCTTACTGATGTCAGCCTCCTGGCCTTCATGCTCTTGTGCAATCTCCTCCACTGCGGGCTGGACCTTCTGACTTCTTCCTGAAAAACAGAGTGGGCGAGATTAAAAATGGCACAGTGGAGAGCGGCAGTAAAGCCCAGCTTCTCCGGGACGGGGAATGGAGACACCTGCAAGACAACAACTTGGTGCAGAGGACAAAGCGGATCTCCAGGAATCAGGAGGAGACTGGGAACTACCGAGAGGCTGGAGAAATGGCCCCGAAGCAGAGAGAGGAAAGAAGCAGGGACAAGGACCAGCCCAGAGTGGGTCAGCAGCTCCAGGGAGAAACAAAAGGGCAGGAGCTCTAACCCCAAGAAAAGCCCATGATGATTGTAAACTGCAAAAATAGCATGGGATTTTACGCTCAAAGTGGTTCCCTCTGTGTTGCAGGACTAGGGTTGGAGAGGAAATGCAGGGTAGCACCTGCCGTGTTGGAGAGGGTTTAATCAAGAGCCTTTGTTTGTTTGTTTGTTTGTTTTGTGCCAGGCATTGAGCTCAGGACCTTGTGCTGGCCCTAAGGAGCCATTTTGAAAAGCTGTTATTTGTTCAAGACTGAACTACAGAACAAACATACTTCAAGGTTATCAGTGTCATCCTACAACAGTGACTGTGTAGCGGATGACCACAGGGGATAGCTCTGAGAGGCCACAGTGGTGGCACATGCCTGGAATGCCAACACTCAGGAGGCTGAGTCAGGAGGCTCACTGGGGGTTTGCACCAAGCCTGGGCTACATAGTGAGTTCAAGGACAGTCTGAACTACATAGTGAGATCCTGTCTCAAAACAAAACAAAACAAAAACCAACACAAGGTGTAACAGAAAAGCAGTTACTCACTGTCTCTTCCCCATATCTGGAGAATTCTAATACTGGAGAAAGAAATCGCTCATTAAAACACACACACACACACACACACACACACACACACACACACAGACTCATTTCATTCTTTTTTTTTTTAATTGGTTTTGGGTCCCCCCCCCTTTATTCCTTCTATTCTTTTCTTTCCTCACTTTTTTCTTTTTGCTCTCTGGACTTTTTTTTTTTTTTTTTTTTTGAGACAGGTTCTTAACACATAGTTCAGGCTGCCTTGAATTCACTATGTAGCCCAGGCTGGCCTCGAACTCATGATGATCCTCCTGCCTCAGCCTCCCGAGAGCTAGGATTACAGGTATGTGCCACCATACCTAGCTGGTTTTCATTTTTCTGACTTGTTCTTTTCTCATAGTTTTATCTAATTCTATTAATTTTCTTCTATTCTTTAATAGGATTTATTATACTTTTCTCCCTTCCTTCTCTTCTTCCTTTTATTTTTCAAATTTTACTTCTTTCATTCTTATTCTTTACCCCCTCCAACTTTACTAGTATAACCATTAATCTTTAGATATGTAGTTAATTGTATGGTATTACTGTTCAATTCTGTTTTTAATGGTCTTATAGTTCTTGATAAATATTTATATCTTGATAGATATTTATTGTGTGTTAATATTTGGCTTATCTTTGTGTCTGTTATACAATTATAGATCTCTTTCTGGTTAAGAGTGATGCAGTGAGGGCCTGGGGTTTTAGCTGAGTGGCATAAGTGCCTGCTTGGCAAATATGAGGTCACAAGTTTGATCCCCAGCACCAAAAAAAAAAACAAAAAAAACTAGAAACCAACAGCAGAAACACAGACTACGATAACCTTTTGGGGCTGGGGGTTTAGCTCAGTGGTGTAAGTGCCTGCTTAGCAAACGAGAGGTTGTGAGTTTGATCCCCGGCACACACACACAAAAAGTCATGCAGTGGCAGCTTGTATTGGATCTCATGGTGCACCAATATCCAAGCTGTCTTTGACTCTTGTTGAGGACTTTGTTACTTTTGTTGGGGTGAAACAGTTGTTGCTAGTAATTCATTTTCACTGCACAGCAGCGTCTGCTTTGTCTTTGTATCATCTACAATATTGTGGTTTATTTCTGGAGAACTGGATACTGGGCCAAATATATATAACACCTCCTTTCAAATTAATGGAAGCAGTTGGCTTTTGGAACAGAGGCAAAGATTTATAGTTAGCTATAAGCAGAGTACCTCTCTAAAAAATAGATGCTAAGTAATGAGATCTCCATAGCAGCAGCAAAGTCTTTCCACTATAAACAACCTGCAAACCTCAGTGAACATTCTCCCTCTCCCTCTCCATCTCACCAAACAATGGGAACAGAAGAAGGCCAAGCAACAAAATGCCTCCTGAAACTCCTAACTCCCCCAAAGTTGACCCATGGGACATTGATGGGGAGGAAATCAAAAGCCAGACAACTGAATTATACAAAATAATAGACAAAAATATATCAGTAAGATGCTTCGTGAGCTCAAAGAGGATACAACTAAACAGGCAATAAGCAATAAACAAAGCAATCAGTGAGCTTATAGAAGACATTAATAAAAAGCTAGCTGAGCTAAATAAAAGGTTGCAAAACATGAATGACCAGTTTAGTAAAAAATTAAAGTCCATGAAAGCCAGGCATGGTGACGCAAGCCTGTACTTCTAGCACTTGGGAGGCTGAGGCAGGAGGATTGCCATGAGTTCAAGACCTGCCTAGGGTACACAGTGAGTTCCAAGACCAGCCTGAATTCTGCAGTGAGACCCTGTCCAAAAAAAAAAAAAATTCATGTAGAAGTACCAAACAGGAGTCCAGGAGATTAAAAAATCCACTGCAAGTATGGGAAACAGAAGTGACAGATGTGAGGACAGAGTGTCAGAACTAGAACACAGGTCTGGTGCAGGTGACCATAATCTGAGATAGCTTAAAAACAAGGAATCCTGAAAAGGAATCCAACACCTGCTAGGTGATACAAAGGAGACTAATCTAAAATTAAATGGAATTCAGTGAAATATTAGAAAGCAGCACAAATAGCATTAAAAAATTATTTCCTGTTTATAGAAATAATAGCCGAAAACTAACCAAATATTGGGAAAGAACTGAACATAACAGTTAGCAAGGCACACAGAACCCCCAAGTATCTATGATCAGAAAACAGCTTCTCTACAACACAAAAAAAATAGTCAAAATCCCCGAAGTCCAAAACAAAGACAGACTTTTATTTTCTCTTTGAGGTAGTATGTCCCTCTGTAATTCAGGCTGGTCTTACATGATGTAGCCCAGGCTAGTCTTGAATGCATGGCAACCCTCCTGCCTCAGCCTCCCAGGTGCTGGGATTACAGGTGTGTGCCAACATGCCTGGCAAGAACAGAATATTAAAAGCTGTTAGAGAAAAGGAAATCATTTGTAAAGTTCAACCCATTAGAATTAGAGCAGACTTCCCAACCACAAACCAACAGTGGCAAAAAGTCTGACGGTATAAGTAAAACCAGCAGGGGGAGCTGGGAAGCAGAAGGGGAAAGAAGGAAAATCAGCAGCAGGAAAATAAAGCGACAATGTGACTGACTGTGTCAGAACCTTTCAGTACTAACTCTCCATGTGAATGGTCTCGATTCCCCTATCAAATCCCAGCACGCAGGAGGCTGAGGCAGCAGGATTGCCGTGAGCTCAAGGTTACCCTAGAGTACACAGTGCATTTGAGTCCAGCCTTAACTATATGGTGAGACCCTAGCTAAGAAATAGTAATAACACGCCCACTGAAAAGTCTACCTTATTTTTTTAAAAAAGGCTTTCATCAAGAAATCAAATAATAACAAATGCTGGCGAAGCTGCAGAGAAGAAGAAACTCTTCTAACTTGGTAAGAATGTGAAGTAGTACAGCCATTACAGAAGTCAATAGGGAAAATACTCAACAAGTAAAGCAGCATTGGGTGGGTGTCTGCGGGGATGTTCATTCTTTTCTGCTCAATTTTGCTGTGTGCCTAAATGTGCTGTACAAAAACACAAACAAAAAAAACTAAACCAAGAAATTCCATTCAGGGGTGGGGATTTAGCTCAGTGGCTTAAATGCTTGCCTGACAAACGTGAGGTCGTGAGTTCAATCCCTGGTACAAAAAAAAAAAAAAATTCCATACAACCCAGTGATTCCTTCTTGAAAGAGTTAGAGACATCACAGTTCACTGACACACGTATACCCATATTTATAGCACCACCACTCAGAACAGCTAAATCTTGGGAAGAGCTCATCTGTCCATTAGCAGGTGAATAGATAAAGAAAATGTGATATTTTCACAGAAGGAAGTACTACTCTGCCAAGAAGGGGGATACATTTCAGTCATTTTCCCCCCAAATCCATTTTATTCATGTAAGTCATTTGCAAACAAATGGATGCACCTTGAGACCATAAGATTAAGTGAAATAAATCTGACACATAAGCTTAAAGAGTACATGGTTTCTTATATGAACAACCCAAAATACAAAGAGCAAAATAAAAGGTATGTTAATAGGAAACAGGGAGCTAGATCTGCTGCAAAAGGGTAAAGGACCAAGGAGGGGAGTGGAAGGGGAACTGGGCCAACTCCCCACGAAGAATGTAATCATTAAGTACTGCAAACACGTATTAATAAAACATTTTAAAACTGATGAGCAGAGTAGGTGATAGTAATGAAATGTCACTTCCGAGGTTCCTTTACAAAGGGCAGTGACCTTTGTCTTCTTGGACTCTTTCTTTGTCTTGCTTGCTCTGATGAAGCCAGATGATGCGTGTTGAGCCTCCCTGTGGCCAGGTTCACTCGGCAAGTAGTTGAGGGACGTCCTCAGTCTCATAGCCTGCCAGGGACTGAATCTTGCCAGAAACCTCAAGGGTGAGTTTGGATGTGGATTCTGTCCTGAGTCAGCTCTGGAGAAACTGCAGTCCTGTGAAGAGACTCTAAAGTAGGGGACCCAGCAGAGACACACCCAGATTCCTACTTACAGAAACTGTCAGATAACACAGTTTGTATTTGTTTTGTGTGTGGTACGGGGATTGAGCCCAGGGCCTTCACAGTTATATCCCCAGCTGTCTTAGTTACTCTTCTTATTGCTGAGACAAAATACCTGACAGCTACAGTGAAAGGAGGAAAGGTTTATTTAGCTCACAGTGTGTGGAGGTTTCAGCATATGATCAGCTGGCTCCAAGGCAGGCTGGCTTGGCAGACATGGCAGAGGAGAAAAAGTTCATGGTGGGGAGAAAGTAGCAAAGCAACAAGGGGTGACCAGAGCTCTTTGTGTCCCTTATATCTTATCCACACTACTTAGGGCAGGTCGCACTCTCACCCCTAATCCTAGTGCCCTCGATCCTAGATTGCTCCATGAATCAATCCCAGCATCACATACTTGAGATCCAGTCACTTCTGAAAAAGCCCCACCTATGACAGCATGAGGCTTTGGAGGGACATCTAGGCACCAGCCTTATTATCATTATTATCATTACTATTATTTGACACTAAGTGGCTCAAGCTGGGTCCCTACTTGTGATCCTCTTGCCTCAGCCTCCCAGAGTGCTAGGATTGTAGGCAAGCACCACCACATCAGCTTAAAAGGTTTAAAACCACTATATTTCTGGGTAAATTACTACCAGAGACAGAAAACTACTTGAATTCATCAAATATGGAGTCTGACGGTTTCTCTGGACTTTCAAGATGTTTGGTTTATCCCGAAGCACAGAAACATAAATTTTGAGTGATTCTGACCCCAGGGAATAAGTACCCAACATTTCCTGCCCAAGGTTCCAGCATCCTCCTTTCTTTGGCAGCTGAAAGACTAAACAGATCATAGAAAACCACTCCCCCAGGTCTTCTTGCATAAGAACTAAGTGGAAAGTCAGAAACATAGCCAGATGGGCCAGGTGTGATGGTGCATGCCTGTAATCTCTGCACTCAAGAGGCTGAGGCAGGAGGATTAACCTGAGGTGTGAGGCCGCCTGGACTACACAGTGAGACCCTGTCTCAAACAAAACAAAACAACACAAACCCAGATGAACAGGATGAGCAGTTAGATAATTATGTAACTCTGCCTACCCTCAAGATGTGTATGTAGCCAGGTGCCATAATCCCAGCACTCAGGAGCCTGAGGCAGGAGGATCACCACAGTTCAGGCCAACCTAGGCTCCATAGTCAGTTCAAGACCATTTTAAACTGCTTAGGGAGACACTGTCTCAAAAACAAACAAGCAAACAAACAAACAAGGCATGTGTATAAAAATGTAATCAGATAAGACCAGACACTAGTATGCCCTTGCAATCTGACATACTTGGCAGATTTAGGCAGGAAAGAAGTGAATTATAGCTGGGCGTGGTGGCTCAGGCCTGTAATCCCAGCACTTGGGAGGCTGAGGCAGGAGGATTGTTGGGAGTTTGAGACCAGTCTGGGCTACAAAGTGAACTCAAGGCCAGCCTGAACTCAGTGAATAGACTTCCATCCTCCTAACGTCCATGAGACGCTCTCCCGTGGGCCATCCTCATTGGAAACATACAGAAAAGGTAATTCTGGAAAATGCAATTCAATGTAGCCAGGCTGAAATGTTACAAAGACCCTACAGTCCACCCCTTGCAAATCTGACGCCTGTTTATGTACTTTATTTAAGCCATACACAATCTCTAAATAGAGACAGTAACCAAGTCAGGCTCCTGCTTAACATGATACAACTATCCCTCTTACAACCAAACACACTAATCTTCTCCCCCAGAAGAACATTGTAGGCTCATTTTGCTTTTGAATAGTTTTGTTCTTTTTGTAGTGGATTCACACTCCCTGCTTGATGTCTTGTAACATACTCCGTATAAAGTTATCTATCATTAGCACATCTTAGATGGCAAAGGGATTGGAGAGGAGATGGAAAGAAAAAAACTTGCCTAACATTATTAAAATACATTTGCATTGAAGTAAAGAAGAAATACATTACAGTACAGTCCTCATTGCTACAACAGGTCACAAGATCTCAGCTACTGTCACCTACTACATATATGTTACATACCTCAGTGGTGATTTAGTTTGAATCTAGGGCCTCACCTATGCTAGCGAAGTATGCTGCCAGGAAGCTATATCACCAGCCCTTTTCAGAAATACAAAGCTGCCCAGACTGGCCTCAAACTTGTGATCTTCTTGCTTCAGCCTCCTGAGTAGCTGAGATTAAAAGCGTGTGCTATCTTGGCTTGTTGAAATATATTTCCTTTGTGCTTAGCAAGCATCTCAGGTGGTCATGGTTCCTTGTCTTAGGGAATGACCCAAATCTCTTGTAAAAGTCTGGGCCATTGGCAGTCTACACTGGATTGTTAGTTTTCCACTGACCTTACACAGAGGATCTGGGAGCATTGAGGGGTGGTGCAAAAAATTTCCTGCATTCTTCTTCATGAGAGCCATCACCTAACAGCAACCCAATCTCCCCTGGATAATCAGGACATCAGGATCTATCACCTGAGCCACCGCTTTGCCTGTTGGTGCAGTGCCCAAGCAGGCCGGATGGCAGCTTCAAGTTCCAGCTCAACAGAATTTTACTGTATTCCTGGGTGAGAACAGTTCTCCTTTGGTAACTGTCTTATCTTCTTGCTGCTGAAACGAAAGATCTGACACCCATGAGTTAAAGGAGGAGAGGCTTATTTTTGGCCCACAGTTTGCAGAGGCCTTAGTCCCTGGTCAGCTGGTTCCAAGGCAGGACGGCATGGCAGAGGGGCACGGCACAGGAGAGGCAGCGCACAGCATGGCGGGCAGGAAGCAAGGGTGGCCCCAAAGCTCTTCCCACCAGGCTTCACCTCCCAACACCTCCCCCAGCTGTAAACACATCAGCGGACAAATCCGGTGCTACAGTCATGGTCCAGTCACCTCCCAAGGGCCCCACCCATGAGCATATGTGGCTTTTGGGGCCACCTAGATCAAAACCATAGCACTAACCAAGATCTCTAGACTAAAACAACATAAACTGCAGGAGTAGGAAGCAAAAAGCTTATTACTGGACCACTACAGGATAAGGCCAGTAGTGAGGGGAGCTGCTTTGGTTGTGACCCTTGGCCTCCTGGACTCATGAATCTTGAGTATGGTGGAACCATCCAGGCTGACTTAGCACACACATCACACACTGCAGATAATGTTCCCGTCTTATAAGGTGCCTCCCACAGCTGGTGCTGTAAGTGAATTTCTAAAAAGCCATTTGGCCGTCTTATTAAGGCAGCTGCTTCAAGAGGATACACAAGGAGCATGGTGGAACCCGTGAACTCCACATGAAGAATCCCTCTGCATGTCATTGGCTTGGGGATGCCCCGAGCATGGATACGGCATTCATAGGTCCCCAGATGGTAGTTTTGGCAGAAACGCTGGGTGCAGAGAAGGTAAATCTACATCCAGAGCAAGCGTCAATTCCAGGAAGAACAAAGCGTTGTCTCTTCTATGAGGAAGCGGGCCAGTGTAACCAACCTAACCTCAGTGGCTGGCTGACCCTGGCCAACGTGACAGATGAGGGGCTCAGAATTGGCTCTGCTGCCAGATTAGGTCCCTGAAGCACTGTAGCCAGGAGAGCCCGGGTGAGTGGAAGTCCATGTGGCTAGGCCCATGCAACCACCTCCATCACCATGGGCACTTTGCTCCTCGGCCATCAGACTGGCTGGAGGCTGTCCCATGTCCTCCCACTTGGTTACTACAACCTGGCTTTACACTGTGGTGAGCACCCACATGAAACACAAGTATTTCCATATTCTGCCACTCAGTTTGCTTCGTATCTGTTCCGCAGATCAACTTGTCATTAATTTTATAGCTGTTTCCTCTAGGTCTTGGGTTACCAGGATCTGGTACACTTTTCCCCCTGGTGGGATCAAACTGAGGGCTTTGTGCATGCAAAGCATGTGGTCTACCACTGAGTTACACCCCCAGTCCAATCTAATACTTTTGAATAGAACAAACCCTGTGAAGTTGGGAACTCGAAGGGTTATGATTCAGTGCTGTGTTCACTGGTTTACCAGAAGGACTTAAAAAACTCAAAAGCAGTTTATGTTCACAGCTAATTTTTTTTTTTTTAATAGCAAAGGACACACAGCAAAAGCAGCAGGAAAAAAGGTACGCACCGGCTGAGTCCAGAAGACTGGACACAGGCCTCTCATGTCCTCCCACTCCAAGGGAGTGCCATCTCTGCCCAGGAAGCCTGGTGTAGGCTCAGGGTCCCACAGGGCTGGTCATGCAGGTATGATCTGCTAGTCTGTCCTCACATTCTGCAGGAATAGATTTTGGGTTTGGTTTTCAAAACAATCCTACCATTACCGGAAGTGCTGTTTCTTTCAGGATAGCTTTGGAGACCACAGAGTCCCTTGTGCAGACTTGAGCTATGAATTGAAAACTAAAAGTCCTGTCACGTATGGTGGCACACAACTGTACTCCTAGCACTTGGGAGGCTGAGGCAGGAGGATTGCCACGAGAGGCCAGCCTGGGCGATGTAGTGAATTTAAGGCCAGCCTAGACCCTGCCTCAAAAAGCAAAAGAACAAAAACAAAAACAAATTAAGTCCTAAACTGATCATTTTAATTTTAAAGAAATATGGTAATCCTTCAACTAAGTAATCATTCTTTTACAAATGCACTGTAAAGAAGCAGCAAGGATGTGCATAAAACCCTAAGGATCAGGATGAATCCAGAGTACCATTTACACAGTGCCTAACTGGAAGTGTTTTGCAGGGAAACACTGGAAATTTGGTAAACAGTAAAAACTGAAATGAACAAACTGAAATGTTCACAAGCCTTTGACAATGTTATGGATGAGTATTTATTGACAGGCATTTAGGATATACTGATATGTGATCGAAGTATACAGTAAAATACAGTAACAGTTCAATTTTTATTTAAAAAAATATGTATATGATAACCAAAAACAAAAAAGGTCCACAGGGTCAGACAATGGATGGAAACTGTGCTTCTCCTGGGAAAGGAGCACATGGGTTCTGATTCTGCTCTTTGCTTAACTGAGTTTCTCACTTTTGTAGTAAATCGCATTGTTTGGTTTTATAAGAGCAAGCCCATCTATCACAATGCTTCATTTAAAAAATCCATTTTTTACAACTTAGTTTTTGTTTTTTGTTCTTTAAAGCAGATTGGGAGGCTGAGGGCTGAGGCAGGAGGTTGCTGTGAGTCTGAAGCCATCCTGGGCTATAAGGTGAGTTTAAGACCAGGCTGCACTACACAGCAAGACCCTGTCTCAAAAAAACTGGGAAAAAACCTCCCCCAAACCAAAACCAAATAGCAAAAATAACTTCCAAGCTGCTGCAGAGGGCATGATTTTTACCCTTTGTGGGAGCGGGGAGACACTTCATAATCACAGACCATGCTGCATTTGGGGGTGAGCCACGTTCCCCACAGCTCCAGCATCCTTGTTTTGCTCCTGCGTCTGTTTCCTGGGCTCAGCCTGCTCACCAAAGGCCTCCTGCTGAGTCACCAGCTTCATCATCTTCAGAGCCATGTCTCCTCGGTCAGCGGGAACCTGCAGGTAAGCAGGCAGAGTCAGTGCCCTGAGCACCATCCCTGAGCGGAGGCGAGGGCAGCATCCTGAGGCTCTGCTCCTAGACAGGAGTCTGCTGTGACAGCGAGTGCGAGGGCAGCTGCACCCCAGAATGCCCCTTCAGGAGAGGGCCCTCTGGTGGGTCCCCACTGTGTTGGGTGACAGAGGTCTGGAGAAGTTGGCTGTTAGGAAAGAGCCTTCTCCTCCTTTGGGGCTCATCCGCTGATGTCTGTTCTTTGTCCTGGGTGCTGAGGGCGAAGCCTCACACGTGTGAGGCAAGCACTCCATGGCTGAGCTCCTACAGCCCCAGCCCGTTGGTTTCTTCAGAGGCTATGCTCAGGGTACTAGGACCAACCCTGCTTGATGAAGAAGGAAGACACATAACATCTGAAAGGATTCTCTTTGTGGGGGACCCCCCCAATTGGGAACAAAGTGCAGGAGAGGCCAGAGAGAAGCAACCAGGACAGTTCCAAACAGACGCAAATAAGGCCCTTGGTTTGGACAGCCTCCAAATCTTTGCAAGGCCTCCCTTGTCTCCCTTAAGTGTTTAAGAACAAATTCTTCAAAGAATCTCTTTGCAGCTAACTCAATGGAAAAGCTCCTGTTTACCACGTTTGAGACCTAGGTCTGATTCTCAGCATTATATGACATAAAACAAAACCGAAAACTACTTTCCCACACACACCATGAGAGAGGCAGGGTCAGAGGGTTTGGTTTCTCTTCTACAAAGAGATGGGTAAAGAGATGGTCTCCCAGGCCTGAAATCCCCCAGCTCCATGATTCTCCTGGCATATCCCTGTCCTGGACTCTCCTGCCAAGCAGAAGTCTCTAGGAGGTGACACAGTAGGACATTAAAAAATGACATTTCATCAACTGAAGGAGAAGTAGCAAGGAGCGACTCAGTAACAGTCTCCAAGGGCTATTTTAAGCCTGTCCCCAGCTGGTCTCTTCTGCGTGTGACAAAGCAAGAGGAAATGGGCTTGAACTCCAGCACCGCAGCACGAAGGTGGCTCACAGGGACAGTGTCTGGTTCTCAGACTCCTTGCTGGCTCTTCTGCAGGCAACAGTAAAGGTCCTCGGATCCCCAGAGCCATAAATAATGTCCTCTTTCCCTGGTGCCTGTCGCCTTGTCTGTCCTCTCTTTAAAAAGTGGGCTATTTTCTTCTACTTAAAGGAAACTGTCATCTCCTCCCACTCACTGTCCATTCACAGTCCTTAACCTTTCCACCTGCCTGCTGAGCTGCCTTCTACCAAGCGCACCCACCATGGCTGTGGGAGAACCAGGGGCACCACATCACGGCTTGTGAGCCAGCCCTTCACCCGGGTCTGTAGAGAGCAGCACCTGACATGACCAGTTATGCCCACCCTGGGATGCCACGAAACCATCATTCCTCTGTACCTCAAACAACTCCCAATTCTTCCTTGTGCTTTTTTTTTTTTTTCAGTGCTAGGGATTGAACCCTGGATCTCAGACATAGTAGGCATTGAGCTATGCATTCCTAGCCCCTTTTTAAAATTAAAAAAAATTTTTACCTTAAGACAGGGTCTCATGAATTTGCGTGGGGTGGGCTTGACTTTGGGATTCTCCTGCCTCAGGTTCCAGAGTAGCTGGGACCATAGGTGCAGACCGCTCTACTCAGCTGATTAAAAGACTTCCTTACGCTTTGTCCAATCCACCCACTTTTTCCCCTCCTGGGTTACCGTAACAGCTTCATTGGTCAACTCTCCACCCCAGCCTTTTCTCATGTCCCCTGATGCTAGAGTGTTAGTTCTTAGACAAATATGACACTTTTACTTCTTCGCTTAAAACTCTTCTGTGATACCCCCAGTCTGAACTCCTCAGCATGTTGGGCAAAGTCCCTTTTCCTAGCCTTCATGTCCCCAGCGTCCCTCCTGTGGCCTCCATCCCTGAAGGCTCCTGCTGTGGGCTTTGCACACACTCCTGCCTTAGCCTCTGCTCTTCCCCTAACTCGCTCCTGCTCATTGTGGGAGGCCTGGGCTTCCATGGCCCCAAGCCAGGGCTGGGGACATTTCCCCGGGCCACCTCCATTTTAACAGTGCTTTCTTCAAGCTGTGCGGTATGATACCAACAGCCCACTGTGCCACGTGTGCCACAGGGTCACCACCACTGCTCTAGGCCATAAGCGCCCTGAGGACAGAGACTGCTGCATTCATCTCTGTGCTCCCAGTACCTGCATGGCACGTGGTTAGCACTTAAGGGACACCCACATGTCTGTCCGAGAGCGTTCCAGGGGCCATTCTGCCTCCTGCTACCCTCCTCCTCTTTTTTAGTTAACTTGAATATTCATTCATCTATTGTAGTGCTTGGGCCTGAACCTGAGGGCCTTCTACATGCTAGGCAAGTGCTCTACCACCGAGCTACTCCCCTAGCCACCTATCTGCTCTTCAAGTCCTTTGCAAGTCTGGGGCAGAGGACAGGGGCAGGATTAAGACCTCCATAATCTTCCCCAGCTCAATCAACCTACTATCGAAGGGGAAGTAGAATGATCACCTTGCACATGTCACAGTGCAGTAACCACATGGCCCATCTTTGTGCTTAAAACCTCATCTATTTATTTATTTATTTATTTATTTATTTAGGTTTTTTGAGGCAGGGTCTCATGATGTAGCCCAGGCTGGCCTCGAACTCACTGTGATCCTCCTGCCTCAGCCTCCCGAGTGCTGGGATTGCAGGTGTATGCCACCATGCCAGGCTCAAAGCCTTTTCTAAACAAATCCCCAGAGCCAGGCGTGGTGGCTCACGCCTGTAATCCCAGCACTTGCAAGGCTGAGGTAGGAGGATTGTTGCAAGTTCGAGACCAGCCTGGGCTACTAAGTGAGCTCAAGGCCAGCCTGAATTGCATAGCGAGACCCTGTCTCAAAAAGGCAAAAAAAAAAAAAAAAAAAATCCCCAGGCCACCACTATGCAGTGACTCTCGTGCCATACTGTGTGACTCAGGTTACAGAGAAGCCATCTTTGGTTTTCACTCCCTGAAAACTGCCAGAGGAAGGCAACTTGTCTCCTCCTCCCCCAGGACAAACTGAAGAGGAAAGTGTCTCACTGATACATTCAAACTAAAAAGGGTGGGAACTCAGTATAGCTCTTGATGCAAGATTTACTCTTAAAATGAGTTTATATTCAAAGCCAAGAGGCAATCACACAGGTTGAGTATCCCTTATCTGAAATGCTTGCAACTACAAGTGTCCTTAGATTTGTAGATTTTGAATCAGTTGTCAGATTTTGAAATATTTGGACCTACACAATGAGATTGTGACTGAAGTATAATATCCCCTCTGCAAACAGCCTCAAGGTCATTTTCCTCAATGTGTTGCCGCCCCGGGGTTTTGACTACCTTGAATCACAGGTCAGGTGTATGTGATATCATGTTGGTGCTCAGGAAGTTATTAATTTTAGACCATTCTGGAGTTTTCAGTTTTGAGTTTTGGACCTGAGATGCTCGACTTGGAACAGAATTTCACTAGAGAACTCAAAACACCTCCCAAGCCCAAAGTACTTTTAAGACCCCTGGAGGTGGTGGACACACACACACAGTAAGCTGCCTGTGACTCTCCACTTGGCACAGCCTGGAATGAAAGGTGACCTGTTCTTACCATGTGACCAGCACCTAGAATCCAGAAGAAACACAGGTTCTTGTAGCACTTGACGAAAGCAGATGTTTCTGAGGATTTGGGGTCGCTGTACAGTGCCTTCCACCTCAGGTGACTGAACTTGGACAGCTCTGGCCACTTGAGCTTCCGCAGCCAGGCTTCCTGACCTGGTGAGAGGGAGGAGGAGGAGAGGGCCCAGCATGAAAGGCTGCAGAAGCACAGTCATAAGGAGCTTTGGATCCCCTGTCCTGGTAGCTATTCCAAAAACATGTCCTTCAGCCTCTCTTAAGAAATTTCCATTATGTTATCCTAAAGAATTCTCCAGTACTCTTCCGGTAAAGATTTAGCTTCTCATCCAGGTGTGTCTATAAAACAACAGAAATAGTCTAACCACAAACTATACTACCCCTTGGACAAACTGTGAAGAGGTATAAACTGTACAGTGGTAAAAACCAGCTTTATATCATTTGTATCCAATCACTGCAAAATGTCTTCAAGTCTACAACACAGGAACCAGATCCAAGTTCTGAGCCCCATACTAAAAAAACTTTCAATGGCCCATTGGCCACAAAAAGAGATATTTTTATTTAGTGTATTCCTTCATCATTGTTATAATTAAAAGAACATTAGATTTTTTTTTTTTTTAATCAGCAAAACAGGAGGAGCCCATATGTTCTTAAACTCCACCTATTTAATTTGGGTAAACGCATAGAGCTTACTACCAAAGATAAAAGGCTTATGCAAAATGCTACCTAACTGCTGACTTCTATGACTTTTAGGAGCTATTATTTAGCAGATTCTACGTTTAAATTTTGGCCTCCGCTTGTTTAGCAGGTTATAAAATCAAGCTTAAGCATCAATGATTTGCTAATGTTCTTGTCCTCTTTTCCAGACTTATCAACAGGCCAGTAAACATTGCGCTCTGGACCTGTGCTTTCCACCTGTAAATTACACTTCCTCCTCTAGAGGTCCACCCTCAAGGAAGCAGCAGTGTCGGTGGGCAGCAGATCTCCAGCTAAACACAGGCAATAACCTGCATGCTGACACAGCCCACCAGCTGGGTAATAGGATGGGCAATAGAAAAAACCTGGCGAGTTGTTAGGTTTAGATTTAATTCACTGAGCTGTGCTTAACATCCACTGTGACGCTGCAAAAATTAGGGGTCATGGTTTAGATCTAGAGCGTCACCTGCAAGTCTCAAGTTCAGAGGTGGAGTTTTTGAAGGTGACTAAATCATGGGGTGCTTGATTCATCCATAGATTCATCCCTGGATGACTTTGAGCTAAATGTGTTAGGAGGTGGGGCCTGGGTGACAGAGGTGACACTGAGGGTGTACCTAGCTCTCCTGTTCCTTCCTCTCTCTCTGCTCTGTAAGCAGCTTCCCTTTTCTATGCCTTCTATCAAGCCCTTTCTGCCTGTGAGCTGGTGGACTCACGCAGACTGAGATCTCAGAAACTATGAGCCACAAACCTCTCCTCCATTAAAGCTGTGAATGTCAGGTATTTTGTTCTAGCAACAGGAAACTAACTAATACATAAGGTTTCCCTTCAGTTAAACAGTGCATTTGCCAAATAGCCAGGAAATTTTTGTAGTTGGGGCAGGCACTGTTCTTTAATCATAACCTGAAGGGTCTTCAGGTTTTGAGGGACCAGACTGCTCAAAATCTAGAAGGGCATAGACTTCTCCGAGGGGTCAGGGCTATATTCAGCTTCCCTCTTTTTGAAGAGCCAAGGTTTTCAAGCAATAAGAAATGACCTTCCTCATGGCACCAACATTGGCAATGCTAAGACTGACATGTCTGTGGCAGGTCCTACCCCCAGCGTCCCTCCCTTAAAGTCAGTGCCTACCCATGGTGTCCACAACGAGATCCAGTTGTCCATTGTACACAGTTACGTTGACCCCAGCTTCCAGCAACGCGTCCACAAAGATGACGACTGGCTTCATGAAGTCCTCTTCCATGTTCATGAAGACACAAGCAGATTGGCCTACACGGGGCAAGAAAAAGGGAGCAGCTTAGAATATGCCAGAACAAGAGGTGCTTCTCAGTCCAAACATCCTGGGCTCCAGCACCTAGAAGTCACCACCATGCAGCACTTAGCAAAGTGGACGGCAGGAGCTTTGCAGACAGTGACCCAGGTCTGGGCTAGCTGGGTGGAAAGGAGGCACCAACAGCCCAGTCCCTCGTGCTCCAGTCCCTCGGGTGCTTGTGATGATGGCAAGTATTGTTTTTTTATGAGGAATTGAAACCTGGGAGCCAGCAGTGAGCAGAGCAGAGGCCCAGGGATACTCCTGAGGTCACTCAAGGATGAAACTGTCCTTTGGGGACCATGTTTTCCTTTTATGCTGGGTGGCACCAGGGCCATGTTCCAAATTCTGAACAAGTGGGGCTACCTTATAATAAACCAAGCAAGACTCAAGCCAATTTCAAGCTGGCTCTCAGGAAAGCCACCTGGATAATGAGGCCTAGGCAAGAGAAGAGCCAGTCAGCACAGCATTCCTGCTGGATTCTTTCCCTCCAGTATCATCACATTAATGACAGCCATACTATTAGTAGCTGCCACTCATTCCCCAGCCATATGGCTGCATAAGTGTCCTATAAACCACTTCCCACTTGTTCTTCATCATTACCTTGGGAAAGAAGATGCCCGATTTTGTAACATGCCTTGGGGGTAGGATGTAGCCGGTCAGTATTGAGCTGAGACATGAACTCAGGCCTGGCTGGTTCTACTTATGTACATTTCACTATAAACTGAAACTCAAGACCCAAGGGACAGTACCTAAGGGCACTTTGTCCTTTCCAGAGCACATACAGATCTAGAGCCAGAGTTTTCTCTACCAACAAACAGCTGCAAAAATATAATATAATTGCTGTGCCCATTCAGCCACACTTGGGGAGGGAGGGGTTCTACAATCAGAGAATCTGGGGCTGAAAAATACCATCAAGAAGATAAAATGAGTGAGGTGAGCAGAAAGGATGCATTTCGTGGGAGCCTGTCGATGCCTGCCCTCCTATGATTCCCCACGCGCTCAGCGCCACAAAAGCTCCTCGTAGCTGGGTCTACTTGCTGCAGATTCTGACACCACATCCCCCACTTCTATTTGATCTAGAAGAATGAGGATACCATGTCTAGGCTGAGTCCCCTAGTGCCTGAAGGCTGGAACAGGATGGCCCATGATCCCTGTGGAAGTGAGGACCAGGGTCAAGTCTAGTTTCTCAGCAGCTGCCAAGGGGCCAGCCAAGAAAGGGGCCTCCTGACCACACAGTCCAGGGGCATCTTGAACACACACACAAAACACAAAACCTGCTCAGCTTGCTTGCAGTGTTTTCCACCAGGAACTGGGGGATCCTGCCTAATGTTTTCCCGACTTTAATCACAGGTGGTATATGCATGACTGTCCCATTGGGCGGCTTCTATCACTGATGGTACAGATGTATTGAATCACTTTTATCGTTTTTTTTTTTAACTAATAAAATTAATAAAAAGCCACCCAATAAGACAGCTTTGTGTATACCAGCAGTGGTACAAACCGCCTGGCAGCAAGAAACACAAATTATGGCCCCATCATGAATGTGTTTAGGCTATACTGCAGCACTACATACTGCAGCACTACATCTTAAGATTTCTCGTTGGCCACAGTCACTAAAGATGCTGGTATTTCCATCCTATGACTTCAGGGCAGCTGTGGTCCATGGCAGACCACATCCAGCAACAGGGTGCTTGGGAGCCCAGCGAGAGATAGCTGGTCAAAACCTGTCCCTGCACATGGTTGTGTCTGACATCCTTCAAAGGACTTTTGGGTGGAAATTAACCTGCCACTAACTGTGGTCTTGGACATGACTTTTTTACCTTCAAATTTCAAACTGAGACAAAGTAAACAGAAGAGAATAATGATCCCCATGTTTCCAAATGAGGCTTCAACAATTACTGACAAATAACCAATCACCAGTCATGTTTCTCCCCACCCACTTCCCTACCAACCCTTGGAACCTATTCCAGCGTGTCGGTCACTGACCCTAACCCTGCTTGCTCATCTATGAAGTGTGGATATAATATTATTTGATCCACCACACCCCATCACCACCACCAAAGCTCACTCCACAAATGAAAGCCTCTGGATTTGCACCTCTCCTTTCCCAACTTGACAAAGCACTTAATCAGGTCATGTACGCACCTCCCCAGGAGACATCCTTGGGAATAATTTTGAGCTTCGTTCTGATGGGGCCGTTCATGAGCTGACTTAAGGTGCCTTGGTGTAGACCTCTCACGTGGCGCTGAGAAAGGCGGCCTGAAACCAAACCGGTACCAAGTGAGTCAAGAGCTGGAACCCAGGACCTCGGGAACTTCTCTCCCTGGCTGCTTCCCGGATGCAGTGCAATACCAAGGAGGCTTTCAGATGCAAAAGGAAAAGTCGTCTGCCCAATTTGTCTCTATCTCGAGGGAGGAAGAAAGAATCAGATTAAAAGCAAGAAGGTTCTATTAGTGTTAACTAAGGGGCCATTAGGATTATCCAAAAGGGAAAAGGAAAATCAGCTGAGAATACAATCCAGGGGTACCCTGCAGCCTTTACTCACCTCTTACAGGCATTCTGCATCTAAAGGGAAGCTGGATCGGCTAAGAGGCCACAAAATTTAACCCAAAACGACAGAAGCCAGATGCAAAAGACTAACATATGCCAGGCATGGTGGCACAGGCCTGTGTGTAATCCCAGCTACTCAACAGGTGGGAAGGAACAGGGGGATGGTGACTTCAAAGCCAGTCTGGGAAACTTAACAAGACTGTTTCTTTTCTTTCTTTTTTTTTTTTTTTTTGGTACCGGGGATCGAACTCATGACCTTGCGTTTGCCAGGCAGGCGCTTAAGCCACTGAGCTAAATCCCCAGCCCAAGACTGTGTTTCAAAATAAAATAAAAAGGGTCAGGCGTGTAACTCAGTGACAGAGTGCTTGGCTAGTATACACAAACCCCTGGATCAATCTCCAGTTCTACGAGATAGAAAAAAATGACTCATATGGCTTCATTTATAAAGTATGTTCAGAAAATGCAAATCCAGGGAGACAGAAAGCAGATTAGCAGTTGCCTGGCACTGTGAATGCGAATGGACTGGAAATAGACTGTGGGATCTTCTGGGGACGACAGAAGTGTTCTACCATTGGATGATGGCGAAGATTGTACAAGTCTGTGGATATACTAAAAACAACTGAATTATGCTAAATTACACATTAAAAAGGCTTTAAAACAGATGGGTTTATTGTGGGAGGCTGAGGCAGGGCTAACAGCATGTAGGTTTACTCACGTAAATGGGTTGGCATGTGGATTGGCATGAACTCTAGGCTGGATTCCATGGCCAAGTTGAGAGTGTTTTTGGTTAAAATGTTATAGAAGTTCACGTCATCAGTATTCTGAAATACACAAGTACAGTCAGCTATTTGTGTTCTTTTTCTACCATCGAAGTAGCAAAACAAAAAGGCTAAGAGATTCCCAAGGGGAGCTTTAGCTGTGTGAAGTTTACTTAGACTTAGGCAAGAGTGGTGGCGCATGCCTGTTATCCCAGCAATTGGGAGGCTGAGGCAGGAGGAGCTCTGCAGAGTTCAAGGCCAGCTTGGGCTACACAGAAACACCCCATCTTAAAAAAAAAAAAAAAATCGTGCAGGTTCAGGAGGCGGCTGTGTGAGCCCACACTCCTGGGGGAGGTGGCAGCTCAGGAACTGCGGAAGATTCAAGTGCTATGGGTCTTCATGAGAATCCTGCAGGCTCCAGTCCTTGGCCAGCCCATTCTGCCCTTCAGGCCTGGCAAGGATCCAAGTGACAACAAATACCATCCCTGCACCACTCGCCCCTGCAAGCCGAAGTCCCCATTACAGAATCATGACGGCACTACTCAGAACCATCAGATTTATCATCTGGTACGCACTCATCTCCAGATTTCCAGGGAGACCCACGATGAAGCCCCAATCTCCACCCCATAACCCACAGGGACACCCAAGCTCCCCTTTACCTTTTCAATGATCGATTCCGCCTCACTCCACAGCTGGGTGGCCTCCTTGTAACGCCCGCTATCTACAGCAGCCAGGACCTTTTCTGCAACGGCAGACACCTCTGCCAGACCTATGTCATCAAGGAGAGACTGGAATGCAAGAACAAAAAGGCCCGCTTTACTTGGCTGCATAAATCTGGTGTCGCTGCAGCCAGACATGGGCAAGAGGCTCATGTACTGTTGCAGGTCCCACTGGCAAAAAATCTGCAAAATCGTGAACTGAACTAAGATGGTAGATACATGTATGCTCACAGTGACCTCTTAACTTTAGGACCTATTTGAGAATTTTTTTTAAGTGGTGTGGGGGATGGAACTCAGGGCCTTCACATTAAGTGGCAACCCCAGCCCTTTCTTTATTCTTAGAGACAGGGGCTTGCTAAGTTGCTCAGTTACCCAGGCTGGGCTCCAATTTGTGATCCTCCTTTCTCAGCCTTGCAGAGTGCTAATGTTGCAGGCATGCACTTCCACGCCTGGCTGAACACTTTCATAATGAAAAGTTAGGGAATTTGAAAAGAATGATTCTTACACCTGGAAAATGCAATAAGCGTGCTAGCTGTTGCTCAGGGTGTCCCGTCTAATGTGGACCAACAGTCCCTCAGGAACAGTATCAGCCATCCAGGCAAAGTCATCTAGCTTCCTCTTCCTGGGGACAGAAGGAGGTCAGGGCTGGAGAGGTCAGCAGAGGTGAGGAGCCACCCACTTACCATGCTGTACAGGTAAGGTCCCCAGGAGAGCACTGAATCTGGAGAAAATCACATATTTACAAATTAAGTATGTGGTAGCTCTGATTGCCCCAAGGAGCTTCACTGCTGGCCTCCAAAGCCAGATAGGCGTGCGGGCTTCAGCCCTGAGGCTCCTGAGCCTCTGCCCTGCACATGATGGCTGGAAGTCGGGGTGAAGGGGCGGGACCTTTCTTCTGGCTCCAGGCTCCAATGGCACACTCCTCTGACCCTGTCCAGGCCAGCAAATGCCTCATGGCTGGTGACACATCCCCAGAGACAGGTGGTGGGTGTGCAGGCGGAGGCTCGGATCTGCACGCTTTTAGGCTTCTTGATGGCTTAAAATATTTCCCCACCCTCACATCTCTGATCAGCAGCCTGTTTGCTCTATTTAAGGAAGAAGTCTAACGTGTTTGTGACTCCAGTACCGCGGGTGGCAGTCCTGCCAACCAGTTCAGTTCTATTTCACTGCCACACTGAGCGGGCCTGGGGCGGCAAACGGCTCCAGGAGACAAACACAGGAGCAAGACAGTGCCCGAGAGCAGCAAGAGGGAGCAAGAGAATAGTGAGCTGGGCTGAACCAGTTCACAGCTACGCTGTCCCTAGGTGAGACAAGTGACATGAGAGGTGTGTCGATAAAGCATCAAGGGTCCAATGTATAAAGCACACCTGAGAATGCCGTGCCTTTGCTTAGAGACTGTCAATGGCTCCCTCTGGCCAGTGCTCTTGAAGCATGTGTCAAATAATCTCAACTCTGCAGGATTTCAGTGTAGGTCTGAGGAAAAATGACTGTGTGATTAAATGCTTTGGGGTTGTGTACAATACATTTCTCTACCACAGGGCTTCTCAGAGCTTTAATGTAGCTGAGGAGCCCGAAGCAGTGAAGCCAGTATTTAGCGCTTCCATAACTCATGTGAGCAGAGCCCTCTGGGCAGCAATCACTGGACTGATATTCTTCAGAGGACCCGCGAGAAACATGGGGTGCAATAGATCTGTGACTTCACTAGCAGTCACCTCTCCGGCTTAACCTTCAAGCCTATGCCTTAGTTTTTTGAAATACAAAATTTTGTGTGTTTTAAAAACAAAACAAAACAAAACAAAGCATGGTCTTTCTGTCCAGCCTGGGCTGGCCTTCAACTCACTATGTAGCCTAGGCTGGCTCTGAACTCAGGATCTTCCTGCCTCAGCCTTGAGTGTGCAGGATGACAGGTGTGCGCCACCAGAATCACTTCCGGTTTTCTGGTGCACACCCTCCCACCCTGCTTGATCTAGATCAGGGATTGGCAAACTTTCTGTAAAGGGACAGATAGTAAATAATCTGGCATCTGCTCAGCTCTGTCCTCACAGCCACCAAACACCTATAGACAGTATGTAAATGGACAGCGAGGCTGCGTTCCACTGAAAATCTGATTCACCAAGGCGGGCTTGCAAGATCACGTCTGTCAGCCCTGATGTAGACCCAGCCTGCCCAGTAGACTTTTCTGCGGTGTTGCAAATGCTCAGTGTCTGTGTGCTCCACAATGATGGGCAGCAACTTAGCTGCACACATCTCTTGAGAACCTGAAAGGTGGACAGTGCCTTTGAAAAACTGGAACTGGAATTTTAATTCATTTTGACTTACATAACTGTGTGTGGCTGAAACACTGAAATCGCTCTGTGTGCTTAGTGACAGTGCAGCCCCAAGTCCTTCTTGAAGATAAGGAGTCTGAGGGGCTGGGGGTTTAGCTCAGTGGCATAAGTGTCTGCCTGGCAAGCACAAGGTCATGAGTTTGATTCCCGGTACAAAAAAAAACAAAACAAAAAAACAAGAGAAAAAAAAGAAGATAAGGAGTCTGTCTGTGTGTCTCTCTGCCTATCGCCTAGCTGGGTCCTAGCTCTCAACAACTTTTATGGAAATTAACTGTATTTCTTCCTCAAAAAAAGAATGATTCAGGGACAGAGGGGTGATACTTCTTTTTCTTTAACTTTATAAAGAAAAGACATTTAAAGGTAGGTGTGGTGGTGCATGCTTACAATTCCAGCACTCAGGAGGGTGAGGCAGGAGGATCACCATGAGTTTGAGTCCAGCCTGGGATAGATACATAGTGAGTTCAAGGCCAGCCTGAACTACATAGGAGACTCTGTCTCAAAACAAAAACAAAAACAAAAACAAAAACAAAAACACCACCCCCCTCCAAAAAAAACCGGAGGGTTATTTTGGCTCACAGTTATCTCCATAACTAGAGATCTAAAAATCTGACAGCCTTCTTACTAACGGTGTGAAATTTAAAAGGAGATATGGAAGAACAGGTTAAGATCTTGCTGGGGACTGGGGATTTAGCTCAGGTGCTTAAGCGCTTGCCTGGTAAGTGCAAGGTCATGAGTTCAATCCCAGGCCAGGGCGGGGGTGGGGTCTTGCTGGTCATTATGGCACACACTTGTAATCCCAGCACTCAGAAGGCTGAGACAGGAGGATGTCACAAGTTTGAAGCCAGTGTGGGTTACATAATGAAACCCTGTCTCAAAAAAAAAAATAGAATCTGGACAGGTAGATTCCTAAAATGAGGTAGGTCATAGCAAAGAGCAAAAAGGTAGATTCTGGACAGGATGAACAGCACTTATACACTACGAGGCTGCCCTTCATCGTTAGGCAGAGACTGCATAGGCCAGTGGTCAGTGCCGAGATTCCAGCACCTGCTGCCCGGTTTCAATCTCAGCTCTACCACTATAGCTGAACTCCAGCCCAGTTGCTTAACCTCTTAAGTCTCAGTTTCATCACCTACACAATTAGTATAATAAAAGCATCTCCCATGTGGAGTTTTGTAAGGGTTAAAGGAAGTTACTACACGCAGTGTCGCGTGCTGTGCTGAAACTGTGATAAGATCCCGCCGCCGGAAGCATGAGGGCCAGGGCCGTCACTGTGAATCACGAACGACTCTCGTTTGTGCTCCCAATGAGGATGCAGGAGTTGTGAAACTTAAGACCTTAGGACGCAGGAGGGCAAGAAATAATCATTTCAAGGAGCCTCAGGACACCCCAAGCCCACTGGGGACCTGGCTCTATAACAAGCCAAATCCTTATCTTTTTTGAGAACAATATTGCCTTTTATAAATTATTGTTTTCAAAAGTGGAGCCATCAGCACACAGCACGAATTACAAATGCACCTTCAGACTGCTGTTCAGGTCTTCGCACCCACTACCCCTCAACAAACAGGAGTCCAGCAGCATGGACTGGACAATGCCGAGGCCCTGCTCGGCTTCCATGCCCTGCTCCTCCACAGCCAACTTCTTTCCCGATATCTAACACTGATGTTTGGTTTTGCCTGTGAAGTCACCTTTGGTGTGAATAGCAGCTCCCAACCAGGAGAGATGCTTCCTACAGGGGACATCTGGCAACATCTGGAGACCGGACTGTCACACTGAGGTGGTGCTGATGACACCTCATGGCAGAGGCCAGGGGTGTTGCTCCAATGCTCCCTCAACCAGGGTCACCCCAGAGGTCATGATGCTGAGGTTGAGACACCCTGGGGAATCAGCCCTACCAAGATGAGTTCCGCTGACGTCTGAAGCCACACACACACCTGACACCTCAGCAGAGCCACCCAACATCTGGGCTCCCAACAAAGACGTGCAGTTGTGAAACTCAAACCCATAGGCTGCAAGACCTGACGGCAACCTTGTCTTGCCTGCAACATGAGCCACAGATGGAAACGGCACTCCAAGTGCCAAGTATGCACACTTGAACTAGAGTGGCAAAGCATATTAAACGACGGGATTTGCCCGTGCTGCAATGTGCAGCCTGATTCGAATCTTTACTAGGCCGCTGGGTCGGTGTATGAAAAAGCGCCTCTCAGCACCTCTCTGAGCCTTCACAGCATCTCCAACTGCCAAATTAGATTCTTCTGTTGTGAGACACAAACAAAAGCCTTGTGGCAGGTGCGCTGGAAGTGAGTTCTCCTCTATTTCTTGGGGTATCCTGGGACATGCACATTCTATGCTGACTTCTCCAAAGACCCAGAAAATTCTGCTGCTTTATTCCCTGATATGGACAACATAATCCAAGGTCCCAGGAAGTGGGAGGAACGAAATGCCTAAAACTTAACATACTTACCAACAGGAGAGATCCACGAATCGCCCAAAGCAACCCCAGAAAAGTTGCACTTGATGGTTCCTTGCTTAACAGCCTTAAAGAGGAACCAAGAAATTCTGTCACCAAGGGTCACCGGGGGCTCCATCTTTTTCTAGCAGAGACAGGCTTCCCATGCTGCCTTTCCTGAGCGCAGACGTCTACTGCCCTTGCAAGAATCCCTGGATATTGGAAAATCACATATGCCAGCCAAGAGCCAGGGCTGCCCTCTCCTGCCGCCACTGGCAGAGCAGGGAGGTGCTGCTTAGTACTTAGTATCCCTCTGCATTGCTCACGGGATGCATGGGTCTGTTCCCCCCACCCTGAGGGCTGCAATTCTCCCAAGGAGTTTGGAGGCTCCTTGGGAGGTCACTGAAGGGCTGGAGGCATCTGTAAAGATACCCCTGAGGATGAGCTGAGGCCTTAGGACAAGAAACTCTGTGCTTTCTTTATTTTATTTATTTATTTGTTGAGGCAGGGTCTTGCTATGTAGTGCAGGCTGACCCTGAATTCCTTATGCAGCCCAGGCTGGCCTTCAACTCACTTCAATCCTCCTGTCTCAGTCTCCCAAGGGCTGGAATTACATGCATGTGTCACCACATCCAGCTCCTTCTATTTAAAGTATGCATTGCTGGGTGTGGTGGCACACACTGGTAATCCCAGCACTCTGGGCCTGTGACATGCTAGGCAAGTGCTCTACCACTCAGCTATATGCCCAGCCCTACTAATGTGCCTACCGAGACTTACTTCCATCTGTGTATCTCTTATCGGGTGAATGCCAAAGTTATTGTAATCAGTGTTCTCTCCAAACCCACAACAACAAAGGCATCTTCCCTGTTACCTTATAAAGCTCCAGACTAATGCCAGCAGCCATTTTTCCTCCATAGGACTCTGAGAAAATGTAGAATGGAACTGTCTGATAAGAAAAGGTTTTTACAAAGAATTAAATACTGTGATGGCCTTTAAACTTACACTAAGTAATTACAAATTTCTACTGCATGTAATAGCCAGACAAAACAAGCCTGCTTTCATGTTTTTCCTCATATGTAATTAGGATATTGACTCTGCAATCACTATGTGAAGCTGAAAGATCTTGCCATGCAGTTCGGGCTGGCCTCGACCTCACTATGTAGCCCAGGCTGACCTCAAACTCAAAGCGATCCTACTGCATCAGTCTCTCTGGTGCTGGGATTATACACATGCACCACCATGCCCAGCTTAAAGAATGTCTTTAAGCAAAAGCCCACAACTCAATCTTGGGAGTTAAACGGGTTTCTCTGAAATCAGCCAGGAAGCAAACTCTTGGGGAAAAGTTTAAAGAATGTGCTATTGCTGCTCCTTCTTGCCTTTACTTAGCTGTTCCCGAGTCTTTGCCTACCTGAAATTCTTGGTGGGAATCGAAGAAAGTCTTCAAGAGGACCATCATGTCCGAAGCCACTTCAGCAAGGTCCTTGGCATATGCATCGCTTGTGTTCACATAGCTGAAGCCGGCACCCACGGGGTTATCCACAAAGAGGAGGCTGGCAGCCTGGAGCTACATGCCATAGAGCAGAACATCAGAATCACCCAGCTGCTCAGCACTCAGCTCCGTGCCACAGAGCTCAGCAGTGTGCCAGTGAAACTTGTCAAAGGGAATTTTTAAAAAGAGAGGAACACACACCATAGCCAAGACAGGGTGAGGCAAGCAGGAAAGACAAACAACTACTTGGGAATCAGAGCTTACACTGGCCCCTTTCACACATGCAACTGCACTGCAGGCAGGGGAACATGCTAGTGCAGGCTGTGCAGGGCAGGGTCGGCCCGAGCAGTCACTTGCAGCTGTGAGAGTTCCCTTGGGGTCTGCACATCACACAGCAGTTTGCTTCCAGATCAGTCAATTTCCACATGGGCCTGGGTTCCAATGCAGGGATACACTTTACCACTTTTTCCAAAGAGGTTAAGCATTGTAAATTCTGCATCTGGTCTGCTGTGGTGGTGCACATCTGTAATCTTAGTACTTAGGAGGCTGAGGCAGGGGAATTGCTGCTAATTGGAGGTCAGCCTGGGCTACATAGTGAGCTCAAGGCCAGCCTGAACTACACAACGAATACCGTCTCAAACAAACAAACAAAAAAATTCTGTATCTGGAAGGATCCTCAGCAATGGAATAGTCCAGCTATGTTCAGAGGTCAGGAAATCAAAGCCCAGAAGGGGGCCAGGGCTTGTCCAATGTCACAGAGTTGGATGGGTGATGGCTGGACCAGGCCTGGACCCTGGGCTCTTCACTCTTCATTCAGGCTTTTTGCCCCAGCTTCACTGCACTTAGATCTGGGAGGCTCAGGGGCCTGCTAGTGGGCCCTCTGCTACCGCTACCAAATAAGAAGCAGGGGAACGTTCTAGGCCAAAACAAGAGGAAGGTCCACAAACACAGTCCGGACAAGTTAGCTCCTGATAAGCGGGAGCTGGGAACTCCCAGTGACAGCTGCCACTGGGGATGGGTGAGCAGGGCACACAGCAAAGGTGGCAGTGGCCTGGAGGAGCCACAGTTGTACAAGAGCCCGACTCCCAAGTTTGTGGTTTTGCCCATCTGGGAGTAGGGGCTGAGTGGGGTGCCACGAGTGGGCTCGGTGCTGGATGTGGTACCTCACGCCTGTAATCCCAGCACTTGGGAGGCTGAGGCAGGAGGATCGTTGAAAGTTCGAGACCAGCCTGGGCTACAAAGTGAGCTCAAGGCCAGCCTGAACTGCATAGTGAGACCCTGTCTCAAAAAGACAAAAAAAAAGAGTGGGCTTGGCAAGGAAGTAAAATGAGAAGGGTAAGGCTCCTGGGAAGGACAGGGTCTCAGGCGTTCTGCCAGAGCAGGTTTCTGGGAGCAGGTGGAGAAGGCAAGAAATGCTAGTTGGATAAGCTGTCCTGAGACTTGGGAGAAGCCAGGCTAGAGAACACAGTGGCCCAAAGCCTCAGGAAATGCAGGAGGGATGGGATGCTAAGTCTGTGGCCCCACCCCCGCTGGGGAGGCCCAGCCTGAGAAGCTACTGGACAGATGCGGCTAGGGGACGGCCTCATGGTACCCAGGTGGTTCTTCGTGGCTTCAGATCACTGTCAAGGGGTCCAATTTCCTCAAAGTTTCCAAATCCAGTGCTGGAACCGCCTGGACCACCCTGTGCAAGAGAAAAAAAAAGAGAGAGACAAAAACCCAGAGAAAATTTAGTCAAGTCTTACTTGCTACAGGCATAACCACATTCACTAGAAACGATTTATGACTTAGGGATGGCTAGGTCACTCTGCACAAAGGACCCATCTTCTCTGGCACTTGGCGAACAGGGGTATCTGCATCTACAGAGCCCTTGACAGCTGCTGAAGTCCTTCCCTTTGAAAGGACTGAGGCGGGGCTAAGATCCCCCAGGGAACCTTCCTACCTCCGGACATCTCCTTCTTGGCCTGCAGACTTTTCAGTTCTGGAGGAGTCCTTCAGAAACAGCTCATCTGAGTAAGGCCATAGGGGAGAGGGCAACTCAGCAATGAGAGAGTCTACTGAGGCTAGACTGGGCCTCTGAACCTCATCTCCTTGGCAAAAATGGCACATTCTCTCTGCTGAGTCCCTGAGGATTGACAAAGGGACCCAGACAGGCTGCTTGGCCAGGCTGATTCCCCATATTCAGAATAGTAAACGCGCAAGTCCCAGGCTGGAGTGCCTGGTACTGTGGACATTCAGGGGCAGGGGAGAGGCAGGATTCTGGATTTACGCTTCCTGTGGCAGATTCCAAAGCATGATGGGAAGATGTTCTGCGGCTCTGATTGGCTGGGCTGGGGGCAGAGACAGGGAGAGGAAGAAACAAGGCAGGTGAGGTCTCCAGGAGACTGAGGGGAGAGGAGTTTCTCTAGCAATATCAATGGGGAACGCAGAGCTGGAGGAAGGGCGCCATGAGGACAGTGTTACCAGCCCAGGTGACTGAAGCGGCCCTGAGCCTTAGAACGAAAGGACCCAGGCCTCTGTGCAAGACAGGATGGGCAGGAAACAGAGAGAAGAAAAGATGAAAGAAAATAATTGCTCCAGCACAACAGAAGCCAGGCCAATTTGCCTAGGGAAATCTAAAGCAAAGAAAATGACAGAGGGAGGCGGGGCTCAGGGCTGGCGGGATCATGCAAGAGACCCTGGCAGGGAGAGGCCGCCTCCGAGAACATTTTAAGCTGGCCTGATTTAAAATCAGAGAATATATGTACTTTGTGTTAAAGGGAACCAAAGAGTTCCTGACACAGGGGTACAAGGTTCACAAACCAGTTGAGCTGGAGACGTTCCTCAGAGAGCCATTTATTGCAGTGATAGTAAGGGTGCAACTCCGCAGTGGCCAAATAGGGAAATGGGTTAGTAAATCACATCTGTGGGATGCATAAGGACACCGTTTGGAATCACAAACTACGAAACGTTACATGGCAACAGAGGAAAATGCTCAGCAATATACAATAGGCAATACATTAAAATCATGTCTGTATCCTCCGTGAAAGCTGGAAGCTCTTTTCCTAGTGATTGGGCAGGATCAAAATGAAAGGGAACCTGAGAATCCTAAGAGGTTGGGTGTTTCTAAGAGAAATCTCACTCCCCAGGCTGCTTCAGGGAAGCAAGAGTGGTGGCAAGTGACTCCCTGGTCCCTTCTCCCCTTGGCAAGGAGAAACTGATAGGCAGAAGCTTCTGTTCCATCTGAATACAAAAAAAAAAAAAAAAAAAGATCACAAAATCTTTTACCCAGAACTCTGTGAGGGGTTTTCAGTGGAGCCCAGGGTTACCCCGCGAACTTGGGAATATGCTAAGTGCATCAGTGGACCAAATGAAAGGCTCTGATGGTTTGAAAGTCTGCTGAAAATAGCTTGCTATTCCAGTTACCTCAATTTGATATGACCTCAATTCTCAAAAAGCCCCCCATCCTGCCCAGAAATCAGTGCATAAACCCTTGGTAGGCTGCTGAAATACATCTCCTTTTATTCTAAATTAACTGTTTCCTTTGTTATCATTTCTTTTTTCCTTCTCCTCTGGGCCTCTGGGAAAATAGAGAAGAGCATTTTTCTGTCTTCAGTTGCTCTGCTTCACAGAGCCTCACAGCTCAAAGGTTAACTTAACAGCAGGTCACAAACTAGATGGCCTCCAGGGCCAGGCAGAGGCCACTAAGGAGCAGAAAAAATCAGACAGGAGTAGAGGTTTCACTTCCCCTAGAGCCCTAGTCCTCTCTGACAGGGACCCCACATCGCATAGCTTTGAAGACACTGAGGTTAGGTCCCAAGTTGCTAGATTTCCCAAGAGGAAGGAAATGTCCTGGTTTTAAAATACAGAGATCTAACTGCAGTTTAAACAACACTGCAGTTAACCAAAGAAAAGATCATGATTTCTGAAATTCACTGTTTTTTCAAATTGTTCTCTGGAAAGCCAGGAAAGTACCGAGCGGGCAGCCAGGGGCAAAGAGGAGGCCACATGCATAGGACACAGCACCCTGAACATCCCAGCCTCAGCATTTTGGCTTTGCTCTGCTGAAGCTGCCAAATGCAAGATTTCATTGGATATGGAAAAAAAAAAAGTCCTGCTGAGTAAGACAGTTTGAAAACCACCAAAATCCCCAATTTAGACAATGAAGGCTCAGAGAAGGGAAGAATCTTGCCAGGGCTGACAGTGGTTGAAAAGGCACTGAAAACCCAGGTCGCCTGACCAGCAGGGCTTGGCTGGTCTTCAACCATCTCTCCCTTGCAGTCACACTGGGTGCTCATAACCAGCAGCCAGACCTGGGTGGACACTGTGGGCTTTCCAAGCATTTTCCTAACCAAGCCAGCCTCACATACTGCCCCAGAAGAGGGCTGCGTGAAGACCGTGAGTTAAGGTCCCTCCAGGAAACTATCTGCACTGTAGCTCAGCAGGAAGTCTGCAGGGGGCTGGGAGGGAAAAGTCAGGTGCCACATCCATGGAAATACCTGGGGGGCCAACTTATCAGTGAGCCACTTGAAGCCCCCTGCTGGGCTCTATCCACATCTTCCTGTTCCTTGACTTCTCTCTGGGGCTGTAGCCAATGTCTGCAGCCCTGGATAGATAATTCAGAAATACAGGAAGGATCCCTGCCTGTCTCTGCAGGAAGGAGGGGTTTACACAGCTCCTAACCTTCCATCAGAGCTCAGTGTGAAAAGGAGAAGGCTGGAACCTCGGGTTCACACTAAGACACACACAAAAGGCCTGCAGCAGTTCCTTTCAAAAGATAAGCCTTTGTAGGGCAAGACGTTCCAGTCCAAGAAAGGACTGTAGGCGGAGGGAGACGGAGGGCTCAGTCTGTGCTTTGGAGCTTTTCAAAACAATTTCTATTGGCACAGAGTCAAATGTGCTACTGGCAGCTTTAGTAAAGTTTCCTGCAACTGTCTGGACTCAGCATAAAAAGACCCCTTCCCTGCTGTGAGACAGCAGGCTGGCTTTACAGCCTCAGCCTCCCTTAGAAGGATGCCAGGGCTCCGGGCGTGGCTGCTAGACTCACTCGGTCCCTCACCACTGTGTTGTGCCGTGACCAAGCAAAGAGGTAAGAGTGGGAGATGTGGGCCTCAAGTTGAGACTAGGAAGGAGGTATTTACCTGAAGCCACATGACCAGGGGCAGCTCTAAGAAGTTCTTACAGGGGTTGGTGGCATAATAGAGCCACCAGAACATGTGGGCATCTTTGCGGACAGTCACATAACCCCACACTTCCTTGCCCTCTTCTGCCTGCCAGTTGATGACAGCTCCTGAAATGCAAATTCACAGTCATTTTCCTGGAGAAGGTCTGACATCCAGGTGGATTCCAAGCTTCACACAGATGGTCATGCAACCTACCGAAATACATATTTTATATTCTGGGCAGTTTACCTTCTCCAATATTGTGGGGGTAAAGAAAAAAAAAGAATCTTAAGTCATGAAAAAGAAGCCAAATAAAACAGTGCCATAGCAAATTGGGGCTTCCAATTTTTCCTCTACACCTTTCTATAACGTTTTTGTCATTTTGGTTTTTGTAGTGCTATGGATCAAACCCCAAGGCCCTCCATAGAGCAAGCGCTCTACAACTTTTCCAACTCAATGATTTATTTTTTTAAATTGGGATCTCCAACTCCAATTTTCCTTAGTTAACTTTTCTTATATCTGCAAAATATGTATTGGAAAAGAACAGGTTAAATACTTCTTATGTGTCTGAAGCAGGGTCCTGTTAAGTAGCCCACACTGGATTTGAACTCAAAATCCTCCTACCTCAGCTTCTGAAATGCTGGGATCATAAGCATGTACCTCCACACTCAGCTCAAGTTAAGTACATTTTCTATGTCACTTTTTCCCGAAGTAACAACATTCAAATTACAGCATCATTTTTCTCAAAAACCACTTGTTGATTATCAAAAAAAAAAAAAAAAAAAAAGGTAATGTTAGGTGCATGCCTGTGATTCCAGCACTTGAGAGGCTGAGGAAGGAGGATCACTGTGAATTCAAGGTGAGCCTGAGCTACATACTGAATTCAAGGCCAGCCTGTACCACATAGCGAGACCCTGTTTCAAAAAAAGATGACTGGCTGGGTGTGGTGGTCCCCGGGAAGGCTGAGGTGGGAGTTCAAGGGTAACACAGTGACTTCCATAAGAAGAGAAAAGATGATGGGAAGAGGAGACTGAGTTTTCTGCCTTCTACTTCTCTTTTTTCAAATTTCAAGCCTCTTAAGCCAGAAAAAAAAAAAAAGGAAGAATAATAACGAAAAGGAAAACAAACCAGGAAGGGAAACAGAATAGCTAGAAAATTACAGATACAGCTGCAAGTCTATGAGGTAACACAAGATTAGTCCCCTTGAAAATGACAGATAAGGCTGGAGTCCCTCAAAAATAAGGGCTGGTGCACGCCAGTAATCCCAGGGATTGGGAGGCTGAGGCAGGAGGATCCAGGCAAGTTCGAGGCCAACCTGGGCTACATAGCAGATATGTACAGTGCACAGTGAGACCCTGTCTCAAAAAACAAAAACGACCAAAAAAGGAAACTGTCAAATAAGGCTCATATCAGTCTCCGCTCTTACCCTAAACCCTGGCATCCTCTCCTTCCCTCGCAGTGCCCACTGTTAAAATGTGGGGGTGGGGGGTAGCTTACTTTACAAGTTCCAGACACAAGTTAAGAGGACCAGAAGACCCCACTTTACTAACAAGAAGAGCTGCTGAGCAACTTGTCTAAGATCACAAGTCTGGGGCTCCCTGGGTTTCTCAATTCTGGGTTCAGACCTGAAACCGGTCTGCCGAATGAAGACGAAACCCACTCATCAGCAGTATCCCCCAAATCGTAATTTTTTTTTTTTTTAGACAGGGTCTCAATACGTAGTCCAAGTTGGCACTTGGATTTAAAAAAAGTGCGAGGTTCAAAAGTAACATGAATTAAAAGAAGTTAAGAACCAGGAAAAGAAATTTGTTTTTAAAAAACATAAAGTTACTAGTAAAATTTCATCCCCGGAGACAGAAGCAGGCACCGGACGCCGGCACGCCTTTTGCCGAACCTACCTGCGCGGAGGCCCAGGAGCAGCGGGAACAGCAGCAGCCACCGCGGCACCCGACAGCTCCGCGGCGCCAGCTCCATGATGAATACCCCGCGGTGGCCACGGCCACAGGCCAGAACTGGGCCTGTCACGTGACGGCAGGACGTGGGCGGGGCATTGTGGATCTTGTGGCGGGGGGGTTGGCTCGGGGCGTGGCTGGAAAGGGCGTGGCTGGGCGGGGCGGGGCGGGGTCTACGCAGACGGAGGCTACCAGCGTCCCTCGCGCCCTCTTCGGCGCTGGGGGACCAGGACGCCTGCCACTGTGCTGGAACTGTTTACCGGCTTGATTATATGGTTCTCTACCATTACACAGCAGAGATGCAGTGGGGAGGCATTTAATGCATTCATTAATTAATTCCTTTTTCGGAGGAACAAATCATTTTACTGGGGGACTTGAAAGTGGGGAGAAGGTGCTGAAAAGATGCTTTAGATAGGAAGATCTGACTTCCTTGGCAGGGATGGTTTTCTCCAGGTCGGTCGTTGCCAAAACAAAACAAAACAAAAACAAACAAACAAACATATATATATATTTTGGTGGTTTGTTTTTAGAGGTAGAGTTTTGCTTTGTAGTTAGGCCTTTAGGCCTTGAACTTGTAGCACAGGCTGGCCTTGAACTCTCAGTAGTCTTCCTGCTTCAGCTTCTCAAGTACTGGGATTACAGGCATGTGCCGTCACGCTGGGCTAATGCATTTATTTAACTCCAATTATGCGACTAGGTTGAGAAACTACAGGGAAATAACCGCCGTCCGCCCTACCTCACCTGTCTCTGCCTTCTCCAACAAAAAGGACTTAAAGGTTTAAAAGTTGTGTCTGCCGGGCGTGGTGGTCTTTGGCAACTGTGGGACTCCATGGTCAGAGATGTGGGTTTTTTAAAAATTATCTTTCTTTCAAAAGTATATATATTATGAAAAAATAGAATTTTATATATATTACACATATTTTGGAAATGTGAAAACCTTGTAGATCGTACATAACCATTACTGAACCGGTGTGGTGGCACATTCCTGTAATCTCAGTACTCAGGAAGCTGAGGCTTGAAGATTGTTGCCAGTTCGAGACCAGCCTGCACTGCAAAATGAGCTCAAGGCCAGCAAAACCTGCATAGCGACACCTTGTCTCAAAAGGGCAAAAAATAAATAAATAAATAATAAAAAATACTGACACTTGGGTATGTTTTAACAGTCTTTCCCCTTTTTTTTGATACAGGGTCTCACTATGACCTCAAATTCATGGCAAGCCTCCTACCTCAGCATCCCGAGTGCTACAATTACAGGCATGCACCACCAGACCGTACTCCCTTAATTTTTTTTTTTTTTTTTTGTACCAGGGATTGAACTCACAGCCTTGTGCTTGCCAGGCAGGCACTTATACCACTGAGCTAAATCCCCAGCCCCTCCCTTAATTTTTATAAATATATATTTTTGTGTCTTTTTGAGACAGGGTCTCACTATGTAGTTCAGGTTGGCCTCAGACTCACTTTGTAACCCAGGCTGGCCTCAAACTCAGCAATCCTCCTGACTCAGCCTGCTGAGTACCTGGATTATAGGTGTGCGCAACCATGCCAGGCCCCAGCTCCTTTAATCTTTTTAAATACAGTAATACTTCTTTTCTTCTCTTATGATAGTTTGTGATCCAACATTATTCTATATTGTTACGCTACTTTCAGTCGCTATAAAACTGCACTGGAGGTTTGGTAGGGGAATGAAGGAGAAGTGGATGGCTGCTGTGTGTGTGTGTGTAACTCTCCTTGCAGAGCTAGGAAATGAGATCCAATAAGAACTATATTAAGGATCAGGTTACTTCTAAATACCTCTGTTTCAAGTGTGCATGTAGAAAACCCAGCAAAACAAAATAGGAGGAAGACAAAGTAAATGTGGCCCTGACTCCATTTTTTCTGCTCCCCTTCTGCAGCCTCACCCCTGCCTGCCCTGCTTTCCTGTTGAGGGGCTCTGGCTGCCTTCAGAAAGGAAGACAGAGGGAAGGAGGAGGGAAGCCCACTGCAGAGGCCTGCGCACCTGCGCTCACTGGCGCCCTCCTGGAAGCGGCTAAGGTGTGGGATCAGCCCAGGTGTCTGTCACAGATGGGTGGATAAAACACGAGTGCTGTACTTGTATATATGTGGTGGAGCAGGGTTCAGCCGTGGAAAGAATGAACCCGTGTCACAGGAAAATGGATGGATCCCAAGTAGATCATTCTAAGCAAAATAAACCAGACCTACTCAAATATGATAGAATCCCCCTGCTGGGTTTTTGAGGCAGACTTCCTGTGTAGTTCAGACTGGAGCTGAGGCCGGCCTCAAACTCTCAGTGATCCTCCCACCTCAGCCTCCTAAAGGCTGGGATTACAGGTATGCCCCACCACACCAGGTTTATATTTTCTTTGTGTGAATCTGTATGTGTGTATGTGTGTGACCTGAGAGCAGTAGAAAGATTTTTGGGGAAGATGAAAGGGACTGAAGATGAAGGAAAGTGGACATGATCAAGGTATGGTATATGTAAATGGTGCAATGAAACCCACTAATCTGTATAATTAATATTTATATGTATATATATTAATAGCTATAGCTTTTTGGTATGGCACTAGGAGGTGGAACCCACGACCTTTGCACTAAGCTACAATATATCCTCAGTTCTTTTGATTTCTTTGAGACAGCTTCTCACTCCTTTGCTAAAATGCCCAGATTAGGCTCAAATTTGTGCTCCTCTTGTCTCCAGCTTCTAGGAGTGCCGGCGTTTATAGGCACGTGCCACCACATTGGGCTGTAATATCTTTTATTTTTAATGAAACACACATTCTGGTTCTCTCCAGCTTCAACACAGGATGGCCCAGAAGATGAAATCCCATAGTGCCTTTCTCAGAGGGTTATTTCTTGGACAACCACTGGAAGATACTTAAAAGTGATAACCTTGGGCCTGAGGTTTAGCTCAGTGGCACAAGTATCTGCCTGGCAAGTGGGAGGTCATGAGTTCAATCCCTGGTACAAAAAAAAAAAAAAAAATTTACAACCTTGGCCTGGTACTGCAGTTCAGCTGTAGAGTGCCTGCCTAGCAGGCATGAGGCCCTGGGTTCAGACTCCAGTAACACACACACACGCACACATGCGCACACGCACGCGCACGCACGCGCGCGCACACACGTTACATCCTTAGTCAAAAGGAGAGAATTCTGTAGCAAACACTATCCTAAAGTACTGCTTCAGGTTGGTCCTGTATCACCAGCACCTCACACACTTAACCATTCTGTGGTAGTTACTGTTTCAGTCCGGGTTTCAATTTTTCACTGCAAATGTAACACCAGAAGCCTGGGGGAGTGGCCCATGTCTGTAATCCCAACACTTGGGAGTCTGAGGCAGGAAGATCACCTCAAATTCCAGGCTAATCTTGCTATATAGTGAGTTTAAGGCCAGCCTGAATTGCACAGGGAGATCCTGTGTCAAAAATAAACAAATAATAACATCAGAACACCCCCCCCCCATATATTTTTTTTTGTATCAGGGATTGAACACACAACCTCACGCTTGCCAGGCAGGAGCTTAAGCCACTGAGCTAACTCCCTGGCAAATGTCTATATTTTTGCATAAAGTGTCCTTCATAGTTGAGAGTATTTCTCTAAAGTAAAAGTGATACTATTGTATAGATAACTCTAAATTATTTTTTTAAGTCATGGAATGGATTTACATTTAGCAGTGCCACTTCAGTTTATAAGTGAGGGCAAGAGAACTGACTTATAAAACCCAGAGCAAAACCAGCTGGAAATTGTTGCCCATGAGGGCGGGGGCAGGCACTGGGTGGGGAGGCATACGAGGACTTTCCTAGGATAATAGTAATGAACCTTTTGGTGAGGCTTTGTGTTAACCGGATATACGCATTTGTCAAAATTCAGCAAGTGTAAATTTAAGATTTGTGCATGTCATAATATGATGATTTTAGTTCAAAAGGAAATAAATTAACAAAAACTTACCACTAGTTGATGACACATGTGGTGACGTGTTTAAGGGAAGTATATCAAAGTCAGCAGTTGCTCAGTGGTACAGCACTTGCCTGGCAAGCCCGAGGTTGTGAGTCCAATTCCTGGTACAGAAAAAAAAAAAAAAAAAGATGGATGAAAAGAGAAAGGAATAAATAAATCAGGCATGGTAGTGCATACCTGTAGTCCCAGTTCCCTGGGAGGCAGAGGCAGGAGGATTTTAAATTTGAGCACAGCCTGGGCAATTTAGGGACTTAGCAAGACTTTGTCTCCAAATAAAGAATAAAAAGGGCTAGGGATGCAGCTCATTGCAAAGATGCTAAGCTCAATTCCCAGCCCCACCCCCACGCCCCTATCCCCCCAAGCAGGAATGAATAGATACAGTGAAAGAACTGTCCAGTAAGATACTACTAGTGCATGTGGGGAGTGGGGGCTCACAGTACAGTTTTTTTTTAAACTTTCTATATGTCTGAAAAATTTTATACTGTAAGAAAATTTTTTCTACTGTAAGGAAAAACTGGACATGGTTACACATGTGTGAAATCCCAGTATTTGGCAGGCTTAGGCAGGATTATAGATTCAAGGGCAGTCTGGACTACATAGGAAGACCCCACCTCAAGCAAACCAACAAACCGAACAACAACAAAAACCGCATCACAATCTGTAAAGTTAACTAGGAAAAAAAATAATACTAGGCTCTCGATAGATTTTTTTTTCCTTTTTGTCTGTTTGAGACAGGGTTTTACTCTAGTTCAGGCTGGCCTTGGACTTTCTTTGTAGCCCAAATTGGCCTTGAACTCACAACAATCCTCCTGCCTCAACCTCCCCAGTGCTGGGATTATGGGCATCTGCCACCACACCCAGCTCCCAGTAGATTGTTTTGTTTTGTTTTTTGTTACCAGGAATCAAACTCAAGGCCTCAAATCTTCCAGACAGGTGCTGTGCCACTGATCTAAATCCCTGACGCTTCTGGTAGAGTTTTAAAGCCTTTTTTTTTTTTTTTTTTTTGAGACATAGTGTATAGTTGAAGCTGGCTTTGAACTCTCTATGTAGCCCAGGCTGGCCTCAAACTCATGGTGACCCTCCTCTGTTAGCCTTTCCAGTGCATGGATTTTAGGCCTAGGCCCTCATGCCTGTTAAAGCCTATTTTTCAAATGTCTTAACATTTGACTGTCAAATGCACACTAGTTCACCTATTTTCTAACTCAATATTGTTTTCAGGGTAGATGTTGCTGGTGACATGAGCGAAGGCTAACCAAGACAGGGCAGCTCTGCAGTGCTGTGACCCAAGCCTCACCAAATGAAGGACCACTTCCCAACCTGCTGCTGAGTGCGTCAGCCTGTGAGCAGGCGTGCTGTTATCCGCCTTCCACATGAGAGGTCTTGTATTAGGGCAACACTAACATTTTTCTTTGGCACTACTTAAAATCACTGAGAGTAAACAAATATTCTGGAACCTAGATTAAGACTTATTGTCTTTTTAAAAAAAATTTTAAATTTATTTTTGAGACAGGGTCTCGCTATGTAGTCCAGGTTGGTCTTGAACTCACTATGGAGCCTAGGCTGGCCTTGAACTCATGGCAATCCTCTTGCCTCAGCCTACAGTAGGATTTATTAAACTGAATGTGGTGGGGCACACTCAGTGAGACTTGAGAGGTTGAGGCAGGAGGATCATGGCAAGTTCAAGACCAGCCTGAGCTACAAAGTTGAGTGTGAGGCCAGCCTGAACTGCATAGCGAGACCCTGTCCCCCCCAAAAAAAATCCAATAGGATTTATTGTCTTAATGTCAATCACAAAATTCTAATGTTAAGGATTGGAGGGGTTTTTAAGAAAAATAATTGGTTCGTTAAAGTTAGGAGGTCAAGTTGGTGGTCTAGGGGTCTCATTCCCAACCAAGGTGAATTATAATCTACACTGCTCAGGACTATGAGAAGGAAGAAAGGAGAGGTGTGGCGTGGGGTGGGCTGTATACGGGGAGACCCAAGGGAGCAAATCCAGGCTGGACGAGGCAGCGGTGGAGCTTTTTCTCATGGGGTGTTGGCTGTGTAACATCTTTCAATGCTTGTGCCTCCGTTTGAACTTCTGGAAACCTGTTCTCTTGGAACAGCTAAGGAGCAGAATAGGGCTGCAGGGAAGACAGTAAGACTGAGAGAAAGAGGTGCAGAATGTCTCTCAAGACGGTGTTTGCAAAAATGGTTTATTTTTAAAAATTAGATGTTTTTTTTTTGAGAAGGGTTTGGGAAGCTGATGGAGATGCTGGGAGCCTCTTGGAGCTTGGATGCGAATTCTCCTCTTGCTCTACCTACACATTTTTGTGGCCCCTGCAGCCCTGCGCTTATAGATGCTATTGCTGTGGACCACTCTCTGGCACAGTCCTTCCCCAGCTATGGTCTAATTCTGTGGAACCTTCAGAGGCCAGTTAATGTCTCTTTCATGGGAAGCTTTTCCCAACACCGCAGACTAGGCTAAGATGAGGACCCTTTTCAATCATCTTCATGCAGCCTCTCTTTCTTGACATTTGTCATGTTTGCTTTTGAACAATTGTGCGGTGATTGAATTTTCCCTCCTTTGTGGATCTGAGTTCCATGGGGTCGACGGTTGGCCGGAAGCACACTGGCTACAGGTTCACAGGAAAACCCCGGCAGGCTTCCTGATAAGTGCTACGCAGATGTCATGATGTTAACAGGCCAAGCAGTTATTTTGCTTTTTTATAAGTTCGGAATACATTATTCTTTTATGTTCTTCTGCAGAGCCCGAGAGGCTCTAACTAACTAATGAGAAGTTGTTGGAGAATAGATTTTTAAGGGAATTTAGACCAGAATTAGCACAACTTCCTGCCATGCCACTTAGGATTTATCCAAGATGATGCATATCTGGAAGGAGGCCTAGGCAGGAGCACACGGCCAGAGGTGTGTTTCAGTCTTGGGTCATTCCTCTTCCTCGGGGCCAATGCAATGATCACAGCTCAAATAGGCCAATAATGGTGATGTGAAGTCACAAGGAATTCCCCTTGTCCCTGCTCATGACAGAGGCAGATTATAAATATGCTTAATCAAGGTGAGTGAGGACTTAAAAACAGGACAGATGAAACCACTCAAAATCATTTTTAGGAGCAAAGGAAACTCGGAAAGGCCCGAGTTTTGGTGCCCTTCTATTTCTTTGCAGTTTTGAGTTGTTGATATAATCTCCCAGCTCTGCCAAGTGCATACATGTAACTGATTCTGACTATGAGGTTAAATTGCTAGTAAGTCATGATAGTTCATAGCTGCCTGTCTTTCTGTCCATCTGTCATGAATAGATAGCTCTTTGATCTTAGCCAATGGAATAATACCAAGCCCTATCCACCATCCCCATTTTTATAGATTTATCGTTTTGCCTCAATTTTCTCTAATTTTACCTCTGCACACCAGGCATCTCTAAACAGAAGAATCATTGGGTTATAATCACTTAAGTATCATGAAAGCCTTGGGTCACATGTGGTGCAGCATGTGGAAGGCCCCTACTGTGAGCAGGAAAAGAACAAACCAACAGGCCAGGAGGACAGGAAAGTTAAGAGTTTTTGATACCCTGCAAGAGAGGATTGTACCACTGGGGGTGAAGGGCCGAGATCGTGCAAAGGCTACAACTGAGCAAAGCACCTCAGCTAAGCTTTCTTTGGGGTCAGCTGGCGCTTTGTTTACCTCACAGGAGCACCGGTACTGTGCCAGTAGTCACAGAGTAAAGAAGCCAATTTGACACGGTCCACCAGTCTGGCTCTCACAGAAGGCCCTTCAAGCTCACAGTAAGGACTCCTGTATTCATCAATGCCGAGAAAGCATGACAGGCCACTGGGAAGGAGTGTGTGTGTTCCCTATCAAAATCATGCTGTTTCCTTTTGCATGCAGTTTAGCCTGAGCAGAATGTTCTGGCCATATGGTAAGGGCCGGTTCAGAGGAACCTGGTGGGGTGAGAGGCTTGGTTCCCAGCAACCACACTCTCCCCACAGATAAACTTACTTTTTGTCTCGTCAGTCCTTCATGCCTTCCCAAACACTGAGAAAGTAAATAACCTGCTTTTCGTTTTGTTTTTGCAGTGCTGGGGATTGAGCTCAGGGCCTTGTACATGCAAGGCAAGGGCTCTACCACTGAGCCACATCCCCAGGCTGAATGATCTGCTTTTGAAAGTCAGGTGACTCTCAGTTGGTTGTTTTTAGCACAGTGGAATAAGAACCTGAGTTGTTGGCTGCTGGAGTGCGGAGAATCATCTTTTAAACTTGATCTCTGTGACTTTAGCTCATCACTTGGAAGGAGAGAAAGGATTTGGGGGACTCTGTCAAAAATGTAAGTCCTTCCATTCTCGTCTACTTACTACTAGGAACAAATCATTGCAGGCCTTTACATCTACAAAATAGGTTTATAATTGATTTGGAGCCCTGTCTCATGTAGTTATATTCATCTACTTGGCCTAATTAAAAAACGCACAAGGCACCATTTTACTTTATATGTTTATTAACAATGTCACTTATGGATACTAATGTATGCTGTTTTATGTTATCTTGATCATTCGTATGCTATTAATTATAGTAATAGTAATTCAACTCAGAAGACCTAGAGGATTAGGCCCACAGGGGGGGAAAAAACCTTAACAAGCTTTTTAAAATTAAAAAAAAATGTTTAAGACATAGTCTTACTAATATAATTCAAACTGGCCTTGAACTCACTATGGGTGGCCCAGAATGGCCTGGAAATCGTGGGGATTCTCCTGCCTCGGATTCCCAAGTACTGGGATTACAGGCCTGCACTACCACACCCAGCTTAACCTTTGTTTTCAGTGTACCTACCGATAGCCAGCTATCTATCGTTTATTAGGCTAGAGATCTTGGGTTTTTTAATCTCCTAAATGAGGATACACTTTATAACTCATATTTCATCATGAAATTAGAAGAGTTAATATGTATTAATTATAAAAGAAATGGAAATTCTAGATCAAGAAGTAAAGAAACAATGTAGATTTTCTGATTTGCTTACCTAAATTAGTCAGAATAAAAGGACTTCGTGTTTTCTAAGTGAATGGTGGTGGGTATCCAATGCCTAAGGTATGTATATTCCACTGGATGCATTTAGAAAAATGATTAATGGTTCTATTTTAAAATGTCAATATTGATAATACATTAGGAATTACATCTTTTTCAACTGCATGATAAAGTTAACTTTGTTTCAAGTGATCATTTAAAAAATTTTTAGATATATGAGCAACTATCTTAGAATACATTTATCACAGCGACTTGCCGAAATTCTGACTCTACATAGTGCTCAACAAGACAGAAATAAAAATATCTCATTTACAATCTTCCTTAGCTCTCTCTGTTCGCGCTCCAAATTCTCAGGGGACGAAGCCTGTAGAAGCCTCTCGCGACCCCTAGGCGGCGCACGTTAGCGGCCCCGGGGGTGGGGTGGGCGTGTCGTCCGAACGCGCCTCTCGCTAGCCCCGTGGTCTCTCTCGGCTTCCGTTGAGCACGAGCAACATGGCAGCCTCCGAGATGGTTAGACTTCGGCTCCAATTTGACTATCCCCCTCCAGTCACACCCCATTGTACGGTCTTCTGGCTTCTGGTAGACATGAACAGGTGCCGAGTCGTCACGGATCTCATTAGTCTCATCCGCCAGCGTTTCGGCTTCAGTTCCGGCGCCCTCCTAGGCCTCTACCTGGACGGGGGGCTCTTGCCTCCCGCCGAGAGCGCGCGCCTGGTGAGGGACAACGACTGCCTCAGGTGCGCGCGGCGGCGGGGAGCGGGGTGCGGACGCGCGTGCGCACGCCGGGGTCGTCCCCGGCCGCTGGACCGTGGGCGGCCCCGAGGAGGAGACCTGGAATGGGGTGTCCAGAGTGGATCTTGGGAATCTACATCTTAACCACTGCCCTTCCCCAGGATACTCCTGATTGAGGGTGGACCAGACTTGGGACGGCTCTCATGCTAATGAGCAGTGCAGGTGGCGCTTCGACCCTTGGTCTAATGGATCCTCTTTCCCCGGGCCCTGTGTTTCTTACCTGGACTGATCTGGGGTTGGGTACAGGAGACCAGATTGACCGACAGGAGCAGTAGTGATTTTTTTCATAACAGCGATTGTTCACTTTAGGCCCTTGGCACGACCTCAGAGGCTTCAGGTTGTGTTGTTCTTTGTCTCACCTAAAGGTTTTATCCTTCAAATAGGGTCCTTTTTCGCTGTGACTAGGGACACACAAAATAATTTTAAAGATGCTTTTGGAGATTAGAAAAACTGAAACCGAGGTGAGTATCCAGGAACGATAATAGTGAGATTTGCCTGCGTGGTTGAGTTGTCTCAGGAAGGTGATAAGATGGGATCGTGTCCGTTTATATTTATTATATTGGCCTGATCAATCAGTGATTTATCCTAGAGTTGTGAACCAGGCTTTTTCTTGCTTGCCTTGTTCTATTTTGCCGTGCTGGAGGTGGAACCCAGAGACTAGGACATGGTAGGCAAGTATTCTGCCACTTGACTACATTCTTAGCCCTTTTTATTACTTATTGTGAGACAATGTCTTTAGTTGCCCAGGCTGACCTTAAACTGCAGTCTTCTGCTTCAGTCTCCTAAGTAGTGAAGATGACAGACCTGTGCCACTATGCTTGGCTCCCTTTGTTGTTGAATATTGCTTTCCCTGAAGTACGTCCGAATGACATCTCAGAACATCAGAGAATTTTTCACTCTTAAATCAGAAACACTGTGATTTATTAGTAATAGACAGCTGTTTCAAATAATAATTCGAAGTATTATTATTTTCCCTTTTTATTGTGTAGGTCTATGTTCTCTCTGCAGTTCAGGTGCTATTTAAATACTATAGTTATCAAGGGCTATGTCCCAGTTAAATTTGCTTTCAGAACTTTCCTCTGCCAAGTAAATTAATGACTTGGTGCTAGCTCACTACAGTTACATTTCAATTTATGAATCATCTGGGAATTATACTCTATAATAAAAATAACTGTCAAAAACAAACATGAAAGCTGTTACAACTAATAATTACAGCACAATGCCAGGAAGATTCTTTTTAAATGTTTCAAATGCACAATTGCATATGGCAAAAAATGTCTCTTCGAGGGCTACAAATGTAGCTCATTGGCAGAGTGCTTGCTTACTATGTACTTTGGGTTTGATCATCACATTGTAAAATGAAAAATATCTCTGCTGCTGGCTTCAGTGGTAAACAGCAGATCATAGGAAAAGACTAAATTTGAGAAGCTGTGGATTCTTTGTTTCATATTCCTAATCGTGAAGGTGATAATGTGGCCATTTCAAGCCTCAGCGAGGCAGCTGCAAAGGAGCTGGTGGGGCCCAGTGGAGTGAAGCCTCCCCCTTGAACATATCTTGTTCAGTTTTATCTTCAGTCAATGGAACACATTCATTAAAAGCCCATCTGTCTTGGTTACTTTTCTCTGGTTACTGAGACTACCACATGCCCAAAATGAAGAAAGGAAAGGTTTGTTTAGCTCACAGTTTGGAGGTTTCAGTCCTTAGCTGGCTCCAAGGCAAGGTGGCACATGACAGAGGACAACAGTTCATAGCGGCCAGAAGACAGTAAAAGCAACAAGAGCAAAAATGGAGAAACTTGCAGAGAAGACTTTCAGTCCCTTGTATTGTATGTAGGTTACATCCGCTTGGGTGTAGCACTCGTACCCAAAATCCCAGCATTGAACCATGAATCATTCACAAACTCTGGAAGCCTGCCCCCATGACTGCATGAGGCTTTGGGGGGTAACATCTAGACACAAACCATAACAACATCAATGTCTATCATAAGACTAACAGCTTTCATTGTGTTAAAAAAAAATTAGAGCTGCCATTCAACTAGCACTTGCCATGAGTCAGGCATGCTATAGTGTATGGTAGACCATTTGAGTACTGTCATTATTATCATCATTTTCACAGAAGTGTTAAGGTAGTTATTTTTCAACATTATAAGCAAAACTGCAGATCTAAGGAGGGCACTTGCATTTTGAAAATACTACCCTGTTTGCCCTGCAAAGAGTTAGAATGAAAAGTGAAAGATCTATTCTAGAAATTCCTTGTTATCAAATTTCTTTCCATCTCTAATTACCCAGATAATTCACTTCTGTTTGTAAAAGGGCAACATTCACTTTTGTTTGTTTCTGTTTGTTGTGATCCGTGTAGAGAAACGAACATTATTAGAGTAAACATGTCCCCTGAAAGGATTGGAAACTAAGCAAACTTGGGAACCATGCTTTGTTCTCTGGGTGGCATTTGCTTCACTATCCTAACTTTTTCCTTCCCTACCAATTCTAGGAGTCAAAGCCAGGGTCTCGAGCAAGGTAGGCAAGCACTACCACTGAACTACATCCCCAGCTCTATCTATTTCTTTTCTTTTCTTTTTTGGTACTGGATATTGAACTTGCAACCTTGTGCTTCCCGGCAGCCACTTACACTGCTGAACTAAATCCCCAGCCCTTTCCCCAGCTCTATCTGAATATTTCCTAAACTGAAATTCACTTTGGGAACTACTGGGATCTGTGCCTAGATCCCCAATCTCCCAAACAGGTGCACGGTAGAGGCCCAAATGAATGAGATAAGTGGTATGATCTTTAGGGCTCCAGGAGCACCAAAACCCTCTGCAGAGTTCTTAGCTATGGTGGCTGAAACAGACAAGGTCTCTTAGTGGCCTGTATTTATTCAAACAAAGGGGTCAGAATGGAAAATACAAGAAACTTGAGCAGGATCTTGAGAGGGGTTCAAGGACCCCTCCAAGCACCAGACAGTGCTAATTAAGGAGAACTATCCTAGCTGGGTGTGGTATCGCACTCCTATAATCCCAGCACTCAGGAGGCTGAGGCAGGCAGATCGTTGCAAGATTGAAACTAGCCTGGGCTACAAAGTGAGCCCAAGGTCGGCCTGAACTGCATAGTGAGACCCTGTCTCAAAAAGACCAAAAGAAAAAAAAGAAAAATGAACTATCATAGGAGAAAGTCACCAGGTGTCCTCAGCTGTGGCCTGTCTTGCCCCACCCCCACCCCAAGGTTCCTCCTGTTCTCAGTTCACCCTTGCTACAGCCCTGCACATGTATTCAGCTTCAACAACTCCAACCCGCAACAGTAGATAGTGAGACCCTAGGAGTCCCTGGGCGTGCTTCTCAGCCAGATGTGCAGAAATGTGTCCTCTTGAGGATGGCTGAGGTGATGCTAACAGCTGCTCTGGAAAGCCTGCTAGTGTTGTCAGCTCTGGGAAAAGGCAGCATGTGCTGTGATTCAGTAATTTAAAATGACTGAGCAGAAAGTCTGGTACTGTTTTCAAGGTTTGATAGAGAATTTGGTTCCAATTGGTCATCTCAGAATAGAAATTTGAATCATAGCATTGCTATAAGAAAAAGCAAATTAGTAAAAAAAAAAAAAATCTGATATTCTGGGATTTTTAACATGCCAGACTTACTCCTTACTATTAGATGCCGGGGTCTTCCAGAAACAGAGGGGAATGTGTTTAGTGGTTTAAATCCCTGGTCCTTCAGAGTTTTCTTTATTCTACTCCTGCTCTTAGTAGCTCTTTTTTTTTTTTTTTTTAAACCATTTGTTAGAATTTTAATGAGCTGCCTGTGGCTTCAAGCCACCAGGGCACAGGTTCCCCCCCCCGCCTTTTAATCGTCTCCTCAGCTCTGGTGCTGAAGAATTTGGCCTTCACAGTGACAGGCTGGCAATGTTGAGAGCTTCTGTAGTAGCGCTGTCGCACTACATCAGTGATGGGAGCCACTCCGGTCGTTCTTTTGGCAGCGTTTGTCTGCTCACTGACCAGTGTCCACAATTTATCAAGCTTGACAGTTGGGCAGAAGCTCTGGTTTCTCTTTAAGTGGTGATGCCTCCTACCAGCCTTTCCAGAGTAACCTGGCTGGCATTTGTCCAAGTTGATCCTGTGGTGACACAGCCTCCAGCTTTCCCCCGGCCTGCGGGGTGCTTGTGGTGCGCGCCAGTGCAGCCATGGCTGCGGCTCCAAGGCCCCAACGCTCCTAGGTCTTCCTTAGTCTGGATGGCGTGTCTGCGGCTGAGATGAAAGAACAGTAGCTCTTTTATTTTATGTTGACTTGTATGTTTCTTTATAGTGTTTTCTGAAGAATAATTAAGACTTTTTTTTTCAAATACTACATGGAAGAGGTAAATTCATAGGGATTACTATCTTTAAAAAAATATATAGAATGCCTATAATGTTCGTATGTTCTTCTCATTCACCAGTTATAGTTTATTTTCAACTATGATTGTCTACATCTTTTCCTGTTTACTGAAAAACTTGATGGACTGTGTAGCTGGATATAAATGCATTGTGAGTATAACATGTTTTCAAAGGGCACTTTGGAGCACTTTGCTGTCTTCAACATTGGGAAGACTCTGTCAAGCCTTCTCTCATGAGACCACACATTTCAGGTCTAGGTGTTACAAGTTGAGGGAAGAAAATTGCTTTCCTATGGTGAAATACACTTCGATAAAAATGTATATTATTGGCTGGGGATTTAGCTCAGTGGCATAAGCGCCTGCTTGGAAAGTGCAAGGTCGTGAGTTCAAGCCCTCATCCAAAAAAAAAAAAAACCCAAGTATATTATTATAGTGGGGCTCTCCAGAGAAATAGAGCTAAAAGGTTACCTCAAAGAAGTGGAAAATAGAATAGCGGTTATCAGAACACGGGACAAATCTAGGGTGATGGATGCTCCCAAGGTAGAAGGAATAACTTCTAATATCCTATAGTGCTGTGGGATAACTACATTAATATCAGTTGAGCATTTCCAAATAGCTAGCAAGAGGATTTCCCAACTCAAACAAATGCTAAACATCTGAAGTTCAGATATGCCAGCTACCCTGACCTGATTTATAGGATGTAAGTTCAATATGTATATACAGAGTTCAATATGTATATACAGACATTTAGCATTCATTTTCTGCTTCTTTGAGATAACCTTTTAGCTTCCACATATAAATGAGAACATGTGGAATTTATCTTTCCATAGGTGACTTATTTTACTTAATATAATATCCCCCAATTCCATTCATGTTGTTGCAAATGAAAGAAGTTCAGTAAGATTCTGTTATGTATGTGTTCATATTTATATGTTCCACATTTCCTTTTTATTTATTCATTTTTTATTTTAAGGAGGATAAAACCAAGGAAAATAAAACAATAAAACCAATCAAAATAAACCAGTATAAGTGATACAGGACTTCAAAACCTTATGAAATCAGCAATAGTTACCATGATGCCTTTTGTTGTCTTAAAAACAGCTGCAGGTACCTTTGGATATAGTAAAAATGGAACAGAACACAACAGAGTAGAAACAAAATAAAGCAATGAATGCAATAAAGGCCTTCAAAATAAGCCAATATTAAATCCAGAATGGCTGCCATAATGTGTCTTGCTGTCTTGTAAATAGCTTGTTCATGCCATCAGATTTAACATGATCAAACAAAACAAAAGACTAAAACCCAACCCAAGAAAACAGTGAAATTGATATGGTTTCCAGGCAGGGATCACCTCCTGGTGAGGCCTGGTTCTCCCTCTGCAGTCTGACAATGGTGCTGACTCACGGAGAGAGGCTTGGGAGTGGCTGTCCCCACTCTGGCAGTGACCTATGCATAGCGCTGGTTTCCAGACAGGGATCACCTCCTTGTGGGACCTGATTCTCTCCCTCCACAGTCCACAAATGGCCCACATTTTCTTTAACTACAGGGGAAGTGCTGTACCTGTAATGGAAAGACGGTGAGTGTTGAAGTTAGACAAACTGAGGTTTAGATGCCTTTTTGCTGCTCACCAGCTGTGAATCTTGGGCAGATTGCCTGTGTGAGCTGTAATTTTGCAGCCTGTAACATGAAAGCTACTTATTTGGGGTGTTACTTAGGTCAAGGGATGTATATAGAAAACATCTGGGGCACAGTCGATGTTCAGGAAGTAAAACTGGCCAGGTGAAAGGTGACTGGAAGTGATGCTATGTGGAAAAGGAGTCTCTTGTCCTTTGGGGATGTGGCTTTTTTAAGGGACTGGTGGTAGTGACGTTAGCGGATAACTTCATCCTGGAGACAGGGTTTTTAATCTGCTCACTGTAGTGTTTGCTCTTCTTCTGACAGAGTCAAGTTAGAAGACAGTGCTGTTCCTGAGCTTTCTGTCCTAGTCAGCAATGGTGACGATACTCATTTATCACCTGTGAAAGCCAAGAAGCGGCCTTCTAAGTTGGAGGAGGACGAAGAAACCGAACTAGGTTACATAGTTTCAAAGAAGCACTGGAAGAGGCAAGAGACCAGCAGCAGTAACAAGAAGTCCTCGGAGCTGTACCTAAAAGCTGTCTCAGAACAGCCCGTGACGAAAAAAAGCAAGCGAAAAAGCAAAACAACCTGTGACACGGTGGATGATGACGACAGAGAGACCAGAAGGAAGTCACCAAAGAAGAAGGAGAAGCGCGAGTGTAAGAGACAGACCAAGAGTCACAAGTCTCTGAAAGCACAGGCCGTAAAAGAGCGGAGCATCCTGAACTGTAGCTCCCCCAAAGGCCCTGCTGGCAGCAGCGTGGGCAAAGTCAGGAGGAAAGGCGGGGGAGGCGCAGGGGCCAAGGACAGTGCCACCGCCTCCTCGGAGACTGAGTCTCCTCCTGACTCAGGCAGTGATGGACGCAGCAATGCCACCCCGGAGACTGGAAATTCCTCCAAGAAACTGGCAGCCGAGTTTCCAAGGGAAGGGCCTGCTACGAAACACACAGCCGCCAGCAAAGCGTGTGCGAAAGTCGCCTTTAATCTCAGCCCCAGCCAGGGCAAGACTACCAGGGCCTCCTTGTCGTCTGGTTCGGACTCCAGCTTGGAGTCAGATGATGAGCGCAAGGCCCCCAGGCAGGTGCCAGAGCAAGGAGGCAGCTTCTTAAAGACAGCGGGTGCACTGGCAGGAAGGGGCGGCCTGGCACTGGGGCCATCGCATGTGATGACAGGGGCTTCGGCCTGGAAGCCTTCTGACCGAAGCCACGACAGACAGACTGGCCTTCTGCCCAGCTTCGGAAGAGGGTGGGGGCGAGGAGAGGACCTTCTTTCTTGGAAGGGGGCGAGGGGTCGGGGCATGAGGGGGAGAGGTCGAGGACGAGGCCACGCTCTGCCCTGTGTCTTGAATAAGAACTCTGAGTATCAGAAACAGCAGCAACTACATGAGACCGCAACAAATTTATCCACCATCATCCAGGTCAGTATTACTGTGCGGCCCTCCTCTCTCCTGTGGTGCCTCCACATCCCCTCCCCTGTTCCTACTTTTCCCTGAATAACCAAGTCCCCAACTGGTGATGTTTTTCAGAATCCAGTAGAGAAACCCAAGAAGGACTATAATCTGTTACCGCTGTTAGCAGCTGCCCCACAAGTCGGAGAAAAGATTGCATTTAAGGTATATTTTACATCAGCAACAGTTACAGCAAAAAAGGTTAGCTTCCCTTCCAAGGGAACTCACTTAGCAAGCAAGGTTTTTGTATTTTTTGGTACTGGGGATCAAACTCACGACCTCACGCTTGCCAGGCAGGCACTTAAGCCACTGAGCTAAATCCGCAGCCCAGCAAGCAATGTTAAATGCAGAGTGTTTAGAAGAGCCCTTTTCCCTTGGGGTGGTAGTGTTGTCACGGGTTCATGGTGGAGCCTTGGACAGCGGAGGTGGACGCCTTTGGGGCTGTGTGTTTTCTTGGGGGATGGAGGGAGGAGCCAGGGAATAGAGCTGTATTAGAGGACTTGTGTACTTGTAGGTTTTGTCTTCTTTTTTAGCTTTTGGAACTAACGTCTGATTATTCTCCTGATGTCTCTGACTATAAGGTAAAGTTGTTTGTTTTAAAGTAATTAAGTTAGCTGGGTATGGTGACATGTGCCTGCCTATCACTTGAGCCCAGCAGTTCAAGGCCATCCTGGGTAATACAGTGAGACCCTGCCTCTACAAAGGAATTTTGTTAACAATCCAGTTGTCAATATAATAAAACTAAAGTTATAGTTAATACTATTTGAGTAGATATTATAGTTTTTTAAAAAGAAAATAATGTAATAAATTAGGAAGTGACAACACTGAGCCAGGCATGCTAATGCACTTGTGTAATCCTTGCACTTGGGAGGCTGAGCCAGGAGGATCACCATGAGTTTGAGGCCAGCTTTGTCTGCATAGTGAGTTCAAGTCCATCCTGAACTTCCTAGTGAGACCTTACTTCAAAAAACAAAACAAAATTATCAAAATGTAAACTTTACTATCACCATAAAGTCTCCCAATGTTTTTTCCCTGGGAAGAATATAAAATGAAAATGGTGAACTGGATTGCGTGTGGTACTGGGGATCTACCCCAGAGCTACTTCCCCAGCCCTAAATTTGAGTCTTTTTTTTGTTTCATTTTGGGTGTTTTTTTTTTTTTTTTTTTTGGTACCGGGGATTGAACTCTTGACCTCGCGACATCATGCTTGCCAGGCAGATGCTTATGCCACTGAGCTAAATCCCCAGCCCGTTTTTGTTTTTTTTGAGACAGGGTGTTGCTATGTGGTATGGCTGAATTTGAACTCTCTGTGTAGCCCAAGCTGTCCTCAAGCTCAAGATTCTCCTGCTTTAGCCTCCTAGGTGCTGGCATTATAAGTATGTGCCACTCCCCTAACCTGATGCTGATTTTGCCTAGTCAGCTGAGATACACAAACTTACTAAAGTGTCCATTCCTTCTTTTCTTTTCTTTTCTTTTCTTTTCTTTTCTTTTCTTTTCTTTTCTTTTCTTTTCTTTTCTTTTCTTTTCTTTCTTTCTTTCTTTCTTTCTTTCTTTCTTTCTTTCTTTCTTTCTTTCTTTTTTGGTACTGGGGATTGAAGTCACAACCTTGCACTTGCCAGGCAGGCACTTATCCCTGGTCTGTATCTATTCCTTCATGACTTTAAACTTTGAAGGAAAATAATAGCTCTCAGGCACAAAGTTATAAGTATTTTCATCCTATAATTTTTTTTTTTTAAACAATACTGGGGATCAAACCCAGTGTCTCACAAATGCTAAGCAAGCATATTGAGATAAAATTCACATCTCATAAAATTCACCATGTTAAACATTTTAAAGTTTACAAATTGGTTGAGTTTTTTAGTATGTTCACAGTGTTTTATATGTTGATACTTGACTTGAACTTTTGTTTTTGAAAGGAAGGAAAACTACTGAGCCATAATCCAGAGACCCAGCAAGTAGATATAGAAATCCTGTCATCCTTACCTGGTGAGTCTTGTAGAAACCAACAAAAATGCAGGCTCCTCATGTTTACAGTGGGTTCCGATCAGTTCTGTGCAGAGGCGTCCTTTTCATTGGCCTCCATTTGGCCACCGTGATTGGGGATTGGTGATTTCCATTGCCCATCAGTGCTCTGCAGCCCAGGGCCTGTGCTCCTCTCCTTGGGGCATTAGTCTTTTAACTGGTGTTGGATTGGTTCTCAAAGCTGTCAAAATAATTTTTCTAATCACTGTAATGGCATGCTCATATAAAAGATTATACATGCTAGGGATAATGATTGCAAAAAGAAATATTTCTAGGTAACCTAAGTTGAATGCACTCAGGAGCATTATGGGAAAAGTGCTATTAAATTACGTGTAAGTGGGTAGGTCATCTGTAAAAACTTGGGACGATTCTGCACTTACATTGCCCTGCAGAGTTTTTGATTTTTGCATCACTTAAAGAATCCTTCAAGCCAGGTATGGTGATGCATGCCTGTGATCCCAGCACCAAGAGGCTGACACAGGAGGATCACTGCAAATTCAAGGCCAGCCCAGGCTACATAGTGAGTTCAAGGCTAGCCTGAACTACATAATGAGACTGCCTCAAAAAAACCCAAACCAAATCAAACCAAAAAATCCACTTCAGATTAGTCAGGTATGGTGGCACATACACCTATAATCCCTGTACCTCTGGGAGGCTGAGGCAGGAGGATCCCTAGTTTCAACCCAGCCCAGACAACTTAGTGACTTAGCAAGACCCTGTCTCGAAATAAAAATTGGCTGGAGATGTAAAAGCTCTGTTACCAAAAACAAAACAAACCAACAAAAACAAAACACTCAAAACTGGACATTGTGGATAATACATTGGGGGTATAGTTTACAAAAGAAAAACATCTCTGCTTAGTGAACTCATAAGATTTACTCATCTCTGTTTCAAGAGAGTGTTAAATGAACATACTTTTGTGGATTTAGAATAGACTGTGATGTGTGCAAAAATACACACTCTCACATATGATTTTATTAATCTGTGTATGATGGTGCTGGGGTTTGAACCCAGGGCCTTGCATGTGCTAGCCAGTCACATATCATCTTAGCATTTCCCTGCATCATCCCTGGTTAGCACCACCCATCTGGTTCTGGAAGTCTGGAATAAAAGGGCCTTTCCCACAGAGAGCTCAAGTTGGAATACGTTGTGGGGTCCCCAGCCAGAGAGCAGGGGGATATGTTTTCATTCAGCAGACTTTAAAGCAGTTCATTATTTCTGGTTTTTGTTTTTGTTTTTGCTAAGTAAAATAGTGGGTAAAAAAAAAATTCAATACAAATCAGTGAAAAGAGTTTTTAGCAAAGACCCTTCATGAAACTAAGTAGATGATTGGCTGTAACTTTCATCAGTTTTCCAGCTTTGTTCTGATGTGGTTTCATTTGTAGAAATGATGGTGGACAGAGAGGTTTGTGAATGGCCAAATTCTATGGACACAACCCGATCACTGCTGGTCACGTGATTCAGTGATGACATTCAGCTTCTGTGAGGCACTTTGAAATGAATTTAGCTCTTCTCTTTTTTTTTTTTTTTTGGGTACCAGGGATCAAACTCATGACCTCGTGCTTGCCAGGCAGGCACTTAAGGCACTGAGCTAAATCCCCAGCCCTTTAGCTCTTCTCTGTGAGAAATATAAGTAGTCCTGATTTTGCATGGTTCTGATGTGAGTTTTAGTTGCCCAGGTTTCAATAGCATTAGGCCCCCAACAACAGTCCCAGATGTGTTCATTGTAACTGCATGAAGTGCTGATAAGGCTGCAGACAGCAGAACCACTATGTAAGCAGCAGGGGCATCACAATCATCGGCCAATCACGTTGCTCTGTCCGGCGCTAGGTCCGGCTATGATCAGTGGCCCTGTGTCTAGTGTTTGTGAGCAGGCAGTGGTGTAGGCAGGTGCGCTATTTTTTAAAATTTTTATCAAATGCATAACTGAAATGAATTGCCCCACAAAGATGAAAGCTCAGAGGTGAAACAAAAAGAGTGAAGGTGCCAGAAGTGCATCCAAGTAGAATTTAAGGAATTACAGATGAAACAGCACAATGGTGGAAACACTGCCACCGCTGTTCGTGTGAATGGGGACAGTGGCAAGGATAGAGGTGAAAGTTTTCCCAGAAGGGACGCCAGCAAAAGACTTCCCAAAGATCCCACAATGTGAAAAAGAAACAGACTTTCAGAGCTGTTTCAGGACATGAGACGCTGGAAGGTAAAATGCCCGCAGCTGTCTCCAAGGTGCAAGAAAGGTGCTGGCTCGGCATAGTGCGCCTCACAGCCAGAAGAGGAGCACTGTACCTACCGCCCGCCCCAGAAGGGGAGTGCTGAACCTACTGCCTGCCCCAGAAGGGGAGCATTGTACCTACCACCCGCCCCAGCAGGGGAGCCCTGTACCTTCTGCCCCAGAAGTAAAGTTCCTGTCTGTAAATATTTTGACCATTTTTTCATATCCTTATATAGTACAGGTTTTTAATGATTTGATGGCAAATTTTTAGATTGTCAGACAATCATAATTTTCCCCCTGGAGTATTAAGACTACCAGGCATGGTTTCAGCCCTTTTTCTGAACCCACGCTCGTGTGCGAGGCTGAGACCTGCATGTGCCCCAGGTGGTAGGTGTGTGGGTTCTGAGGAGAGAGAAGTGTTCCATGTCAGAGTCCTCACTGAAACAGATCTCTTTGGGGATTATCTTATGGTTCCATATTCTATTCTGGGAGTACTAGTGACCATCCAACCTCCTTTCTTTCTGATGAATGACAAATCGGCTCTGATAAATGGCCGGGAAGCTTGCTGTTGCCGGAACAGAGTTCTTCAAAGCCTCCTGTAACTGCGCGCTCTGTGATTTCCTGTGCATGCCCAGCCTTCACGTCAGTTGGGTTTGTTGTGACTATTTTCCCAATGATGTGATTCCTGTGCACCGATACTCTAATTGCGCAGAAATGACCTACTGTATTTCCTCCCTTCTTGTTTCAGCCATGAAGGAACCTGGGAAATTTGACTTGGTTTATCACAATGAAAATGGGACCGAAGTAGTGGAGTATGCCGTGACACAGGAGAAGAAGGTGGGTGGGTGGGCACCTCTTCTCGAGTTGCCTGGCCAGGCCTTTTCCTTTGCCAAACAAGCTGGGTTGCAGGAGGCAGCTCCCTGGACTGCATTTATATAAACCATCAAAGAGTAAGGCCTGGGGGCATCTAGTCTTCCCTGCGGAGTAGCAGTAGCAAGTGCCAGGTGCCAAATCAGTATGCTATCAGGGACCCCAGGAAGCTACATGACAAGATGCTCAAACAACAAAGTGGTAGAGTTGCTTAAAATCGTGGTTAAGCAGGGCATGGTGATATGCTTAAAACCCTGGCACTGATGAGGCTGAGGCAGGAGCATCACTGCAAATTCAAGGTCAGCCTGGGCTACATAATGAATTCAGGGCCAGCCTGAACTACATATAGACCTTATCTTAAAAATATATATATATATAGAGAGAGAGATTTCAGTAGGATACAGTAGCATACAACCTTTTATTGGCAAATGCCATGTGGATAAGGGCACACAGTGTATGGTTTGGACAGTTTTCACAGATGATCATAACCAAACTCAGATCAAGGGACAGATCCTGAGTGACCCTCAGAAGTCTCCTCATGTGCTCTGTTGCCACTGCTACCATTGTAATTCTGACTTGCTAGACCAGAGGTGGTGTAAAGAATGGCACAAAAGAAGGGTCTATCCTTTAAATTGCCATTTTATACTATAAACTACCAGAGTTGCTGGCTGTGGCTAGCCTGTAAAGAAATAGATTTACACTTAAGCAAACACTCTCTCAAGCTGGGCATGGTAGCGCACACCTGTAGCCCCAGCACTTGGGAGGCTGAGGCAGGAGGATCACTGAGTTTGATGCTGGCCTGGATTGCAGTGAGACCGTATCTCAAAAAAAAGAAGCTGTTAAGGTATTCATACTTGGAACACAATGTTAATTGTCTTGTAAGTTTCTATATTGAAGATTCACGTTTTGTCTAAGTTGTAAATGTGCAGAAATCCTGACCAGACTGCTTTCCTTCATTTTTTAGGGTTGATGACATGCATAGGGATTTATCCAAGAAGTACATTTTTAGGGCTTTTTGCTAGGGTTGTCACATTTGGTCCAGTCTCCTGTACCTTATTTGCATAGATAAGTTCCACTTTTTATTGAAATGTATTCCTAGAAAACTGCATTGGAAAATAAAGCTTGGAGGCCTTCCCACGCTCTAAACAGAGGCCTGAAGTATGCTAGAAAGCTTGTAATGGCCTTGGCTGACACTAGATGGCTCTCATTAGTCATCCATGTGGCCAAAGGTGCTTACTTTCTCTAGCAGTTGTTTTTAGGCAGCATAGGACAGAAAGAACTGAGGGAAAGGGCATCAGTAACCTCATGACACCAGCTCAGGTCACCTCTAGCTCCCAAGGGTCTGCAGGTCACTGATCCACAAGGCCAGCCTTCCTGACACCTTATAACCTCCAACCTTACTTGGTCTCTCCAGCCTCTCCAACCCATGCTTTAAATCAAAGATGAAATACATTTAATGTAAAATTTACCTGCATTCTAGGTGAGTTCTGATACCCTGGTCAAATTCAATTTCCTGGCGCTAAATTATCCTAGTTCTTGAATTGTTCTGTATAAATGGAAATTTACTTGACTAACCTAAAATTTTTTAACTTAACTACAGCCTGGATGACCTCAAAATGAAGTGCTAAAACTGAATATTTGCATTTTCTCTCAGATCACTGTTTTCTGGAGAGAGCTGATTGACCCTCGACTGATCATTGAACCTGCAAGTACCACCCCCAGTACCGAACCTGTCAGACTGTGACCACTCCACATCATGGCTTATAAATGTCTTGCTAGGGAAAGTGACTGCACCTAAGCTTTTTAAAAAAGAGGATTTAGGAGTCATGTGCATTCTTTGTTATCTTCATTTCACTGTAGAGGAAAAAAAAATCTACCTCATTGCTTAAAATTGAGTGTTGTTTTGTAGACTTTTTTCCTTGAGGTTAACTTCAGTTAACAAAATTTAAAACTTAGCATTCCTTACAGGCATTGTTACATGTTTGGTTTCTTTTTCTACTTTTTTGACAGTTGGAGTATTGGAGTATCGGAGTTATTGTACCAGGTATAAGAACAGGCTGCGTATCTTGTCTCAATAAGTTTTATTAGATAGCATTTAAAAAAAAATTGAAACATGTTGCTTCACCTAATTTTTTAATGTTTGAGTTGTTCCATTCAATGTGGAACATCTTACAAATTTCAAGTATTTTATACTTGTAGTTGCCAAGAATTAACAGGCAGTTGGGTTTGTTACGGGCAATGAGTTAAGGGACCCGTTCACCTTTTTTCCAACTTAAAAATTAAGGGTTTTCAGGGGGACGTGTACAGAGCAGTGGAAGTAACCCCTTAAGTTGTGCTTGGAGGAGACGCCAAGCGCTCGGGAAGGAGGATCCTCCACACACCTCTGAGCAGCGTTATTTTGCTGCAAGATGCTGGGCACCTGGCTCCGGGTGCTGGAGTGAGGATCTTGAAGAGCAGTTGGCTTTTCTGCTATTCAGAGGCTAAAATGGCTAAATACATGATGTAAAAATTGATTTCTTTTAACAAAAGATCAGATTTCTCCTTCAGCTTTGCAAATTTCTAAATAAAATCATATTGAACTTAATGTCCAGTGCTGAGCTGCCATATTTATTTGTTTTCCTGGTTTACAGTAACCTATAAGAAGTCATCATTGTTCTAAGCAAGAAGGTTTGCTGTGGTGGAAGGGTCTGAAGTCACAGAGTCTGATCAGGTGAAGTCTTTCAGATCTGGAACCACTAGGTGAATGAAGATGCTTCCAGGTTTTTTTTTTTTTTTTTTTTTTTGGTACCAGGGATCAAACTCACAACCTAGCATTTGCCAAGCAGGCACTTACACTGCTGAGCTAACCCCACCTCCCCATGATGCTTCTTTAATTTACATAACTCAGATATGTGTCATGATGTGTAGTTGTGCGGGGGATGGAGCTCTGGTAGGGCATTTGCTTAATATACAAGAAGTCGTAGGTACAATCCCCAGCCCTGCCACAAAAACCTATAGGTACAGATTTTAAAATGAGAATTATTACTCCAAAACGATTAAAAGCTGGATGAGGTAGCACGTACCCGTAATCCCCACGCTCTGGGATGCTAAGCCAAGAGGATCATAGGTGTGAGCCCACCCTGGGCAGCTTAATGAGACCCTGTCTTAAAACAGCTATGAAAGGACTGTGTAGCTGGGTGCAAAGGTCCTTGGTTCAACTCCCAGTCTTCCTACTGACACATGCAAACAAACAGCAATGAGGGAGATCTTAACAGAGTTTGTACCATACTTTTCTTCCAGGACTTGAAAAATAAATTAAGATAGCTAGTCAGACTGAACATGCTGGCACATACCTGTAACCCCAGCACTCAGGAGGCTGAGACACAGGGGGCCAGCCTAGGTTAGCAAGAGCATGTCTCAAAAACTAAAAAAGCTGAGGCCAGGGATTTAGGTCAGTGGCTTAAGTGCTTGCCTGGCAAGCGTGAGGTCGTGAGTTCTATCCTCAGTACCAAAAACAAACAAAAAAACAAAAACCCCCACAAAAATAAAAAAAGCTGGGTGTGGCCGTGTGCACCTCTAATTTTAGTGCTCAGGAGACTGAAGCAGGAGGATCACAGTTCCCTGTCATCCTGGGCTACATAGTGGAATCCTGTTTCAAAAACAAACAAACAAACAAACAAAAGATAGTCATAGATTTACTAGGCTAAAGAGAAGAGTTGGTATCAGGGTGTGTTTCCAGATTACAATCAGTTTATACTTTAACCCCCCCCCCACTCCCCGCCCCCACAGTGAGGCAGAAAGGTGATGAAATCAATCCAGGGTTTACGATCAGCTTTGTTAAAAATAACCTACTGATTAGAAAAATAAGTGCATCACACCCAGCGCAATTCACTTGGCTTAGTGAAACTTGTTTCATTTACATACATTATGTGTGTAGGGATGACCATGTAAAATGTACCTGTTTCTTATTCCCTGAAATCAGGGATTTCCTTTCAAGTTGTGCTCAGAAGCACTAAGCAGCACTACTTACTTGAGTGCGAGGGAAGGGAGGGAGTAAAAGTGAAGATTCTGGCCGGGAGTCCACGCCAGGCCCAGGCGCAGCATGCAGGCCCAATATCTCAGCCTCTCGGAGGGTGGAGCAGAAAGATCTCATGATCCAGCCTGGGAAATTTAGCAACAGCCTATTGTCAAGCTTAAAAAGTTGGGGATATAGCTTAAATGGTGGAGAGCTTGCCTAGCATGCACCCAGAGCATGTTCCAACAATTCCCAGGACTGTTAAAAAGAAAATGCCAGGGTCCTAATCTTTGCCTCACTGCTCTGTGCTAGTACTCCAGAAGTGCTTTTCTAGGTGAGGAAAATAGTACTAAATGTCATCTCTTATTGTAGGATTGTTCTGTGGGCTTAAAGTAAGAACTCATCTCATTTTTCTCAAGCCAGTGTTCATAACTTGCCCCAGACCATCCAACCAGCAGAGAATGTGTCAGCTTCCCACTGCTGGGACAGAATACCTGAGGTCATAGCTTGAAGGAGACTTTCTTTGGGCTCGTGGTTTGAGAGGTTTGGACTAGGATTGCCTGGCCCTATTGCTTTCGGCTTATGGTGAGGCAGTGCGTGGTGGAGGTGGAATCATGTGAGGAAGCTGCCTCCCACAGGGCACCAGGAAGCAGAGATAGAAGGAAGGGCCAGGCTCCCCATGGCCTGTCAAGGACCCCTGGGGACCTAATTCCTTTTGGGAGGCCCCACCTCTAATGAATCCATTGCTCCCAAGAGCGTCATCAGGCGAGGACTTAGCCTTCAGTGCATGGCCCTTGGAAAATATTAAAAGTCCAAACCTTGTATGGGAAGGGCCGTAGTGTAACTTTAGGCATTCTGCTGGCTGTCTAATATGGCTCTGTCCCAGCTTTGTCTGTAAGCAACAGTAGGGCGCCTCCCATTCCTACTCTGTCACTGTTGTCCTCGAGAGTACAGACCTCTGACTCTTACTTTGCACATGACACAGTCTTCTTCAGTTTGTCTCCTCCCTGTTAAGCTCTAAACTGCTTTAAATCTGCATAAAAAGATCAGAGTTGGGTGCAGTTGGTGCAATATGCTCCCAGCTAGTTGGGAGGCTGAATCAAGACCATTGAGTCAAGGAATCTGAGGCCAGCCTGGGCCATAGTGAGGCCCTGTCTCAAAAAGAAAAGAAAAGAGAAAAAAAGAGGGGAGGGGAGAGGAAAGAAAAGAAAAAGGAGAGGAGGGCAAGGGAAAGGGAAAGAAAAGGACCCTGTTTTCAATTGGAAAGAAAAGACAAGGCCCCTGTTCTCAGTTTGACCAGTCCAGTGTTCCATGGGACTTTATCCCTTTGTACGAACCCTTACAACTCCAGCTCCATCCATGTCACTCATACAGCTGATCTCTTCCTCACTGTCCTTGTCCTGAACACCTTGGTGGCAACTTAATTACAATGGTCCTTCCCTGCCTATGGAGGATACATGCCCAGACCTACAGTGGATCCTACCAAACCTAGGTCAAGACTTCTCATCTGTGCACTTGAAGGGAGCACTCTGCTTCGCTTTGGCACATGAACTGCCAACCCACTGTTCTTGCATGTGGGGTCATTATTAGGTAAATAAGGGTTACTTGGACACAAGCACTGTGATACTTTTTCAGCAAATTTAGGCATAAAAGTTTTCTACAGATTACTGGCAAGCTAAATCCACACCCTATAAAAAAGATTATACACCATGAACAAATGGGGAGTTTTTCAGGAATACAAAGTTGGTAGAACACATGAAAATCAGAACTGGGTATAGCGGTAGAGTATCTGTAATCCCAGCACTTGGGAGGTTGAAGCCTGAACTACATTGTGAGACCTTGTCTTAAAAAAAAAAAAAACTGAGCTGGAATTTTTTTTCAGAAATCGATAAGCTGATGTATAATTCATATAGACCCACGACAGTTAAAATAATGTTGAAAAAAACCTGAATGATTACACTTCCTGATTTCAAAATTTATCATAAAGTTATAGTAATCAAGACCGCATGGTAGGGCCGAGGATTTAGCTCAGCAGTATAGGCACCTGCCTGGTGAGTGCAAGATCGTGAGTTCGATCCCTGGTACAAAAAAAAAAAAAAAGACTGTATGGTAATACCATAAAAATAGACATGGAAAGATGGAATAGAATTGAGAGTCCACAAAAATCCCATACATTAATGGTTAATTGGTTTCAACCAGGTTACCAACAATTTGATGGGGGAAAATACAATGTTTTTCAATAAATGGTGTTTGTATCACTGGGTGCAAAAGGATGAAACTGAATTCCTATCTCAAACCATATGTGAAACTCAAAATGGATCAAAGACCCAAATGAAAGAGCTAAACAGAAATTAAACAGATGAAGATTGTCATCACTTTTGGCACGCATGAAGAAAGTAGTAAATTGAACTTTCATGTTTCAAAGGATACTGATCACACCAAACATGGTGGTGCACACCTGTAATCTCTGCACCTGGGAATCTGGGACAGGAGAGTCACCATAAGTTCTAGGCCAGCCTGGGCTACACAGTGAGTTCAAGGCCCTTCTGGACTACATAGTATGCCCCTGTCTCAAAAACAAACAAACAGAAAACAAAATAAACCCCTCAAAGACTACTACCTCAAAGTAAAGAGAAGTCCACAGAATGGGAGGAAGTATTTGCAAATCATATACATGGGCATAGCATCTGGAATATATAAAGAATAAAAAGACAAATTATTAAATTAAAAATGAACCCAGAATTTCAACATTTTCTCCTCTTCCTCCTCTTCTATTTCTCCTTCTTCTTCTTCTTGTCCTTCTCCTCCTCCTCCTCCTTTACTTCTCCTCCTCCTTCTTCTTGTCCTCCTCCTCCTCTTCCTCCTCTTCCTTTTCCTCCTCCTTCTCCTTCTTCTTCTAGTTCTTTTTGACACAGGATCTCACTATGTATTCCAAGTTGGCCTTGAACACACTGTGTATACAGGACTGTCCTCAAACTCATGGTGATCCTTTTGCCTCAGCCTTCCAAGTACTGGGCTTATAGATGTGTACTACCATGTCTAGCTCTCAAACATTTTTCAAACATGAAACAACTCCCAACATGCACATGAAAAGATGCTCAATTTCCTTAGTCACCGGGAAACACTAATTATGACCCTCAAGAGGCTTCAGACAGTAGGTTATGTATAATGAAAAAGATGGAAAAGAACATGTTGCTGAAGACACAGAGAATTTGGAGTCCTCACATATTGCTTATGTAGTTGATGTTGAAACTGTGAAATGGTGCATTGGCTTTGAAATACACAGCACTTCAAAGTTGAGCTGCACAGTACCTCAAAATGTAACCTACACAATTACTACAAGGCCCAGCATTTCTCCTCCTGAGATATATGTCCATGAGAATAAATCACATGTGTTCACACACAAAAAAGATAGTTAATAATGGAATCACATATAAGAGTTAAAAAGCAGAAGCAGGACTTGCAGGAATATGGTGGAGGGGTAACAACAGAGAAACAGCCTCATTGGGATTTGGTGTGCAGATAGTGGAATATAGTAACATGAGGAAGAGAAGGAAGGAAGGAAGCAGGGGAGGGGGACCCTGGTACCTGGCAAGGATCTGAAGCAAGATGTGAAGCCCATGGGGAGGAACAAAGAGAGACACTTAAATGCAGAAGGAGGAGGTTTCAAGCTGCACTTTTCTCTGAGCCCTGGCTCACTGCATGATGTGTGTTGGGGGTGCTGAACCTGCACAGTGACTGCTGGCAACTGCAGAGAACTTTGCAGAGATGCACCAGTGGAGTGGAATAGTGCATGTGGCAGACTGCAGCGGGTGATGAGTTATTTGGGTATCCCCAGAGATAGCAATTGCCTGATAACCACTTAGAGAGGCAGAACCAAGCTCAAGTCAGCAGGAGTTCAAGGAGCTAAATTCAAGCTCACAGGAGGTGCATGGAATGTTGTAGGCTGAACAAATGTGGTTCCAGCCTGACAGCCAGAAGCCAGACTGAACTTCAGTGGAACAAAAGATGCAGGCTTCCTGGGGTTTGTCCACTACCCTGCTGTAAATCTATAACTGGCTTGCTGTGGTTAATCAACACAGGTCTGGGCTCTGTCTGCCCACTCTGTCTACCAGTGATAGCAGAGACATACCCCGAAATGGATTTTTCTTTTTTTTCTTCTTTTGATTTTCCCTTTTAAAAATCTTGTTTGCTCTTGTTTTTATATTAGTGTAAACAATTGTTTCTAGTTTTTTGTTGTTATTCTATTTTGTTATTGTTTGTATTTTTCCTTTTCTCTTTTTCTCCTGTCTTCACCAGTTTCCCAGAGTTTGTATAATCTTTCTTGCTTCTAATCTCTTCCTCTTTTATTTCCCTGTTTTGACTGGCAAGCCTGAGGTTCTGAATTTGATTCTGGTATGCCCCTCCACCCCCACCCAAAGTACTTAGGTATTTAAATCTCTGTTTTCCTAACTCCTTTCAAATTTTCTCCCCTGAGGGCAAAATCACCATATTGAGGGCATATTTACTGAATAGACTTTTCTGGTTCTTTAAATTAAAAAAAAATTTTTTTTGAGACAGGGTCTGATTTGTTTTAGATTGTGTTATATAGCCATAAATATACTTCCTAGTTAAAGGTGGTGAATTAATAATTACCACAGTTTGTCATTTTCTAGGCTGTGTTTGCTATTGTTATTGTTAATTATACTGCTTTAGCCAACATAACATAATTGTTCTAATCAGTTGTTCTTCCTGGTATGCTAAGACTGAGATTGCATAAAGGTCACAAACAATTCTATAGGCCAATGCTAAAGAACCAGGGGCCAAATAGTCAGCAACTTCTCATCCCCAATAAGTTGGAGAGGTAGAATCTTGCAACAGACTCAAAACCCAAAAGCCAGCTACACCTAGAAGACATCTCTGAGAAATAGTCATTTCCTGAGGATTCTAAATACCAGCAATAAAGTTATCTGCAATAAGTAATTTATAGGCATCAACACAGGAATTAAAATGAAACAAAATAAAAAAGAAAGAAAATGAGACACTTAAGCAAGATACCATTCCAGACTTCCAGCTTGCTAAAGGCAAACCCAGGGGGCACTGACAATTCGAAAGCTACCCATCTGAACCCTCTAAAGTGGTAGTGATGGAAGTAACAAAGGAGATGAATGAAGCTCTAGAAAAAAATCAAATCAGAATAATCGCTCAGATAACTACAGAGATGGTGGCCATCATGAAAGACATGGTTAATGACTCCAGAGCACATACAGATAAAAAGAATAGAGGAGCTAAGGAAAATGATGGAAACCATGAATGCCCAACATAGGAAAGAAGGTGAATCCATGAAACAGATTCAAACAGATATCCAGGAGAGTAAAATTCCATTGAAAGCATACACAGCACAGTGGGCCAATGTGAGGATAGAGTCTCAGATATAGATCACAGGATTGTGATTAGTGATCGTGAAAAGAAAGATTCCTTAAAAAAATACAAGGGACCATGAGAAATTGATCCAGCAGCTGCTAGACACTGCAAAAAAGAATAACATAAGATTAATCAGAGTCAATGAAAAAGCAGGCGATAGCACAAATGACATAAAAAAAACCTGTTCACAGAAGTTATGGCAGAAAATTTCCCAAGCATGAAAAAAGAATTTGACATACAGATAAGTGAAGCATACAGAACTCCAATTAGCCATGATCAAAGAAAAAAGAAATCTACAGCAAGAAATCTATAGTCAAGATCATAGAAATTCAACATGAAAACAATATTAAAAGATGTTAGAGAAAAGAAACAAATCATCTATAAAGTAAAGCCCATCAGATTCACAACAGACTTCTCAACACAAACCCTCAAAATCAAGCCTTAAAAGAAAACAGTCTCCAACCCAGTTTTATGTAGTCTGTAAAACTATCTTTCAAAATTGATAAATAAGATACTTCCATGATAAAGAACACCTGAGGAAATTCATGAACACCAAACCAGCTCTTCAAAACATTCTGAAGGACATTCTATAAAGAGATAACAAGGGTTACAACTCAAAGAACCCCAACAGAAGGAATCCACCAGGCAAGGGAAGTAATTAAACAGAGGGGAAAAAAAGCGGGGGTGGGGGGAGGACCAGCAATAGGAAAATAACATTGCAAGGTTAAGTCAATACATTATCAGTTATAACTATCAGTGTTAATTATCTCAGTACATCAATCAAAAGAAACAGACTGGCAGAATGGATTAAGAAGCAACATATCCTGCATACAAGATCCTGTAACAATATCCTGCATATGATAGGAATCTGGAAAAAAATAGGAGTAGCCATTCTATTTGCAGACAAAGTGGATTTCAAGCCAAGACTGATTAAGGGAGACAAAGAAGGCCACTGCATCCTCCTAAAGGGGACAATCCAAGAGGAAGAGATAAATACATATGCATCAAATAAGCAGTGCATCCAACTAAATAAAGCAAATATTAGTGGATATGAAAAGTCAAATAAGCACTAATACAATTGTAGTGGGGGATGCTATTCCTTACTATCACAAATAGATCACTAGACAAAAACAACAAAGAAATATCATAACTAAACTTTTGAACAAATGGATTTTAACAGATGTCTGCAGAGTATTCTATCCCTTAACATGAGAATATGAACTCTTCCCAGCTGTACAAGACATTCTCCATAATAGACTACTGACTGGCTCATAGAACATGCTTAAGTCAAAGATAAGGAACTGAAATTATCCCATGCGTATTATCAGACCATAGTGCAATGAAACTGGAAATCAATAGCAAAAGAAACCACAGGAAATTCATAAACACATGGAAATTAAATAACACCCTCCCTAAAAACCAATGGGCCACAGATTAAATTAATCAAGAAATTGGACAATTTCTACTACTTTTGTTTTGTTTTGTTTTGTTTTATTTTGTCTTTTTTGAGACAGGGCATCACTATGCAGTTCAGGCTGGTCTTGAGCTCACTTTGTAGCTCAGGCTGGTCTTGAAATTGCAGCAACACTTCTGCCTCGGCCTCCGGGATTATAGGCATGTGCCACCACCCCTGACAATTTCTGTAATTAAATAATACTGATTCCAGTACAGTTGCAATGTACTGGAATATATGGGGCACAATGAAAGCATTCCTATGAAGAAAATTTATAGCTGTGAATTCTCATATCTGAAAAATAGAGCAGGACTGGGGATATAGCTCAGTGGCATAGCACCTGCCTGGCAAGCACGAGGCCCTGAGTTCAATTCCCAGTTAAAAAAAGAAAAAGAAAGAAAGACAGACAGAGAAAGCTCAAATAAGCAACATAATGTTGAACCTCAAGCTTCTAGAAAAAGAAGAGCAAGTAAAGCCAAAACCTTATACTAAGAGGAAATTATAAAGATCAGAGAGAAATTAATGCAAGGGAGATGAAGAAAACAATACAAAAAGTCAATGAAGTGAAGAGTTGGTTCTTTAAAAGATTAAATAAAATTGACAAATCTTTAACCAATCTTATTTTAAAATGGAAAAATAATACTTAAATCCACACAATTAGGAATGAAAAGGGTGAGATCACAACACATCTTCCCAAAATCCAGAAGATCATCAATACCTACTTGGAGAACCTGTACTCTAATAAGATGCAAAACACAGAAGAAATGGACAGATTCCTAGATACATATGAATTACCAAAGAAAATATAAAAATTTTGAGTCATCCATACATGTCAATAAAATTGAATGTAATTAAAATCCTATCAGCAAAGAAAAGCCCAGGTCCTGACAAATTCACTACTGAATTCTATAAAAAATTTAGAGCAGATCTAATCCCACTACTTCTGAAACTCTTTAATGACATCTAAAGGAAAGCAATACTCCAAAATTCATCCAGGAAGCAGACACTTTTCTGTTACCAAAACCATAGAAAAACCCAACCAAGAAAGAGAAGTACAGGTCAATCCCCCTAAAGAATATAGATGTGAAAATTCTCAGTAAGACACTGGCAAACAGAATGCAGCAAATCACCAAGATTATACACCATGACCAACCAGGATTCATCCCAGGGAGGCAGGGATGGTTCAGCATATGTAAATCCATAAATGTAATACACCGTATTAACAGAGCCAAGGGCAAAAAACATGACCATCACAATAGATGCAGAAAAGCTTCTGATAAAGTTCAAAACCCATTCATAATAAAAACTACAGAAAATTGGAATAGATGGTCTTTGTTTTAATCTGATAAAGGCATCTATAACAAACTGACAAATAGCATCATACTATGTGGACGAAATTGAAAGCTTTCACTCTGAAATCAAGAACAAGACAGAATGTCACCACTCTTATTCAATATAGTTCTGGAAACATTAGCCAGAGCAAGTAGACAAAAGAAATAAATACAAGGAATAGGATAGGAAGAGGATAAGTTAAATTATCCTTATTGGCAGATGACATGATACTCTATGTGGAAGAGTCCAAAAACTCCACCAAAAGACTTGCAGATTTTAATAACAGAATTTAGTAGCATAGCTGGATACAAAGTCAACACTCAAAAATCAATAGCATTCCTGTACACAAATAACAAACTCACTGAGAGAGAAATTATGGAAACAACATCTTTCACAGCATCATATAAAAAATGAAATATACAGGAATCAATCTAATGAGGAAGTAAAAGAATTTTACATTGAAAACTACAGTACTCTGAAAAAGGAGATTGAAGAGAATATCAGAAAATGAAAAGATATTTCTTGTTCTTGGATAAGAAGAACCAATACAATGCATGCTTCCAAAATTGTTATACAGATTTAATGCAATCTCAATCAAAATATCCATAGCATATCATGCAGAATTAGAGAAAACATTCCTAAAATTCACTTGGAACCAGAAGAGACCACAAATAGCAAAAGCAGTTCTGGGAAACAAAAGCAAGGCAAGGGATATCACAACCCCTGACTTGAAATTATACGACAAAGGTACTATGATAAGAACAGCATGGTAGGATTGGGGATATAGTTCAGTGGCACAGCACCTGCCTGGCAAGTGAAAGGTCATGAGTTAAATTCCTGGTAAAAAAAAAAAAACAAAAAAAACAAAAAAAACATGATACTGGCAGGAAACAAAACAAAACAAAACAAAAACCCAGAACTGAAGATCAATGGGACAGAAGCTGCAGAAAGAACTCCAAACATACTCAGACATCTTATCTCAAAGGAGCCAAAAACCTTTACTAGAAGAAAGCCTCTTTAATCAATGGTACTGGAAAAACTAGTTTTCCATATGCTGAAGATTAAAACTAGACCCATATGTTTCACCATGCAACAACCTATAATCAGAATGGACCCAAGATCTAAATAGCAAAACAGAAATACTAAATCTGCTGGAAGGTAAACTAGGTAGAACTCTTGAAGACATTGGTGTAGGTAAAGACTTTATAAACAAACCCTGATCACAAGAATATCACAAAGAATCCACACCTGGGATCTCATCTTATTATAAAGGGTTTTCACAACAAAAGAAATCACCAACAGTGAAGACACAACCTACAGTGTGAGTTTTAATTATATTCAGTGGATTTTAATTACATTCAGTGGAAAAATTTTTTGCTACCTGTTCCTCATACAAAGGACTAATATATAGAATACATAACTCAAAAATCACACCCTTCAAATTTAAAGATCCAGCCCAAAAATGGGCATCTGAAATGGACAGACGTTTCTGAGATAAAAAAATAGAAATGGCAAATAAATCTATGAAAAAAAATTCAGCATTACTTATCATTCAAAAGATGCAAATTAAGACAACACTGAGATTCCACCTTATCCCAGAATGAATGACCATTATCAAAAAATCAATTAATAAGAAATGTTGGTGGGGCTGCTGGGAAAAAGGAACTCTACTATTGGTGGGAGTGTAGACTGATGCAACCACTATGGAAATCAGTGTAGAAATTACTCAGAAAACTAAAACTAGAATTTCCATTAAACCCAACTATTCCCCTTCTTGGTATCCATCCTAAAGAATTAAAATCATCATACTACAGAGATATATTCATACCCATATTTATAGCAGCACAGTTTGTAATAGTTAAATCTTGGAAATGCCCCAAATGTCCATCAACCAATGAATGGATAAAGACGGTTTTTTTAAAATACAGCAGAGCACTACTCTGCCATAAGGAAGGATAAGCTTGTGGCATTACCAGCTAAATGGATGCACCTTGAGATCGAACTCTTACATGACATAAACCAGGCACACATGTTTACATACCACATTGTTTCTCTGGTATGAGAAACTGAAAGTGTAAATAAGGACAAAAATATGTAATAGATATTGGGAAGTGAGAAGAAAATGTTCACAGGAGAAGGGGAACAAGAGAGGGAGAGGAAAGGAAGAAGAGAGAAGGAAAAAGAGAATAGAAGAAAAAATGGAAACAAAACTTCTGTAAATAAGCAAGTGAAGAGGGCTTGAAGGGCGGGACAGAATGGGGAAAAAGAAGAAGCAAATATATTGTCTACAAACTGGGCTGCACACTTATAACCCTAGCACCCAGGAAGCTGAAGCAGCAGGATTGCTGTGAATTTGAGGCCAGCCTGGGTTACATAAAGGAGTTCAAGACCATCCCACACTACATAGTGAGACTCAGTCTCAAAAACAAAACAAAACAAAACAACCCCACCAAAACAAACAAAAAAGAAGAAATACAGCACGTACAGGTTACAATTTCCTATGATGAGTGTTTTCATCATGTATATCTAAAGTGTACCAATAAAATACAACCAATTCAAACAAAACAAAACAAAGAAAGGGCTGGGGATTTAGCTCAGTGGCATAAGCGCTTGCCTTGCAAGCAAGCAGTCATGAGTTTGATCCCTGGTGTAAAAAAAACCAAACAAACAACCAAACCAAACCAAAACAAAACGAAACAAAAAAACCCCCAATAAAATACAAAAGCAAAAAAAATTAAATCAGGAACTAGAACAATGAATAAAATGCAAAATGATCACCTACAGTGGAATAGTACGTGGTCCTGTAAAAGTCCAAGTGCAGTAGTGGTAGATGTTAAATCTCGATGAACCCGGAAAACAAACTCGGAGGGAGAAGCCAGACAAAAGGAACACATAGGTGGAGTTGTAGCTCAAGACCAAAGTGCTTAGCAAATGCGAGGTCCTGGGCTCAAACACCAGTACTGAAAAGAAAAGAATGAATGTGAACGAAGGGTCCAGGGCAGGCAAAGCCATTCAGAGCAAAAGTAGATTTGTCTCTACTGGTGTTGGGATATAGCAAGAATGACTTCTAGGTAGTATTGAGTTCCTCTCGAGGTAGTAAAACTATTCTGGAATTAGACAGTGGTGGTGGTTGTATGCTTTATTATTACTATGTTATTTTTATTTTTGAGACAGGGTCTCATTATGCAGTTCAGGCTGGCCTTGAGCTCACTTTGTAACCCAGGCCTTTTTCGAACTCGAAACCATCCTCCTGCCTCAGCCTCCTGAGTGCTGGGATTATAGACATGGGCTGCCACGCCGGCTATGACCTTTTGAATATACTACAATACAATAAATTTTACACTGAAAAGGGTATACTCTGCGATATATGAATTCTCAGTAAAAAATAAATTACAAGATGGTGTTATAGATTAAAAACTGATGGTCAACAACACCAGCTGAATTAAATTGGCACGGTGCTGAGCACAGATGTTCCACCTGAGGAAAGCTGCCAGCATAAATAGAGCCGTGGAGAAGACAAGCGAGGCATTAGGGGTTTCTTCTGAGTGTTGCTGTTTGAGCCGTTGGTTCTCCTGCAGGACCTCGTCATGACTAGCTTCCCCAGTGTGAGTTCGACCATTGTCATCGGAGGAGCTCAGGACCTTGTTCGTGAGAGTGGCCGTGGTTCACTTTGGGGGAGCTCTGGCCCTTACATGGAGCATCGCTTCCTGACTCCGGAGGGGAAGACGTGTGCTGCTTAATCTCCAGGATGAACTCGTCACGCTGGCTTCCTGACATGTACTCAACTGTTCTTATTGTTGGAGGAGCTCAGGACCTTCATGTCACTGAGGATGGCTGTGACAGCCCTGGTTCTTGTTTTGAGTGTGACTTCTTGGCTCCAGTGTAGAACTCTCAACCTACCAGCACAGCTCCTTCACCTGCTGGCATAGACTTTCTGGCTTCCACCGCTGACCTTTGGGCCTTCCCAGCACAGATCCGTAAAAGAGACTGGCGTGAGTCCTTCTTGTGGGCTCTAGACCTCCAGTTGGACTCGTGAGAGGCATTGTCATGGACTCTACACTTTCATCTGGACTCATGCAGGACATTGGTGTGGGATCCAGGCCCTTGGATGAATATTCTGGATCTTTAGTGTTGTGGACAGATTTCCTGTACTTTTCTTGTGTTTTACTCTAGGTGACCATCATAAAATAGTATTGTAAATTCTGTATCCTGGTTCTAATTGTTCTTCTCACAACCCCTGACTACAACAGATGGTATGGCAAGATTACAAGCAACCTCATGACAATAAATACATTAAAGAAAATGGGGCCCTGGGACATAGCTCAGGACCAGGGATATAGCTCAGTGGCATAGCGCCTGCCTGGCAAGCATGAGGTCGTGAGTTCGATCCTAGATTTAAAAAAAAAAAAAGAGGAAGTCTTATTCTTTGGTTCCTGACAATAAGAACTGTTCAACAAAGGCTTTGCCAGAACTGCAACAGCCAGGCATGGTGGTGCATGCCTGTGATCCCAGCACTTGGGAGGCTGGGGCAGGAGGATTGCCACAAGTTCGAGGCCAGCCTGAACTACACTGAGACCCTGTTTCAAAGGAAAAAAAAAAAGATAGGAAATGGACAAATTCCTTGAAAAACAACTTATCAAAAACTGACATAAGAAATAAAAATTCTGAATATTTTTATATCAGTTGAAGAAATTGAATTAGTAACTATTTTTTTTTTTTGAGATGGTCTCATCATGTAGTTTAGGTTGGCCTGAACTCACTAGCCTCAGCTGGCCTTAAACTCACAGTGACCTTCCTGCCTCAGCCTCCTAAGTACTGGGTATGTGTCACATCTGGCACATTAGTAATTTAAAACCTTGTCATGAAGAAAATTCCAGACCAAGAAAGCATTACCGGTAAATTCCACTAAACATTGAAGAAAGAATTTTACACTAGCTCTTTCAGAAAAGAAAGAAGGAACTGTTCTTGGTAGGATTTTAAAAAGGCATCATGACCTCCGTAGCAAAACCTGACCAGGACATTATTGGAAAATTGTGCAGAGCACCCTGGGCTGCACCTCCAGCCCCTCTGATGATTGTTGGTTAAATGACGAGAGGAACTGATGTGTGCTGGGGATATGGCTCAGCTGCACAAGAGCCTGCTGGATAAGCACAAGGTCGATCCCTGGTACCAAAAAAAAAAAAAAAAAAAGAACCAATGTCCTCCATAATGAGTGGCGAGCTGGGTGGGTGCTTGAACCATACCTCCAGCCTGACCTCAGCACAGGGTGGCCCTGGAGCAAATGATGGGCAGGTTGTATTTGCAGGCAAATGAAGCTTATTACTCTACCTCATCTTCCACCCTCCAGACACAGAGAATCCAGTTAGGGTTGCCAACCATCTGCCGGGTGGTGCCATACAGTTCCGCGTTGACCAACTGGGTCACATTTGACTTGGGGACACTGCGCTGCTGAAAGTATTGATGATAAGTAACCACAACCTCCAGTCCAGGGGGTGTCCCTGAGCCTGCACAAGCCCAGAGCGAACTTCCTCAATGGGAGGGTTCATGTTCTGCTGCCCCAACCCCGCTGACTCTAGTGCAGGTTAAAGTGCTCTGCTTGGTTTTGGTTTTGGTACCGGAAATGGAACTCTCCCTCTCATGCTAGCAAGGCAGGCACTGTCATGCTGAGCTGCATCCCCGGCCCTGTTTTGTTTTCACAGCATCCCAACAATAATGACTGAAAGGTGTTACTGGGGCCCCTGTTTTGCAGATGAGGAGTGACTTACTGTCCAGGCTGAGGCGTGGTAGATGGAAGCCCGGCACTCAGGAGGCTGAGGCCAAAGGATCACCATGAGTTCAACCCAGCCTGAGCTACAGTGAGACCACGTCTCAAAAAAAAAAAAAAAAGAAGGGGGGAGGGGCCCATCTTTGACCCACATTCCTTCTTAAGCACTCAGTTTGTTGCACAGTAGGTTGTAATAAATACCCCGTGGAATGCAGTAAACAAAAACTGTGGCCCTCCTAGCTTTTTTTTTTTTAAGTGTCCACCCAGCCTTTCTTAACCCGAGAAAGACAATTCCACATTCTAGCTTGAGTCTCCAAGCCAGCCCATTGGTGCAAAACTAGGTTAGAGGTGGATTTTCTAAGTGTTTATTTCCTGGAAACAGTTACTACTCCACTCTTGGGAGACAGGGAGCATTTTATGGCAGGAAATGTTTAGCTTCTGGAGCTAGGTAGGCTGAGGGCCAGCATCCAGTGGTACAGACAAGTGTTTCGGTTTCCCTTAGCCTCAGTTTTCTCATCTGTAACATGAAATTTTTTTTACCTACTTCAAGGACTTGGTGTGGGAATTAAGTGAGAAACTATGATTCAATCTTGATTTCCTGCCTCCCTCCTGTCCTCTGTCTGACCCTCTCCATGCAGAGACCACCACAAGGTATGAACAAGTGGGGCAAAGTATCTCAGGGAAGAGGGGCCCATGTGACAAGCCTCTGGGACCAGGAGTTAGGATGTTGAGTTCTGAAGTCTGGAGCTGGAATTCCGGCCCTGCTTATAAAAGTTGTGAGACCTCAAATGCAAAATGGACATAATGACAGTAAAAAATAACATGCATGACTTGTTGAGTGCACAAGAGGTGTCCTGGAAGTAGCAGGTGTCGTAGGTAATCTAGGACATTTACCCTCTGCTCCTTTTTGTTAATCACCTTGTCATCTGCTGCAAATTCCAAATTCCGTGACCATCAGCAGTTCCTACAGTTACTATTTTTCTTCTTTTTTTCATGCCCTTTCCCTCCTCTCTCTCTCCCTCTATTTCTTGGTCCCCTTCTCTTTTGAGAGAGATCTCCCTATTTCCTATTAGCTATCTTTTCTTTTGCTCTTCATTTATATTTTGGGTTTCTCAAATTAAGAGAAACCGCGCTCCACTGAAGCTTGTGTGCCTGATTTATCTCCCTTAAAATCTCGGTCTCCAGGTGCATCTATTTCCTATAAACCACTCGCTTATTGTCTTGGTTGCAGCCTAGTGCTCTGCACTGACACGTCTTTAAAAGCCCAGCCCGGCCAGGCCCAGTTTAGCCAAGAGGAGCACAGGGTGGCAGGGACCCCGCGGTCGTCCATTTGTTCTCTTGCAAGGGGGAACCTGCTGGGGGCGCAGGTCGGGGCACTTTGGCTGGAACCCGCGGCTCTGGGCTTCTCCACCTCGTGTCCCCTAGTAGCGTCCCGGCGGTGGCCACAGGAAAGCGTTGAGGAAGAGAGGATGAGGGGTCCCAGGTCCCTAGAGTTGAGCCCTCCCTTCACCCTGGGGACCTTGGGGCTGTGCAGGTCACCGCCCAGGTCCCCGAACGCCAGCTAGCGGGCGACGCAAGCGACCCAGGGCCCCCACCCCGTGGCCCTGCCCCCACGTGACTTCCTGAAAGCCCGGCCCCGCCCAGCCCGCTGAGTTTCGTTTCCGCGGCGCGGGCTGGGGGCGGTTGTCGGTCTCTCGCTCTCCGCAGCTGCTGTCCGTGTCCCGTCGGGGCTCCGCGAGCGCCATGGCCGAGCTGTGCCCGCTGTCCGAGGAGCTGTCGTGCTGCATCTGCCTGGAGCTCTTCAAGGAGCCGG